>ML685899.1:2064746-2084687 GCA_007922175.1 Pelusios castaneus | reverse complement strand
TGATGCTATGTCATACACTCCCCTGCATTTAATTTCCTCCCACTCTGTAACTTTCCTATCTTCAAAGCGTCTGACGAAGTGGGATTTTCTCCCACGAAAGCTCATGCGATTAATAAATCTGTTAGTCTTTAAAAGTGCCACAAGACTCTGTTGTCTTTCTACAATAGACTAACACGGCTACCCCTTTGGAATTTACCTACTTTTAGGTCAACTTAAGCCTTAAATCAACTCCTTAAGTCGACTTAAGGCCAGTGTAGACAGGGATTAATGCTAAATCAACTTTATTAAGTCGACTTAAAGCCAATATAATGGCTATCTCTCCTGTTAAGTCGACTTAACAAAGTCGACTTAAAGTGTAGTCAATTTGCTAAGTCGACTTAAAGTTGACCTTGTTAAGTCGACTTAAGAAAGTCGACTTACCTTTGTAAGTGTAGACATAGCCTTAGAGAGGCAATGCTTAGTGGACTTCACAGCAAAGAGGACATGTAAGCAGTGGCCCGGACTAGACACAGATGGTGGAGCCTTGTTCGAGCCCTAAGCAATCTCTGATGGTGCAGGAAGGATTATAGACTCATAGACTTTAAGGTCAGAAGGGACCAGTACGATCATCTAGTCTGACCTCCTGCAAAATGCAGGCCTCAAGACCTCACCCACCCACTCCAGCAATAGGCCGCCAACCTATGACTGAGTTATTTACCTCCTTAAATCATGATTTAAGGACTTTAAGATACAGAGTATTCACCAGTAGGTGAGCCATGCCCTGTGCTACAGAGGAAGGCGAAAAACCCCCACACCCCAGGCCAATCAGCCCTGGGGGAAAATTCCTTCCTGATCCCAAATTTGGTGATCAGTTAAACCCTGAGCACGTGGGCAAGTCTCAACAGCCAGTTACCCAAGAAACAATTCTCTGTAATAACTCAGAACCCACCCCATGTACTTCCCTCTTAGACCACTTGTATATCCACCACACATAGACAAATATCAATCAATTTCCAAAATAGGGTAATCATACCATCCCCTCCATAAATTTATCAAGCTCAGTTTTGAAAGCAGTTATGGTTTTTGCCCCCACAACTCCCCTTGGAAGGCTATTCCAGAACTTTATTCCTCTAATGGTTAGAAACCTGCATCTAATTTCAAGCCTAAATTTCTTGATGGACAGTTTATAACCATTTGTTCTGGTGTCTACATTGGTGCTGTACTCAAATAATTCCTCTCCCTCCCTGTTATTAATCTCTCTGATGTATTTATAGAGAGCAATCATATCCCCCCTCAACCTTCTTTTGGTTAGGCTAAACAAGTCAAGCTTCTTGAGTCTCCACTCATAGGGCAGGTTTTCCTCTCCACAGACCATCCTTGTAGCCCTTCTCTGCACTTGTTCCAATTTGAATTGATCCTTTTTAAACATGGGGGACCAGAACTGCACACAATATTCCAGATGGGGTCTCACCAGTGCCTTGTACACTTCCCTGTCTCTGCTTGAAATACCTCTCCTGATACATCCTAGAACCGCATTAGCTTTTTTCACAGACACATCACATTGGCGGCTCATAGTCATCCTATGATAAACCAGTACTTCCAGATCCTTCTCCTCCTTAGTCCGTTCCAACTGGTGCATCCCCAACTTCTAGGGAAAATGCTTGTTATTGGTCCCTAAATGCATGACCTTGCACTTCCCATTGTTAAATTTCATCCTGTTCCTGATACTCCAGTTTACAAAGTCATCCAGATCTTTCTGTATGGTATCTCGATCCTTCTCTGTATTGGCAATATGTCCCAACTTGGTGTCATCCGCAAACTTTATTAGCACATTCCCGCTTTTTGTGCCAAGGTCAGTAACAAAAAGGTTGAACAAGA
Source organism: Pelusios castaneus (assembly GCA_007922175.1). Lineage (NCBI taxonomy): Eukaryota > Metazoa > Chordata > Testudines > Pelomedusidae > Pelusios > Pelusios castaneus. The sequence goes on along the minus strand of ML685899.1, from coordinate 2,082,830 downwards.
TCGGTCCCAAGACAGATCCCTGAGGGACTCCACTGGTAACTTCCCTCCAGCTTGACAGTTCACCCTTCAGTATGACCTGCTGTAGTCTCCCTTTTAACCAGTTCCTTATCCACCTTACTATATTCATATTAATCCCCATCTTCTGTAACTTAACTAATAATTCCCTGTGTGGAACTGTATCTAATGCCTTGCTGAAATGTAAGTAAATTAGGTCCACTGCATTCCCTTTATCTAAAAAATCTGTTATCCTTTCAAAAAAGGAGATCAAGTTGGTCTGGCATGATCTCCCTTTTGTAAAGCCATGTTGTATTTTATCACAGTTACCATTATCCTCTACAGCCTTAAGTACTTTCTCCTTCAAAATTTTCTCCAAGACCTTGCATACTGCCGAGGTCAAACTAACAGGCCTGTAGTTACCCGGATCATTTTTATTCCCTTTCTTGAATATAGGAACTATATTAGCGATTCTCCAGTCATACGGTACAACCTCTGAGTTTACAGATTCATTAAAAATCCTCGTTAAAGGGCTGGCAATTTCATGAACCAGTTCCTTTAGTATCCTCAGATGGAGATTGTCCGGGCCCCCTGAGTTAGTCGCATCCAGCAGCTCAAGTTTGGTTCTACCTCAGGTATGGTAATTTCCACATTCATGACCTCGTTCCCATTAGCTTCCCTACCTCTATCCCCCAGCTCAACTTCACTCTCATTGAAAACAGGTGCAAAGTACTTATTTAAACATTCAGCCATGCCTAGATTATCCTTGACCTCCACCCATCCTCAGTTTTTAAGGGTCCCACTTCTTCTTTCTTGGTTTTCTTCCTATTTATATGGCTAAAGAACCTTTTACTATTGGTTTTAATTCCCTTCGCAAGGTCCAGCTCAGCTTGACTTTTTGCCTTTCTCACTCTATCTCTACATGTTCTGACCTCCAAAAGGTAGCTTTCCTTGCTGATCTCTCCCCTTTTCCACTCCTTGTAGGCTCTGTGCTTCCTCCTAATCACCTTTCTGAGATGCTTACACATCCAGCTTGGTCCACAGCTCTTGCCTATGAATTTTTTCCCCTTCAGGGAAAGACTCAGGATTCAGGTGAAGACTCAGACATGCAAGAAGGCTGCTGTGAACCCATCACCACTCTGTTATAAAATGCTCTTTTTCTGTAATTAATATAAGAAAAACAAAAGACTTCTGACACTAAAAATCATTTAGATCATAGCAGCCACCTTCTAGCTACAGCAGTGGGTAAGATGCATTGCTCTGGTAGTTCAAAGGGCTGTAAGGAATCCCCCTCCAGAGTAAATGCTCTCTGTTCTGTCCATTCTGAAAAAGGAAATTCTGAAGCAAATGCCATGGTAGGTGTTCTCATTTACCCAGAATGCTCTTCCAGCTCTCAGCTGTATCCCAGCAGTGCTAGCGTCTGGGCTCTGGACATAAAACTGAAAGGCTTGTGGACAAACAGCATTCCCCCCTCTCTGCCAAGCTGTTTGGCCACTCAACCTGCATTGTATCGTGTCCTATGTAACCTTGATTCTAAGCCCCTTGGGGCAGAGATTGTGCCTTCTCCTCTCAGTGGAGCACTTTATGTAATTGTGGTGCTGAGTACAACTACTAAATAGTACTGAACTGAGCCCTGTAAACCATCTTAAAGAAAAACAAACAAGGAGTCTTGTGGCACTTTTAAAGACTAACAAATGTATTTATTGCATGCGCTTTTGTGGGAGAAAATCTCAGTTTGTCAGACTTTTTTTTTCAAAGCATCTGACGAGGTGGGATTTTCTCCCACGAAAGCTCATGCAATAAATAAGTTTGTTAGTCTTTAAAAGTGCCACAAGACTCCTTGTTTGTTTTGCTGACCTAGACTAACAGGACTACCCCTTTGGAACTTGCCATCTTAAAGAGTTTCTCTTGCAATTTGCCACTGGATGGCAGCACAGGAACAGCTAAATAAAGGAGTATCTCCTTGGATAACAACTGCAAACATACCTATGTATTGGATTACTAACGAGCTCTTCTGATTTTTATAGGAGGCTGTTCCTTGTCCCTGCCTCAGTGTGAAAGGGATGGGAGCTGCTCCTAATTTTTATTCATCAGAACCAGGGCCAGATTAATGCAGGAGCTCTAGGGGCTGAAGCCCTTGGCCCTGGCCTAAAGGGAGACTCCAGACTCCAGCCCCTGAACCCTCTAACTGATCTGCCTCCCTGCCCCTCTCCACAGCCCCACTCAGTGCTGCTGGGGCTTGGAGGAGTGCTGGTGCTGGGATGGTTGGGGACCTATCGGCTAAGTAGCAGCGCTGTAGAAAAGGACCTGGGGGTTATGGTGGACGGGAAGCTGTATATGAGCCAACAGTGTGCTCTTGTTGCCAAAAAGGCCAATGGCATATTGGGCTGCATCAGTAGGAGTATTGCCAGCAGACTGAGGGATGTGATTATTCCCCTCTATTCAGCACTGGTGAGGCCGCATCTGGAATACTGTGTCCAGTTTTGGGCTCTCCACTACAGGAAGGATGTGGACAAATTAGAAAGAGTCCAGCGGAGGGCAACAAAAATGATTAGGGGGCTGGGGCACATGACTTATGAGGAGAAACTGAAGGAACTAGGCTTATTTAGTCTGCAGAAGAGAAGACTGAGGGGGGATTTGATAGCAACCTTCAACTACTTGAAGGGGTGCTCCGAAGAGGAGGGAGCTAGGCTGTTCTCAGTAGTAACAGAGACAAGAACAAGGAGCAATGATTTCAAGTTTCAGCTGGGGAGGTCGAGGTTGGATATTAGGAAAATCATTCTCACTAGGAGGGTGGTGAAGCATTGGAATGGGCTACCTAGGGAGGTGGTGGAATCTCCATCTTTGGAAACATTTAAGGCCCGGTTAGACAAAACCTTGGCTGGGTGATTTAGTGGGAGTGGTCCTGCTTTTAGCAGGGGGTTGGACTAGATGACCTTGTGAGGTCCCTTCCAGCCCTATGATTCTATGGGCAGGGCCCTGGGGCCAGAGGCCTGGCTTCATGTTCTCGCCCTGTCCCTAGGCCAGCTGGTCCATCCCTGGGGGCAGGGTGAGCCAGCACCTGTTTGTTACACCTGGGGGTGTGGCCAGCTGGCATGCAGCGCAGTCTACGTTCCAGCACAGCCTTTCAGGGCCCATGGCCCTGGGGAACTGCATCAGGTGCTGTGCTGCACACCAGCCGGCCCCACCTCTGGGGCAGACTGGCCGGAGCGGGGCCAGGGCAGGAGCACCTTCTGGCTCCAGACACCCTCCTCTCCCCTCCCCCGCACCACCAGCAACAGCCTGCCCACAGGCCGCAATGCTGGGGGAGTGGGTAGGGGCCCTGGGGGGGGGCTCCAGGTGGGAGGGGCCTTGTGGGGCTCCCAGGCTGGTTAATCTGGCCCTGACCAGAACCTGAAGAATTTGAAGAGAATCTTTCTTAACAGATACAGTTTAATGCTGAAGAAAGTCTTGGTGATTTTTCCAGAGGGTCAGGCTGTTGCACACTTCTGCTCCCAAAATGCAAGGCCTCTTGCTGGAATGCACCTCACCACAGTAATCCTTCAGATGAGTGATCTGAAACCTTTCTCCAGAAAACTTCAGTGCAGTATTGTTAAGGCTGAGGGTGCAAATGCATAAGAATCAAGAAATTCAAAAGTTAAGGTTCACACAGAAACCTGCTCTCAAGCACATCACACCTGGGACAGCTGTATTCATGTGGGTTAGTATTAAATATGTACCTTACTATATTTCTATGATGTGTTGCTTTTTAATATGTGAATTGTGGTAGTACCTAGCAGTCCTCATCAAAGACTAGGACTTTCTGTCTTGGGAGCTGAATAAACACATAACAAAAATACAATCCCTGCCCCAAAGAGTTTACAATGTAAAACTCTTGCAGTTACTAGAGGGACTTGACCTTTTGACTGTATTGTCTGTAAAGTGCGGAAAGAGACATCTAATTGGAAAAAGCTATAGCAATGTCATTTTCTCTAGAACACACCTAAAGCTTGCCCTTCACAACCACCTCTGGGAAGAATATTTTCTCTTATATTGAACAGTAACACTTTTCTAGATCTGACTCAGATCCAGCCTCCCACCTTTACAATCAAATTCTTACTGCCTCTGCACATGAAGGCTTCTGCTGAAATCTGGAGGAGTTTTACTTGCCTATCCCAGGCCAGCATTTGGCTCTGAGATAGGAGATATTATTGCCAGGTTAAGTGAATGGTGTGATACACTATTGGCCACTGGATGTCACTATTGCAACTCACAACTCTAGCAGAACTGTGGTCTTTTTCAACAAGCATGGTGACTTGAATGTACTGAATGTTACTGTGCAGATCTAAGCACTTGACATGGGTTGGTACATGAACATTTGGAATCTGTCCTGCTGGAGCAGGTGAAAAGACTGGCAGGAGTATAGGCTAAGCCAGGATCCTGCCTAGCAGAGTCATGGGGTGCACTGCCTGTCTGTGTCATGAAACACTCAAGGAGAGTCAAGGGTAAAGCCCATTTCCCAGTTAAAGAATCAAAAAAGAGGGGGTTATGTGGCTAGGAGAGGGGGTACAGCTGGTGCTTGCAGACCTGCTAGGCCCAGATGATAGACATTAAAGAAGGACGAGGAAAGGAATGACTTTGCCGGAGAGATGGGACTGTCCAGTTTATGCCCTTAACAGGCAAGCCTGTTTGGACAGTGGCTGCTGCTGCTGCCAAGGGAGTGTGGAGGTGGTGCAGCCCCAGCCAGAGTGAAGCATAGTTTATGGACCATGTTAAAGTATGTGTGATGGAGTGTGGCCGCTGTCTGGGACTGCAGGACCAGCAGAGGTGGCACACAGGCGGGTGCAGAGAAGAGGATCATTGGGCAGCCCCTCCCCTGGCATCACTAGGTACTCTGCTTCTCTTTGTTTCTGGTTGCCGTCGTAACTGCTTCTTCCCATGAGTCACAGAAGAGTTCTCAGAGACATGGTGGTGGCCATGACTGGTTCCCCACCGCAGAAGCTTGTGTGTTGAGGCTGAGGGAAGCCATGTCCTAGAGGAGGTATTTTGCCATTCTGAATGCGTGTCAGAGTTCCTGGAGCTAGGTTGGGCCCTTTATTGCCATTAACACTGAAAGAGAGGAACAGCAAGGAGACTATGTGCATGGCTCGGGACAGTGAGTGTGCTCTGGCACCTCTCATCCAGGGGATCTGGCTTTTAGTGCTCACCATCCATGTACTGTGGTCGCCCGCTGCCTTAGCATTCCTCTGCACCCCTGGCTCCTCATATCCACTCATCCACCAATAAACACTGCCCCAGGGCTCTCTCCATGGGTTCTACATGCCCCATATTGTCTCTTGGGGGGAAAAATGAATGAATAAATATAGATGAAGGAAGCAAAGTTGGGAACAAGCACCTAATGATGCAAGTGGTTTTCTCCCAAAGGATGCTGGGATGATTGATACAGAGAGGTCTGCAATGGGAGTAATTCCTCCTACAGCCTCACACTAGCCTTCTTCCCTCTTGTCTCAGCAGAAGAGCAAAGAAGGGAAGGTAGGTGATTTGGTATTGTGGGGGGTGGGATGTAATAAAGTTGGGTGGTGAACTACTGAAAATGTGTGTGCTCGGGGCAAGGAAAAGTATATTCTGGGAAAGGTGAGAATGTGAATGGAAGGCATGCTGAGACTCTGGTGATTTCTTAAGTGCCCCTTTTCTCTTCCAGGACAAAGAAAATAAAAGAGGAGTCAATATTCCCCTGCACCTCTCCTTCTCCTCTTCTCTTTCCTGTTCCAGTCACATACCTTTGACTTGCTCTGCTCTTATTCCACTGAGCTATAAAGTGTCAGTAAAACTATAAAGTGCAGTAACCCTTTCTTTGATTTGCAAAGGGGTAGCCGTGTTAGTCTATTGCAGAAAAACAAACAGAGTCCTGTGGCACTTTTAAAGACTAACAGATTTATTTATTGCATGAGCTTTCGTAGGAGAAAATCCCACTTGATGGTATTCTTTCCTGAGCAGAATGAACTAATGGGTGTGTGGTGGAAAGGGAGGGACTTCTGGAGTCACTAAGCATGGACTGGAGGTGTATGGAAACACATAGTGTGTTCTCTAAGGACCACATTATTTCCAAGACATTTGCTGTTCTGAAGTGGTGGTCCAAGGGGCGCAACTATTTGAGTGACCTTGGTAACACATTTGCCATTGTTCTCTTCCATTGAACCTAACATTCAGAAAATCTGGAAATATAATTGTTTGGAGAGAAAATGAAACTGTTCTCTGAAGAAGTAAAAGAGTGGGTTGTATTCCCAAAAGGCAAGATGAATTTTTAATTTTCAACTTTAATTCCAGCTTAATAACATTTCTTGCCTGAGAATTTCCTTAGGGTTTTTAAACTATTGGAGAGTTGCTCAATAGGAGGAACCTGGCAGAATGAGGATTCTCACTTTCCCAGGGACATGTTATTACTCCAGTATACAGATGGAGAACGTAAGAGAATGAGAAAGAGAACTTAGACAAGTGAGTTGCTTCACCTTTGTGTGGGTCAGATTTAGCTTTTGGACAGTACCATAGAATCACCCCTGCTGTGCTGAATCTGGGCCTCTTCTCAGATTTCCTATCTGTAAGTATGAGGCTGAAGCACAGTGCTTGTCAAATACTCCTCTGGAGCAAACCACTCCTTCTCAGGGTAAAGCTGTTACAAATAAACTTGAGGAACAAACACAAGAAGTAAACTCACCCCAGACACTTTAACTAAGTATTTCCAGATAAATTTTGCATAAGAACAGCCACACTTCTCCAGACCAACGGTCCATCCATCTAGCTGACATCCTGTCATCTGACAGTGGCTGATGCCAGATCAGATGCTTGAGAGAGAATGAACAGAACAGGGCAATTTATTCAGTGATCCATCACATCGTCCAGTCCCGGCTTCTGGTGGACAGAGGTTTAAGGACACCCAGAGCATGAGGTTGTCACTCACCCTCTTGATGAAAAGCCATTGATAAATCAATCTTCCATGAAGTTATCTATCTTCATTTTTTAACCCAGTTATATTTTTGGTACTATTAGTTGTCTCTTTTCCATGCTGAACAGTCCCAAATCTTTTTAATCTCTCCCTGTCTGAATGCTTTTCCATGTGCCTAATCATTTTTGTTGCTTTTCTCTGTACTTTTTCTAATTCTATTATATATATATTTTTATATGTGGTGACCAAAACTGCACTCAGTTTTTAAGGTATGAATGTACTTTGGTATGAAGAAGTGGAGAAACTCCTCACCAGCATGGCACAGGTTAAACAGTTAGTCAATGCCAGACCTAGAGAGGAGAGAAAAGGAGAAAGCTTTGCCAAATTCAGGACTGACTGGCCAAAGGGCAGGAGCTTCCTACCTGATAGTGTGGACCACTAGCCTGCTGGCCAACGTAGCCACCAGGGAGCATGTTCTGTCTCCCAGCCAAAGGAGGCTACGGGGGAGACCTAGGAGCCTCCAGCAACTGAAATAACTGGGTAACTGCAGCACAGAGATATTGTGAGGGTGCACCAAAATTACAGCTGCCCTGCCAAAAGGAGCATAGGACCACAGCAGGGCACCACCCAAGAACCAGGAGATGCAAGCCACACCAGGAAATTGAACTAAAGGGGACCATACCCCAAACTGAAGGGACTCTGGTTGGAGGTAGCCCAGGGCAGTGTATTTAGACATCCTGCTTGGAGTGCCACCTACTCAGAGGTCAATTGACACAGGGCCCTGGGCCAAGACCTGGTGGAGTGGGAAGTTCTGGGTCATCCTACCCCCACTGCCTGAAAGACTGAGATACCTTTATCACTGAAACAAGGATTTGGAAGTCAGGTGCACCAACCACTAGGCTGCCTCGCCCTCCAAACACCCTGTTGCATATGGAGTTTTATAGCAGCATTATGATACAGTTTGTCTTATTTTTATCCTTTTCCTAATAGTTCCTAACATTGAGTTACCTTTTTTGACTGCCACTGCACATTGAGCAGCTCTTGTCGGACAATGATCCACAATTACTCCAACATCTCTTTCTTGAGTGGTAACAGCTAATTTAGACTCATCATTTTGTATGTATAGATGGGATTATGTTTTCCAATGTGCATTATTTTGAAATTATCAACATTGAATTTCATTTGCCATTTTCTTGCCTGGTCCCCGAGTTTTGTGATATCCCTTTGCAACTCTTCAGAGTCAGCTTTGTACTTAACTATCTTGAGCAATTTTTGTGTATCAGCAGACTTTGCCACCTCACTTTGTTTACTCCTTTTCTAGATCATGTGAGAATATATTGAACTGCACTGGTCCAAGTATGGCTCTTTGGGATTCCGTGCTATTTACCTCTCTCAACTCTGAAAATTGACCATTTATTCCTACCCTTTATTTTCTATCTATTTGATCCAGGAGTGGACTTTCCCATTTATCCCTTGGTTTCCTACTTTGCTTAAGAACCTTTGGTGAGAGATCTTGCCAAAGGCTTTCTGAAAGTCTAAGAACATTATATCTACTGGACTACGCTTGTCCATATGTTTGTTGACTCTCTCAAAGAATTCTAAAACACTGGTGAGGTATGATACTCCTTTACAGAAACAGTGTTGATTCTTCCCCAATATAACATGTTCATTTGTGTGTTTGATAATTCTGTACTTTGCTATAGTTTCAGCCAATTAACTTGATATTGAAGTTAGGCTTACTGGCCTGTAATTGCCAGAATCACCTCTGGAGTCTTCTTTAAAAGTAGGTGTTACATTAGCTAGCTGCCAATCATCTTGTACAGAGGCTGAGTTAGTAGTTCTGCAATTTTATATTTGAGTTCCTTCAAAACTCTTGAGTGAATATCATCTGGTGCTTGTCAATTCATCAATTTAATCAAATTCATCAATTTGTTCTAAAATCTAAATCTAAAATCTACTGTATTGACATCTCAGTCTCGGACGGTTCTTCAGATTTGTCACCTAAAAGGAGTGGCACAGATGTGAAATTTTTTCTTCGAGTGCTTGCTCTTGTTGATTCCAAACAAGTGTGCACACACTATATGCATAGTTGTCGGAAGGTTTCTCTCTGTCAGTGCAGATGCCCCTGGAGTGGTAACTCCATGGCATTGTATATAGGGCCCTACTAACACACCGCCTCTTCAGTTCCTTCTTATTGCCTGTGATGGTCATTGAAGCTTCCTCCTCCTTGTTTCTACAAAGTTTCTTCTCCCTATAGTCTTTGATTGCGGTTCCTGTAAATAGTTAGAACAAATAAATAAATTAGTCATAATTACAGTCATAGTTTTGTAGATAAGTTTTAGTTAAAGGGGGTTCCCCCTTTTGGACTTCTCCCCTCCCAGGGTACCAGAGCATGCCTTGAGCCCAAGGATTCAAGCTCTGCAGATCCTGCCATAAACCTACACCAAAAGATGATTCCCAAGCCACTGTCTGGAGCGTTTAGAGGAGTCACACCAGACAGATTGCTGCAGGATCTGAGGGGATTTCACCCTAGAGGTAGGAAAGAGAGGAGTGTTCAGCTGAAGCCAATCCTCTTGGAGGCAGCTCTCTACCCACAGTTGGTTTATCCAGACCCAGCACTTTGGTGTGTAGAGCTCCATCCTCAGTCAGAGAACCCCCAGGACCAAAGCAGGGCTCAGCGCAGAGGACTCAGCATCAGACATTTGCTGGCATCAAAAACAATATGGTACCACTCCCATTCACTGGTGCCACACAAGAAAGAAAGAAAATCTGACAGAGGGTGCTCACGTATGGTGCAGGCAGTGGGGAAAGACATTGCTTCAATACACCCAGCATAGGCACACAAGGCACTGGAGCTGGCACCATCACCATTGTCTTTAGCTCCACAGAGGGCACCATCAAATCCAGTGCTGATGGACTCACTTACCAGGGAGAGACAAGTGGAGGAGTTAAACCTTCCCTCCACCCTGGACACATTCGAGTTGGCAAAAGACCTGATCGCCCGATGGCACAGCAGTCCCCTTCCAGAAAGGAGAGAGCACTGAACTTACGACCTCTGGGCTGTCTCGAGTCAAACTTGCTATGACGAGGCACCAGTCACATTCACAGTGACAATCCCTGGCACTATCACACTTGGCAGCACCGTAGTCTCCATAGTCAAAGTCATCAGACTCAAAGGAGTCATATGCTTCCAAATGTAACTGGCACTGGTCAGAACAGCACCATTACAGGGATGAGAAGGGACAGACATCCTCCATGGGACCCTGGCTAGCATCAGAAGCAGACTTTGACTATTAGGGGCCCTATGCAAAGGCCAGTTGTGGGGCCCCTGATAGGCCTGTGGGGCCCCTGCTGTGGCCCCAACCTCTCCACCAGTCCCAACCTCACTGCCCTGCCCTCTCCGCCCCCCAGCCCGAGCCCCCTGGGCCAGCTCCTCCTCCTGCTGCCGACCAAGGCAAACATGGCTTTTGGGGTAGGCAAAGAAGGCAATGGAGCCCCTTACTGCTCGAGACCCTGCTTCGCCTACCTCAAAAGCCACCTCTTACTAGCGCAATGGCATATACCCTAGCAGTGGCCCTTTTGGGCCCTGTGGGCATATCATCAAGCCCAGGGCGTCTCACTCCAGAGGTCCCTACTCGGTCACTTCAGACAGCCAAGCTGCCTTTATGCCAGATCAGAAGGTACCACCATGTGGCACCGAGACCAATATCAGCAGAGAAATTGAGCCATCAGCAACTGCCGGCATGGAGCCCAGCACCAAGGCCATTCTCAGTATCAAGGCTGATCCTGGCACCAGCCAGGATATTCTGGAATGGGAGAATTTCCATGACCTGGATGGCCAGGAGGGCAAAACATTGCCTAGGCCCTCATCATCATCTTTCCCACATGAAGCGGTAGCAGGAACATCAACTACCCAAACTCTATGGACAATAGGGCTCATCAACAGCTTCTGAGAAGAGAGGCCCACAATTCAGGGTTACAGGTGGAAGAGATCTTAGAGTTAGTGGAACCAGTGGTGGATATTTTGATGCCAGAGGGACCCTCAGGGGAGGCCTTCCTACTGATCAAAACCATCCAGATCACAATGAAAATGCTGTGGCAAACACCAGCCTTTATCTCCCCTTCCACTCCTCTTCAGCCAAGGGGATAGAGAAGAAGTAGTTCATACCACCTAAGGGTAGAAATACTTCTTCACACATCCATAATCTAGTTTGCTAGTGCTATCCACAGTAACAAAAAGGAGAGGCAGTGGCAACAAGGCCCAGTGCCTAAATCAGAGGATTAAAAAAAGCTGGACCTCTTCGGGAGGAAGGTCTACTCCACCTGAGAGCTCCTGCTCCATATCGCTGGCTAATAGGAAATACTCAGAAGATGTTACTTCAACTCATGGGGACACAATGCTGAAGTTCAAAGAACTACTCCCAGCCGATTCCTGGAATTTGGACAGTTGTGGAAGAGAGTAAAGCAGTAGCAATAACATCTTTGCAGGTCATATTGGATGCGGCAGACTCAGTGACAAGAAACATGTCATCCACGGTTGCCATGAGAAGGAGTTCCTGGTTGCAGCTGTCAGGTCTCCTGCCAGAGATCTAGAATATGGTACAGGACTTGCTGTTTGAGGACATGGGGTTGTTTCAGAGCAAATGGATTCCAAACTCCATGGCCTCAAGGATTCTAGGGAAACTTTGAAATCTGGCGGCTCCACATGCCCTTCATGGAGAGAAAATATTTTAAGTCCTACTCTAGTCAGAAATTCTATCCTGTTCAACCTGGAGGGGATTACTGTAGGAAGAAGGGTAGAAACAATAGGCACAGGACACCCCCAACTGTCCAATCAAGGCCAGGGGTCAACAAGGCAGTCCTCTGGTCCTAAACAAACTTTTTGAGGCCGTACCCAAGGATAGCACTCCAAGCCAGTTGCTATCCTTCTCTGTTTCCTGAACCATCTACCCTATTTCTACCACGCCTGGGCTCAGATAACATCAGCCAAATGATAGAGGTGGGGTACTCCCTCCGATTTTGTTCCCCCCATCCACCCATCCATATCCCTTCTCCATCCCTCTTCAAGGACCCTTTCTCGAGCAACTTCTTATACAAGTGGTGCAGGAACTGCTAACAGTTGGAGCAGTAGAGGAGGTCATAAGGGACCAGAGGGGAAAGAGGTTTTACTCCAGATATTTCGTGATCCAAACACCAAAGGAGGCCTCAGATCCATCCTCAGCTTGTGGATCCTCAACAGATTCATGAAGAAACTGAAGGTCTACATGGTATCCATGGCCACAACCATTCCTTCCCTGAATCCAAGGGACTGGTATGCCGCCCTCAGCCTGAAGGACACCTATTTTCTTATATCAATAGTACCGTGCCACAGAAGATTCCTCAGATTGGCTGCACTCATTACCAGTTTAGGGTCCTCCCCTTTGGCCTCTCGGCAGTCCTGAGAGTGTTTGCCAAACATATGGTAGTTATTGATGACTTCTAAGGAAACGGCAGGTACAGGTGTTTCCATATCTAGATGATTGGCAGCTCAATGGCGGCTCCAAGGAGCAGGTAGAAGAGCACACTTCCAAACCATTTGCTTCCTTATTGAGGACGTCAGCCATTTTCTCAACATGACAGCATGGAACTGTCTGAAACTTGTAGGCCATGTGGCCTCTTGCACGTATGTGGTACAACATGTGAGACTGCAACTCAGACCTCTCCAGTCATGGCTGTCATCGATATATCGACCTAACAGAGACAGATTTTACAAACTGATCTCTCTTCCCGCTCAGGTCATCAGATGACTTCAGTGATGGCTCAGCTCTCAGCTAGTATGCTCAGGGGGTCCATTTGCCAGCCTTTGGTGTCCCTGGTTACAGACACTTCTGCACTGGGGTGGGGAGCTCATCCAGGTTTGCTAAGGACTCCAGGCCTCTTGTCCCCAGAGAGTTGCTGCTTCACATCTATATAAGGGAGCTGAGAGAAGTCCACCTAGCTTGCCAAGCCCTCCAGCCTCACCTGGAAGGCAGTGGCATATCAGTTATGATGAATGATATTACTGCAATGTTTTATATAAACAGACGTGAGGAGGATGCTCGTTTCCCCTGGGCCAGGAAGCTCTCAAACTGTGCGATTTCTACATCACCCACTCCATGCACCTGGAGGCATCTTATCTCCCTGGATCTTGGAACAAGTTAGCAGACCACCTCAGCAGATCTTTCAGCAACAATAAGTGGTCCATTCACCCCGATATCATGAACCACAAGTTCCAATATTGGGGGCTCTCTGAGTGGATCTGTTTGCAATGCAAATCAACAAGAAGTGTTACCAGTTTTGTTCCTTCCCGAACAAAAGTCCAGGCCCAAATGTGAACATGTTCCTCCTTCCATGGAACACCACTTGTTTTACACATTTCTGCTGTTCCCACTCATCCACAAGATCCTACTTCAGATAAGAAGGGAAAGGACATCCATCATACTGATAGCCCCAGCTTGGCCCCAGAAGCACTGGTATACAACACAGCGTTTTCTGGCCACCCTGAAGACACTGCCATTGGTACTGGATTTGATCACACAGGACCATGGCTGCTTACCTCAGATATCTCCACCTCATAGCCTGGAAGCTGCATGCTCGGAGATCAAGAAGTTTCTCCATGGCTATAAAAAGCCATCCATGAGGGTTACATATCTGGCTAAGTGGCAGAGGATCTCCATTTGGACAACCAAAAAAGGGACCATTCCAATGCAAGCTTTGCTAAGTCTTATTTTAGACTACTGCACTTGAAACATCTAGGACTAGCAGGGTCATCCATAAAGGTGCACTTAGGAACGATATCTGCTTTCCGCCTGGGAGAGCGTGATCTATCAGTCTTTGCCAGTCCAATGGTGACCCACTTTCTTAAAGGCCTAGACAGGTTCTAGTCTTAGATTTGCCACCCAATACCAGCTTGGGACCGTAGCCTTGTACTCACCAGACTGATGGAACCTCCCTTTGAGCCCTTGGCAATCTGTTTGCTTCTCTACCTCTCTTGGAAGATGGCATTTCTAGTTGTGATTACCTCAGCCAGGAGAGTGTCTGAGCTCAAGGCTTTGACTTCCAAGCCTATGCATACAGCGTTTCACGAGGTGCAGTTATGATGCCACCTTGCTTTCCTCCCTAAGATGTTTTCTTAATTTCTCACAAATTAGGAAATCCTTTTACTGGTGTTCTCCCCAAAGACACATGCCAACAACAGAAAATGACACCTCCACTCTCTGGACATCGAGCATGCATTAGCATTCTATATAAAATGGATTAGACCCTTTCATGAATCAAATCAGCTCTTCTTCCCTATAGCAGAGAGGATGAAGGCTCTCCCTGTATGGTCCCAGAGGATTTCGTAGTGGATGGCCCAGGTGCCAGCCCAGGGGCATAGCTACAGATGGGCCCGGGTGGGTACAGGCTCAGCCAATTAGCCAGCAGGCCCACCCACACCCACTCGCTGCAACACCTGGCAGCTGTGTGAGCTTGCCACCACAACCGCGAACCGGCCAGCAGCTGGTGGCCATGCTGTGAGTGTCTGCACTATGGGCAGATGGGCAAGGGTGGCCTGTTCTCAGCCTGGGCAGCTCTAGCCCTGGGTAGCCACTGCAGCTGTTGCGTGGCAGGGCCAGGCTGCCTCTCCCCATACCTCCTCCTCCCAATGCTCCAGTTGCTAGGTAACTGAGGCATCAGCAAGAAGCTTCTGATCCCATGACTGGAAGCAGGACTGACCAGGCCCATCCTGGAGAGTCAGGGGCCCAGACAGAAAATGGGGGCTGGCTATGCCTCTGTGCTAGCCCCAGCACTGATAGCACACTCCACAAGGGCACAAGAGTCCTTGGCAGCTTTCTAAGCACAAGTCTCCATACAGGAGATTTGCAGGGCTGCAACATCTTTGATCCATGTATTTATATTACAGCCAGGACCATCTCTAGGGGGGAGCGGGGCCTAGGGCAAAAGGGCATGTGGGGGCTCCTGGTCCTGCCTGCGCTTGGGGAGCGGGGCAGGCAGACGGGGCTGTCCTGGGCCAGAGGCCAGGCTCTGCACTCCTGCCCCACCCCTGGGCCAGCTAGTCCGTCCTGGGGGTGGGGCAGGCCTGTGCGTGGCCGCTCTGCTTTGGGGCTGGGGCCAACTGGCATGCTGTACGGACTCTGGCATGGTCTTCCTGAGCCCATGGCCCTGGAAGGCCACAGCAGAAGCCACACTGTGTGCCAGTCAGCCTCACCACCCCTGGGGGGCAGACTGGCCAGAGCGGGGGGCTGGGGTCCCAGGTGGGGGGAAGGGGCCACTGGTGGAGGTCTTCTGGGTCTCCTGCCACAGGGACCACTCAAGCACAGGGCCCAGGGCAATCACCCCAGCTGCCTGCCCCCCGAGATGGCCTTGATTACAGCACCCACCATGCCAGAAATAACGCAGCATTTGGCAGAGTGGTGGTCCAGTCAGCGATTTCTGAGCTCTGTCCCTTCCTTCTGTGTTCGGGTTGAGAGTCACCTACTTGGAATCAAAATGAGCAAGCACTTGAAGAAGAAGAAACGGTTACCTGCCCTTCATAATTGTTGTTCTTCGAGATGTGTTGCTTGTGTTCATTCTGAGACCCCACCCGCCTTCCTCTCTGTTGGAGCCAGTCAATGAATAGGAGCTGAGGAGGTGGAGAGTGGGCAGGGTCCTATACACAGGGTGTGCCTGCATCAACCTTGTTGGTACCTCTAAGGGAAAAACATTTTGACGACTGTGCATACAGCAGGCACGCACCTTCTTGGAATGGACGTGGGCAGCAATCTCGAAGAACAGTTACAAAAAGTACGTAACTGGTTTTTTTCCTCACATCCACTGTAACGAAGACCAATGCAAAGAATTAATTTAGCTTTTCTACAACAGCCATGTCTTCCCTGAGTGTCCCTTTAGCACCTTGACCCCAATGGCCCCACTGATTATTTGGCAGACTTCCCCTTGCTGGCATAAGTCCACAGCTGTTCCATTTCCAGCAGGGTGGTTTTGATTTAGCAAAGTGAGAGGTCACAATGGAAAGCTTATGTCAGCCTGAGCCATGTCACAGACTAGTTTCTCCATCAATATTTTAGGTACCCTAGTCTTCACCTCCACTTTTATACTGGGGAGGAAACTTTTCTCCTAAGAAAAATGTCTGCATGCAGCAGATTTAAAGGTACTTGCTAGAATTATTCCAAAGGGGTAGCCGTGCTAGAATTAGACAGCATTCCAGGCTGTCTTCTGCAGGTAGGTCATTAGGTGGCAGTGATACCCTGATTTTGTTAGAGCATCTCAACTTGTGGATGCTCCCATTCTCCTAATATAACTTTGACTCTTTTGCATTATTTATCTACTGGATAGATTCTAGAGACTTTGCAAGCTGAACATCCAAGAAGAGGGAATTCTTCTTTCTGCCCTCTGCCCACGTACCTGTCCAAGATGTTCCTCTGGAAGTTTCAGGCCTCCAACAGAGGTTCAGTTGAGAAACAGAGTGGAGGCAGTTCTCTCAAGGCATCTAGGAAGCGCTGTGTTTCAGAACCATACGATTAAAAAAAAAGACCCCCAATGCAGAAATCCAGAACTGAAACTCCAGTGCCATGCTTCCACTCCTGGGTCATCAGGAGGCTGAGCCTGTTGCAACAGAGACATTCTTTGTGCCTTGCTGCCAGTGGCATATGCATAGAGCTAGTGCCTCAGATATAGCTACATTCAGCCATTGGCCAGAAGAGCTGTTGCCTCCAACAAAAGGGTGCTGAGAGCAGGTGAATGGGGAACACTGGAGTGAAAACTGAAGGGGACCAAGCCCTGTCTAACCCCATGGCGTCTGATAGTTGGGAAAATTGCCTGCTCTCTGCATGGCATAACAGTGCTCTTGTCCATTCGCAAGAGGTAATTAAACGCTTAGACCAAGGACTTGGGAATCAGGAATCCTGAGTTCCAGTGTCAGCTCTGGCAGGGGAGTTTGGTTTGGTTGGCTAGAGTGCTAGGGACTCAGATTGTACCTCTTTGGCGCATGGTTTATTCGCTGTTTCTAGAGCACCTTGCATCTGCCATGGCTGAGGCTCATAGATGCTACTGCGATATAAATTGTACTCCTGGGTTCTAGTACAAACCTGGCCACTTATTCTGTCTTTGGACAAGTCTGTGCCTCTCTGTGCCTCGGTTTCCCTATGTGTACAGTGCGGATTATGTTGATGTATCATATAGGGAGCTGTGATGCTGAACCAATCGATATAAGTAAAGCATTTTAGGGTCCCTAGGCCCAGGGAAGGGTAGAGCACTGTTGTTGCTGGAGCTTAATAGGAGCATGTCTCAAACAGAAGGTCATGCTGTGTGGAGCTCATTTGTTGCTGGAGAAGGAGCTGGTTTGTTTTACTGAGCCATGTTCTGGTAGTGCCGTGTGTGCTACATACCTGTTACATTTTATATCCAAAACCTCCAGTAACATTGGCAGGTACTTCAAACTGCAGACCATCCAGTGTCGTAAACCACAGCTGTGTGCCCCAGAAGCCAAGTTCCTCTCTTCTCAAGTAGTTCTCTGCCCATTTGTTCTCTGCTACATTTCCCCATAGAGCTGTCATTTTTCATTAGCAGCATTATCTGTGAAGGGGTCAGCACAGCTTCTCTCTGGGATAAAAGCAAAGGCAGAGATAATAAAGAAATAACACACAATGGTGCCTCCTTTCACTTGTTTGCATTACAAAATGCCACATCATTCCTTTGATTTTTCCCACCCCCAATTCAGTGGGTGGCACAGACACACTGCTTCCTGGAGCCTCATCAGGAAAGCGGACAGGTCCGAAGACGGCTTGACCCAGATTCCTAAAATCACTGAAGTGAGAGCACTGCAGCATATTTGTCTGGCTACCCATTTCTCTGTTGAGGTACTTACACAACACTGTCTCTGTGACACCCAGGTGCCTTGGTATCGTGATACCTTAGCCAGCTGCATCTGCTGGGTTCCAGCTTCCAGGTCCAGTGGAAGCTGTTGGTGATTTGCACACTTGTCCCTGTCCCAAAAACGAGCCAGTTTTCATTTATTCTCTCGCCAGTCCCCTTGAACTTCATGATGCACCTGCAGTTCTGGCATGGCTTAGGTTGTGATGTGCATTGTGTGGTCTGGGATGTGACCTTTCACCATCCCTAGGAGGGACTCAAGGGCTCTCTAGTGTTTCTAC
>ML685899.1:2046119-2064736 GCA_007922175.1 Pelusios castaneus | reverse complement strand
AAGCAGCCAATCAGAAGGGTTCATTTCCGCCCTCCTCTCCCCACAAGGCTGATGTATGGGCCCCTCAGCTACCTGAGCTGAGCTGTAAAATGTTAGGTGTGGTGCGGGTCTGGAGCTCATTATTTCCCCAGGTGCACGTTGAGCATTGAGGGCAGCAGAACGCAGCACAGTGTCTTGCAGGGATTGTGGTCAAAGCTATGAGCGCAGCACAGGGTTATGTCTTTGGGAAACGGGTGCAGGAGGTTGCTTGGAACAAGAACCCTTCATCTCAGGGTGAGATTCAGTGGCTGCTAGGTATCCTGTAAAGGCCTGAGGCAGGGGGGCTCTTGTTAACCCAGGCAGTCATATAGACAGAGAGCAATGTCCATTGCAGAGACTCAGCTAGTGAATTGGCAACACTGCAGTGCGGATGAGCACTGGATGTCAGCTTGCACTGTAGGAGTTCAGCTTCCTGGCCTTGGTTTTCTGTTGACTCTCATGATGCTCTTTTTAGCCCCTGGTTCCAAGTTTAAGTGCATGCACCACCCTGGGGAATGCTTCCTTTGTAATGTTATTTCTTTTCTTTCCTGTTCTGATCCTTGTAGGGAGGAGTGAAAGTCCTAATCACAGGCCCATGGCAGGAAGCCAGCAATAGCTACAGCTGTCTGTTTGATCAGATCTCAGTGCCTGCATCTTTAATACAGCCTGGGGTGCTGCGCTGTTACTGCCCAGGTAAGATATGCCCATCTCTCACAGCTGGAGGTACAAGGTCAGGCCTGTGCTGTGTGAATGCCGTTCAGTCCACAGGGCAGCAAGGATTAGAAAACCATGTCCTGAATTCTTCCTCTTGACTTGGACACTGCACTGCAGTATCTCAGGGCCTACCCAAACTGAGCTAAAAGTGTGTGTTTACCTACCTTACTAAACTAAATAGGAGAAATGACCAACACTTAGTAAATGTTCTGGGGAGCAGCAGGTGGAAGGTGGGATGACAGAGAGGATGCACACCCAGATCACACTGCAGAGCAGTCACAACAGCTGTTGACTTTTTACCAACAACTGTGGTGTTGCATATACAGTGCAACGGCTCTGTGAACAATCCTCTGCACCAGTACTGTTCTCTTGAGCTAAGTAGCACTTACCCCTGTGAGAGGTCCCTCTCATTCTGTGTATGTAGGAGTTACAGAACCTGCCCCTCGCTGCTGGTGGCAGCAAGTACTGGCCAATGTAGAGCATGATGAGCCTGAAATAGCACAGAGCAACCACAAACTGTTCTGACTGAGACCAGCACTACCTGTATGGTAGAGTGTTGTACAGGACACAGAGATCAAGGCAGTCCCTGTGTCCAGAGCTTACTGTCCAAAGCTGATACAGTGAGAGCTGAGGGCCTGGGAGCCCGAGGGGAGGTGTGTGTAACTCTCTTTCTAAGCTAACTCTTCTGGTGCAATGATGAAGGAAGGAAGAGGTGTTTCATGTGAGTTACCATTGAGGAGGAGCATAAAAAAAACCTGACCTTTCAGCAAAAATTTGGGGGAGGTGAGGGTGGAACAGGAATACTCTCCACCAATAATATGGGGGTGATGGAGTTGACCTGTCACTGAGCTGAGGGTGATCAGGATGGGTGATGCTGACAAAAGTGGTAGTATTGGCTCTGGCTTTGATCCTTCATCTTCTGGCTCCACAGGTATTACTGCTTTAGCTCTAAACATAGGTCTTCTTTGAGGCTCACCCAGACATCCTGGCTTCCATCTACACCATCAGTCAGTCTGCAGCAAGCCATGGTGTGTGCATAGCACTCTAGCCTGCTGTCACTAACTGATCATGCAGACAAGCATGCAAGTCTTGATGTCCTCAGCTGCTTCCTCTCCTCCCAGAAACTCACCTTCCCGAGCACTCCCCAGCATGGGCAGCTATTCCTGGTGCATCTCTCTCTTTCTCATCCCTATGCTTAGCTAGCTGTCTCCATCTTGTGGCACCAAGCTGTGTATGAATTAGTTAGATGGGGCAGGGAACTGTCTCCTCATGTGCCATTCAAGCACTTCACACATATTATAACTAACTAAAAATAAGTTTCTACCAAAAGAGTGGGGTCTTCTGCTCCCTGTGCTGCAAATGGGCAAACACCCTGACTCACTCAAAGGAGAGGCCAGCAAAGATGATTTCTCTACATCCTTACCTGATGTGTTATGTGAGAGATTATGTGTCATTGCAGTACCTCAGTGCAGGAAGTGTGAAGAAAACCAGAGAATCTGTGCACTTGGAATGGCATTAGGGTATTGGTATCCCAGCCCTGGGGCTGTTCTTCATTAGCGACTCCCTGATTCTGTTTGTCCTTTTGAATATGCTTCTTTGTCAACCTTGTTTTTTTCATTCTGTCTTATCTAAATCCAAATCCTCAAGGATGGAAAACTAACTGTTCAGCAAACTCTGGGAGAGAAGGATCTCTTTGCCAGAGGTAGCCCTTAGTTTACTACTACATATATTTTATATATCCATCATCAGCTCTGAGGATGGATCTTGCTCACGCGATAAATGGATGCCATTTCCTTCCCTTGCTGGCCCTGAATTAAAATATAGATCCCACTCGTTTTTTGTATTTCAAATGAATAACTTCTCATTGGAATTTCTGCTTCAGAAGCTATTGTCATACAAACTGAACAGATTTCACCAGGCTGCTGACCTTGGCAGGGACCACGGTAGCTGAGTCCATCCAACTTTATGAGATGTCTGTCTATTTTGAGACAGTGCCCAGAGGCTCAGATGGACTTCTGGGCCCCATGGGCAGGTATTATTCAAACATCAGAGTGCTGCTGAGTATTAGAAAAGGAGTCTATGATTTTATACCTAGTAAGTGGGGTCCAGGAGCACGTCAGAATCCTAGGACCAGTTTACAAGCATCTGCAGAGATCTCTCTTCATTCCACTGTTGACCCAGCAGCCAACTGGGAGAGGATTTTCCTGCCTTCCACTTCTCTGTGTGAGCACCAATAATACTGCCAAGAATGACCTTGAGGAGATCACTGCAGACTGTGTGACTCTGGTAATAAGGATAAAGGAGTTTGAGGCACAATTGGTTTTCTGGTCCATCTTCCCTGTTGAAGGAAAAGCCCCAGATGGCATCAGAGAGAATTTTGGATTCTTTGAGCATGAGATGTTATTCCAAGAAGAATTGCTAGGAAGAAATAGAATTCATCCAATGAAGGGAGGGAAGAGCATCTTTCCAGTCAGGCTTGATAACCTAGTGAGAAAGGCTTTAAAACTAGGTTCACTAGAGGATGGGGACCTATACCGGAGGTAAGTGAGGAAGTGGGATACCAGGAGACAGCACAAGGAGGGTACGACAAGGGAGGCCTCCTAATTCATACTGCGTAAGAGTAAAACAATCAGCTAATTATCTTAGGTGCCTGTACACAAATACAAGATTTCTGAGAAACAAGCAGGAAGAACTGGAAGGCCTGGCACAGTCAAGGAACTTTCATGTGATTGGAATAACCGAGACTTGGTGGGATAACTCACATGACTGGAGAACCATTATGGATGGGTATAAACTGTTCAGGAAGGACAGGCAAAGTAGAAAAGATAGAGGAGTTGCACTGTATGTAAGAGAGCAGAGCTCAAAGCTCCAGTATGAAACTGAAGAAAAGCCTGTTGAGCGTCTCTGAGTTAAATTTAGAGGTGAAAGTTTCAAAGTTGATGTCATGGTGGGCATCTCCTATAGCCCACCATACTAAGAGGATGAGGTAGACAAGGCTTTCTTCAGACAACTAATGGAAGTTTCCAGATCACCGGCCCTCATTCTCATGGGGGACTTCAGTCACCCTGACATCTTCTGGGAGAGCAATACAGCAGAGCACAGACAATCCAGGAAGTTTTGGAGAGTGGTAGGGACAACTTCCTGGTGCAAGGGATGGAGGAGCCAACTAGGAACTGTGCTCCCCTTGACCTACAGCTCATAAACAGGGAAGAATTGGTAGGGGAAGTAGACATGGATGACCACCTGGGCAGCAGTGTGACCATGAGATGGTAGATTTCAGGGTCCTGACAAAGGAAGAAAGGAAAGCAGCAGAACACGGACCTTAGTATTGAGAATAGCAGACCTTGATCCCCTCAGGAAACTGATGGGCAGCATCCTCTGGAAAGCTAATCTGAAATGGAAAGGAGCCCAGGTGAGCTGGCTGTATTTTAAAAAAACCTTATTGAGAGAGAAGGAACAGACTATCCTGAGGTGCGGAAAGAATAGCAAATATGGCAGGCAACCAGCTTGGCTTAAGAGAGAAATCTTTGGTGAGCTTAAACACAGACAGGAAGCTTACAAGAAGTGGAAATTTGGACAGATGACTAGGGAGGAGTATAAAAATATTGCTCAAGCCTTCGGGGTGAAATCAGGAAGGCCGAAGCACAACTGGAGTTACAGCTAGCAAGGGGCATGAAGTGTAACAAGAAGGGTTTCTACAAGTACATTAGCAGTGAGGAAGGTCAGGGAAGAGTGGGCCCCTTACTGAAAACCATGGAAAAGGTATTCAAGGAATTTATTTTGAAGCACTTGGAGGAGAGGGTGGTGATCAGGAGCAATCAGCAGATTCACCAAGGGCAAGTCATGCCTGACCAACTTGATTTCCTTCTATGATGAGAGGATTGGCTCTGTGGATGTGGGGAAAGCAGTGGATGTATTATACCTTGATTTTATAACTTGATACGGTTTACCACAATATTCCCAATCAGTTGTTGATATGAGCACCCCTTTACATGATACTGTAGTTTGCCTTGGTCCTAGCCACTGCAGAGGTAAATAAACAGACTTCACAATAAAATTTCCACCCTCAATCCAACACCTTTCATTTAAGTAGATTTGTTAACATATAAATCTTCTGAAGCTGCACTGCTTCTTGTCTGTGGCCTAGGCTGTTTCCCCGTTTCTGCATTACAAATTGTGCCCCCTTACTTCAGCTGGGTAGCGTTTATTTTAAATGAACTCACTGCATCTTTGTCTGCCTCTAACAATGACAAAGCTGGATAAACAGACTGGAAAATCAGAGTATGATTTAATCAGAAAAACATAATGGTTAGTCCTAGAACACAACTACTTTCACTTCAAGCTGGGGAGCTTTAATGGGAAGCAATAGAGATAGGGACAAATAGACTGAACACAAATAATAAAAAACTTAATTGGAATAGAGCAAATCCCTGTTTTAAACCCTAACGGCAAAGTGTAGATTAAATGTGTGCTGCAAAATGTCCAAACCAGCACTATTTTATGCTTGTTCAGGGCAAGAGACCAAGAAGAAGAAAAAGAAAAATATTCAGCAAGTGAAAAGACAAAAGATATTAAGAGCATTGATTAATTAAGAAATAAAGTATAGCAAACCAAGTGACTGCAGAAGGAAATTAAAAACTGGCAAGACAAAATATCATCAGCATGATCAAGAGAGTATTAGAGAGAGAAAAACTTCCAGGTCATTTGTCTTCTGCATTAAATTTAAAAAACAACCGAACTATTGACTTTAAAAGATCACAAGAACTTATGGAAAACGTAATCTCTGAAGATTTTGGAAGTTTAAGTAATATTATTAATAATTGCCCCTTATGTGCACTTTCCATCTTCTAAGCATTCTACAAACGTTAATTAATGAACTGTCAATCTTCATAACGCCTCTGAGGAGTAGTAAATTATTATCAACCTTAATTTACTGATAGGTCAGCTGAGGCAAAGAGGTCACGTCTTATTGAAGCCAAACACGGAATTTGGGTCGGAGCCAAAGTAACCTTTGGATGGGCAAGAGTTCACTTCATTGCTCTTTTCCAGTTCCTCAACCCCCCCCCCCCAAACAAACAAACAAACAAACAAACAAACAAACAAACCATGGAATAGCAGCTGGAGACCCAAAATACAGTCTTCAAGGATTTTCAGCAAGGATTGCACAGGATCACCGGCTATGTCTACACTTGCACTTTTAAGTCGACTTAGTGTGTCTACACTTAAAATTAAAGTCGCTTAAAGGGGAACTTACAAAGTCGACCTAGAGCGTCCACACTGGACACTCTAGGTCGACTTCTAGGGGTTAGCGGACCCTTGGGCAGGTCCACAGTGGCAGAGGGGGCACCCCTTGTGTGCAATGGGGCAAAGGGGGACAGGGACCCTGGCAGGGCATGTGGTCAGGGTGTGATGCTGTCTGGATTTAGGGAAGCATTTATGATATTATTTTCTATTCATATATCCTAAATGCTCTATAATCCATAGGAACTACGTCATGTTTGGTATCAATAGAAAGGTAGTAATTTGCTGGGAATGATTATATAGTTTGTGTCTAGGAATTGTATTTCAATTAGAAGTTAGTTTAGTTAGGAATTTGGTGTTCTATCTATACTTTAACTTGTGTGATTTTATGGAAATGTCTGAGAGAGGCGGGTGTGTCAAACCATTGTGTCCTTAATGTTTAGGAATTTTCCAGCTACAATGGGCCCAGGGAGTAAACTGATGAGCCATTAAGGACACAATGGTTGTATTCCTTATGTCTTTAATGGCTCATCAGGTCACTCCCTGGGCCCATATCACCTGGCACATTCCTTAACATTAAGGAGACAATGGTTTGACACAGACGCCTTTCTCAGACATTTCCATAAAATCACACAAGTTAAAGTATAGATATAACACCAAATTTCTAACTAAACTAACTTCTAATCGAAATACAATTCCTAGACATAAACTATATAATCATTCCCAGCAAATTACTACCTTTTTATTGATACCAAACATGACATAGTTCCTATGGATTATAGAGCATTTAGGATATATGAATAGAAAATAATACCATAAATGCTTCCCTAAATCGAGACAGCATCACACAGGCTCTGCCCTGCCCTTTGGGGGGTACGCCAGGCTCCCCCTGTGCCCCCCGCAGCAGGAAGGGCATTGGTGTAGTCCTGGGGTAGCCCTAAGTCGACTTTAAAAAGTCGAATTAAGCCTTAGGTCGAGTAATAGGTTTAATAAAGTCGACTTAATTTTCATTAAGTCAACTTTATTTTCCTTAAGTCGACTTAAGCACGCTGCTGAAGTCGACTTAAGCAAAGTGTAGTGTAGACGCAGGGTAAATTAAGTCAACTTAAGCAAGGTTTAGTCGACTTAATTTACCAGTGTAGACGCAGCCAACCTCTCCACATTCAAGTCCTGAGAAGAACAAAATAACAAAAAGGAATTAACTTAATTTAGTACCAACTTTACAAATCTTATTATAAAGAAACATTAATAGTAATAACTTAATTTTTACAATATAACATGGCTATTTTATAATTCACATACATTATCATCCCCGTTTTACATAAACATAAAGAAAACCAATTAAATTTAAACAAATCAGTACCCACAGACTTCTCTTCCTCTGCTGACATCACTGTTAGCCAGTCAGCTAACTGATTAACCAACCAGTTAAGTACATAGATTTTTAAAACAAATTAAACCTGTTTCCAAAAAATAATAAAACTGAGAATAGCAAAATATAAATGACTATTTCCCCAGTATCAAATGTAAAGAGAAATTGATGAATCTAGTAGAGACCGTTTAACAAAAACAGGTTGGCTGAAAAACACCATTCAAAGTATACAATTAAAATAAACATGAATTTTCCTGGCAGTGTTAATTACAGAAAAGGAAGGCTTAACAATATCACTAACTGCTGCAAAATGCTTCAGAGTTAGGGAAACCAGCCTGCTTTCTGCTCTTGGGCTCAGCTTCTCCCCGCTCCCACAGAGCATGCATTGCATTTTGAAAAGCAGCTGCTCTCCTGACTGGCTACCCCATGCAGTCTGGTGTCTGACCCCAACAACAGGGGAGTCATTTGTACCTGGACAAGGTGGGTATAACAAAATTAACAGAAAACTTTCCACTCTCTCATACTGGGGATGGTGTGTTGCCCTCAAGCGCACCAGTTGCAAGGCAGTAGAGAACTAAGCCCACGTTATATGACACAGGTTTGTATTCCGTCTCCCAAATCTCTGGGTGGTTGGTTTGGAGTATATAAAAAAAGTCACTGACAACACTTTAAGATGAGTTTTATTCACCATGGAAAACTATTAATTAGGCTGTTGAGGGGCATTAGTCATGCTTCTGTAATTGTAATCACTTTAAATGACCTGGACAGAGCCCTGCTGTAATGTGTGTACTTTCCCCAAGGGCAACGTAACTGGGTAAATCATAAATCTACAGAATGGCATGAGGGAAGCGCCAATTATATTAACTGCTGTCTTGGCAGCTACATGCAGTAAGTTACACACAAAATCCTGAAATGTGAATTCTTTTTGGACAATTTCAAAAGGGAGCTGAGAATGAAAGTAAACTGCTTGGTCAAAATCCCAAGGTCCCCAGCAAAGCAGGTGAAAGACAGGACACAATGGAAAAGCCCTGCTGGTATGTGTTATTAAGGTATGACATCAGTGGAGGATCCCCTTACATAGCATAGTCAGAACGGCAATGGCAATACGCTTTCCTCAGTAGACAGCAGTTTTCTAGAAGAATATGTAAAACCACCTTAGGCCCAGGTCCACAAAGATTGCTGTGGCTTTCTGTGTTAAAATCATGGCTGACAGTGGCTCTTTGCTCTGTGGTATGTCAAGCTGCCCATCAGGAAGGGCATGCAACACTCAGGAGGAATTGCTTCTGGTTATGTAGGTCTGAGTTGTGCTTCTCTTCATGCCAGATTGAGCAAGTGGTTTACCAGGGGCGCTGGATCCACTCCAATACTGCTTACTCAGACACAACTTCCAATGAATTACATGAACAGAGTGGCTCTGTCCTTCATGAGCACAGATAGAGGACTGACTTGCATGTTCCTAATCGAAAAAACAGGAAGATTATCAGGATCGCCCACCTTTCTCCAGACCTCTTGCTCAGTCAGCAGGGGAGCCTCTGCCCTCAGCATCTTTCAACTTTTATTCAGCAGCTTGTTTGTTTCTGTATAAGTTTTATATGTAATAATAGCATACCAGGAAGGCTCTCCTCTCATGTACAATGCTATTCTGTTAATACAACAGCGACACCCCAGTGTATCCATATAGAGCCTTTGATGTATTGTAAGGGCTGCACCATTGCGTGTGTTTTGTCCCATAGGTTATTCGCACAGCAGTTTGGAGAGTTGATGTGCATTAGTAAATTCGTATCCCAGTTTTCATTTAAAGGTCTTGAATTAACAAGTTTAAAAATAATTGCTTAAGGTTTTTTATTTTGTTATAGAATGTTAAAATATGAACTGGAACCAGGGACTGCCTCTATTGTCCCTTTACATCTCCCATGAAGATGTCATTGATCTTAATTGGGTACGGCACTTTCAAGATCCTGGCAGAGGCTTTGTATGACCTGGCACTGGAGCTTGGTATTTGGCTCGATGCGCATGAAAAAATAAACTCACTCTCATGCCAGAGGGAAGTTTGGGATAAAATAGTTTGGGATGATTTGTTACTCTTTTAATCACTCCAACACACATGTAATCTGTGTCTTCAGGTTTGGTTCTGCAGTCTACAGCATATCTCCAGGTTAGATAATCCTGAAAACATCTCTGACTTTCCAGCTGTGTAAAGCACAGAAACATGATGTTCTTTGCTTACCCTCTCTCTCCCTTTGCAGATGATGAGAGCTGTAAAACAAAACTGAATGATGCATTCCAGCAGAGAGATCCTTGTTCTAACCACTCGTTCTTTGTTTTTAGCTCATGATACCGGGCTCGTGACTCTGCAAGTTGCCTTCAACAATCAGATCATCTCCAACTCTGTGGTGTTTGAATATAAAGCCAGAGCTCTGCCAACCCTGCCTTCCTCCCAGCATGACTGGCTGTCCTTGGATGGTAAGGAATGTGTTCAATATCCCTTAACAAAGATTACTGCACATGGGTCCTGTGGACTAAAGAGAGCAGCCCCTGGTGTGGGGAGGAGATGAGTCTTAGCTGTGCTGAGATTCAGGTGCTCATTGTTTTAATATTATTCCATTTCAGAGAACATTTGTTGAAATTTTTCATCGTCTTTTTGGTGTGAACAGAATGTTTAGCTGGGGAACGTGTGGCCCCAAATCTGATCCATTTGAGGTAGTGGTGGAAGAAGGATACTTCCTCTGTAATATTAAACAGACTGTTCCAAAGAAATAGGCCTGGCCAGCCCCACCTCTAGGCATGCTGCTTCTTCTGTCAAAACTCTTGAGTTTTGTCCTGTCAGGAAAAATTCTAAAATGTGACATTTGTTCCCCCTTTTTATATTAAAAAAGTCCATTTAACTAAACCAGTGGTTTTCAATCTTTACATTTGCGGATCCCTAAAAAAATTTTGAATGTAGGTATGGACCCCTTTGGAAATCTTAGACATAGTCCGCAAACCACAGGTTGAAAATCACTGACCTAAACGAAATACAGATGGGAAGCTGGTATGGCAATGCCTGGAGAGAGAACGCCCAAGAGCAAGATGGGAGCTGATCCACACCGTCTGGATGCATTCAGGGCCTGCAGACCTCATGGGTACAATCTATGGTATTTTTGGTGTGCAAATCTCACTTTGAAATCATGATTTAGTAAACAAAACAGACATAGTTTATTCCCAGCAACTGAGAATCTCAGATACCATTGCAGTGTAATTTTCATGGGCCAGCACAACATCTATGAGCAGGGACAAGATAGGTGTTCTTTGGCATGTGTGTGTAGTTCAGGGATATGCCTTTGTTCTTACAGGTTCTAAGATGCTGTCTCGTCTCCCATACTTAGGGGCAATGGTGTATAAGCTCTAAAATCATTCGTTTCTATCCCGGCAATCTACAGCTGAGTCCATCTCTCAGGCCCAGATTTGACTGAGAGAAGAGGCTTGCAGCTGCTATTGAATGCACTCAGGAAGCAACTGGTTTCAGTTATTTTTGGTAAACATTTGACTGTTGGAAGTTTATTCATTTTCTCCTCAGCGAAACGTTAGGCAAGTTGCCAGCATTAACTAACCGGACAGTCACTTCATTTCCCTTCCTGTCTGTGATTGCCAAAGCTTAGGCCCTGGAAGATATGAGGATAGTAGGTGATTTGTGTTAGCAACCTTGACAGTCCAGAGAGGGACCATGGAAAGGCTGCCATTTTTTCAACTTTTATTCAGGAGCAAGAGAGTATGCATTTGCATAGGCACTATGATATATTTTGTCCAGTCTGAGAAAAGTCCTAACAGCCATGCTTGTTGATTCATTCATTCGAGTGAGTTTATAGTCTCATCTAATTCACTGGGCAAATCTTACTTAACAAAATACCTGCTATTCAGAGAACCAGTAGCTACTAAAGAGTTTTTAAGTTAGATAAAAGAAGTCAAGGGAGATGTATAATATACAATATATGCCATATTGGAGACTGGAACATGGGCAATAATGGGTTAATATACTGATTCTGTTACGTCAGTAGTCCAGTGGTTTTCAAATTTTTTTCATGTGCAGACTCCATAAAAAATTTCAAATGAAGGCACCAAGGACCCGTTAGGAAATCTTAGACATAATCCGTGGATTCTCAGGAGGTCATGGAGTGCAATTTGAAAAGCACTGCTTTTGTCAATTAACTTCATACTATTCTGTCTGTGTGCTACGGATGTGGCAATCATTACATAGTCTACTGTTGGAAACTCACCTTGGAGCCATTTTTATTTGATTTTATTTGAAAACATAAAAAAGTTATAATTAAAACAGTCTAAAGTAGAATATGTTTTCTAGTGAGATTGGATGTATAATTCATGCACAATGAACATGACTAATTTAGAACGGTTTCATCTCAGACTACAGAAGCACTTGTTCTCAGCCTCAAGTCTGACTCAGGCTGGCCACAAACCAGCAAGGAGTTTGTGTTTGGGAACTGTCCACAGAAGCCTTTGCTAGGTTTTTCTGCTCTGTCTGAATGGTCCCAAACTTTAGCCAGGTCTTTCTTCAGGGTCTGTTATGAGTCTGAGCTTGATAAACTGACACAGGCAAGTTGACAAATATTCTGTTGTGTCTTGTAATGGCTGAGCATATTTTAGAAATGATGGTCTTTGATACATTACAGATAGCTCAGACAGATAAAAATGAATGCAAGTGAAAGCTCAATAGAAAGAATTTTCAGTTGCTTTTTGAGAGAGTAGTGTGTATGTATGTCCTGTGATTGATCAAAGCTCCCAGATCCAGCCGGAGAAGCCAAGATAAGATTGTTCCTCTGATCCTGGGTGTGTGATTTTGGTGGTCTGCTACATTATCTTCTATAATTATTTATAACACTGAACTGGTCAGAAGTCACTGGTTTCTTGTCTCCCTACCTACCTACCAACCCACGTCACCAAACTATCTGAGTGCCCTTGGTTTCAGCTCCTCAGAAGTCTGCTTTTTTGTTTGTTTGGGGTGTTGGTTTTTTTTTAAAGACTACATTTTTTTAGGTCTTGTCTGTACCCAGAAGTAACTTTTGGGATGTCTTGGAAGCACTGGATTGGTGATTTTGAGGATGGCTTGTATGTGGAAAAATCCCCTTTTTTATTGTCAGAATGCAAACCTGCTTTATGACCTTTCCATGTAGAGCTCTAACAGCAAAACAGTTTGGGCCTGGGAAATAGATCTTGACGAAGACCCACCTGTGACTATGTGCCAGACAAGGAAACTGAGTTTGATTTTACCGTGTTCTGAGCCTTTGAAAATAATGCAAACAACATGGGTGCGTCTACACTTACAAGTTAGGTTGTCTTAAGGAGGCTTAAATTGACCTAAACTACTCCACGTCCCCACTGGGCTTTCCTTAAGTCAACATAAGGAAAAGTTAAGTCTACTTAATAACACCTCATTTTAGGTCAACTTAACACTTAAGTTGACCTCATTAGGTCGATTTAAGGCAGTGTGGACGGGGATTAGTGCCTAAATCGACTTTATGGGGATTAGCGCCTAAATCGACCTTATTAAGTCGACTTAAAGTGTTACCTCGACTTAATAAGGTCGAAAAGGGGCTATGTCTACACTAGAAAAGTTAAGCTGACTTTAAGTCGACTTAAAGTCGACCTTATTAAGTCGACTTAATAAAGTCGACTTAACTTTTCTAGTGTAGACATAGCCCATGTGCTGTAGATGTTTTTCACTGAGCTGGAAAAGGGTGTGTCTTGCATATGGATGACAAGGAGAGATTTGTAGGCACCAGGCTATCACATGTGCTGATGAACTCCAGCAAAGGGATGGGTTGCTTATGATTTTGCCATGTGGGAGAGGACTCTATAGAGTTGTGGAAGGTGTGAGGAGAGGAGGAGCCCCTGCGAGAGACCCACCGTGCTGCACTGAAGGAGCATTTAGTGTCTTGGGCAGCTTGGAGCATGCTCATTTGTTTTGTCTGAGTCTGAGATGGATGCCAGCATGCACATTACCGTGCTGTTGGTGGTGGTGCAGCCTTTCCTTTTTGTCTGCACGGTGTTCATCATCTCTCCTCTTTGATAGGATGAATCATGTATTTCGGATGAGCACAAAGGATTTGTTT
Source organism: Pelusios castaneus (assembly GCA_007922175.1). Lineage (NCBI taxonomy): Eukaryota > Metazoa > Chordata > Testudines > Pelomedusidae > Pelusios > Pelusios castaneus. The sequence continues at coordinate 2,051,287 of ML685899.1, read as the reverse complement.
ATGGGCTTGTCACGCTATGTCTGTTGGCTGCTCTTTTGTGTTTTACTAGATTATTGTCATTATGGTGAAATGTGGGGAAAGAGCCTGTCTCAATGGTCCCCATAGTGTGAAATCTCCTCACGAAGTTTAAGGGACACCTGATGCTCCGTAATAGCCGCAGTGCAGGTTCTGAGAGCAATATTGTTATCATCATTACTCGTACTGTAGCAATGCCCCAAGGCTGCCATCAGAACCAGAGGCTCCACCAGCTAGGACCAGACAGACTCACCGATGCACAAAAGCTCAGCTCAGCTAAAACACTAAAACAGCTGTGAGGCCATTGCAGCTTGGTGGCAGCTCAAGATGTCAAGTTCATGAGATTCCCTGGATCTGAGCTTGGGTGGCTAGTTTTGAATCTGCACTGGAGCCACAACATCCACACTGTTATTTTGAATGTGCTAACACAAGCTGAGCTAGAGAGAGTTTGTCTGCCTGGACTGGAAGGCATGGTCCACACTGCAGTGGAGACAGACCATTGCCTGATTTTCAAAAGTGACTTAGGCTCCTAAATCCCATGGATTTTTCCCAAAAGAGAGAAAGGAGGTATTCAGCCACAATGGAGCAAGTTGGTCATAGGTCACAAGGGAGGTGCTCAGTAGCACTCAGCCTTCCTATTATAATTTACTCCTTATTATACTAGAGCATTTATTTTCTCTCTTAGCTGTCTTCATTGAATGTTAATGATCAGGCAGGAGGCTAGATTTTGGAGAGCTGGGAGGAGAGAATTACATGAGTTGCTGCTGCTTGCCCCTCTTGTTGCAGTGGGAGTTAAATTACTGAAGATTGTGGGGGTGCTAATGAAAGGAGGGAGGGTGATGAGTTTCTTCAAAGGCTAAACATTTACCTTCATTGCCTTATAAACTTTTCTGCTGGTACATAATTCCTTTGACTAAATCAGTAGATCCAAGGTTTGCAAGGAGGAATCTGAGCAGGGTTAAAGAGGAGGAACTCTTTGCTGGAAATAGTCCCCAGGGCAAGCAAGGTCAGACATGGAGCCAGAACTAGATCTAAACAAGGATATGATGAAAACATGATTCAGGAAAAGCAGGTACAAAGACAAGAGGATAGGATCAGAAAAGAAATGGATAGAAAAGATCCACAATTATTACTCTAAACCTAAGAGTATCTAGAAGTTCAGTTTCTCACTAATATCTCAGCTGAAGTTTGGGGCCCAAGGCCAAGTGTGGAAAGGGAACAGTTTGTCAGACAGCAGAGTCTGAGCACATTGCTGCAGCAAGGGACAGATATGTTCTGTTCAAACACAAGAAAGAAATTCTAAAACCTCTTAGAGATCTTCCAACTTTCCTGCTGATCCCAGTATGTGATCTGAGTGAGGTTATTAAAGTTAGTCTTACCAATCAAAGGTCTCCGTTCTGATTGTTGTACTTTTAATAAAACTTAGTTGATGAGGCTCGTTTATAATGATCTGAATTATAATTACAGAAAATTGACAGCTTGAGCTGGCTTCCTTCTAAGTGTGAGCTATGCTTGCTAGACTATAAAAAAAGCATGCCTAAGATTCTACCTGTGCCACATTTTGAATGTGTTTGATGCAAAGGAATTAACCAGGGAGTGAAGGTTCCCAAAGTCCTTGTCACTTTATTTATATGCAGAGAGAGGCAGAGCTGTTAAGTGATAACATTTCTCTGGGACTGACTGAGAAGTAGATTACCCAAACTATCAATTTCTTGATATTTCATGTTTCCACCAGTCATTAAAAAATGACTGTGTAATCATGGTTTAGTCAGAATGAACCTAATTAACCTTGCATCAGTGGTCAGCATATCCATTTACATGGCTGACACTGTGCAAGAGCAAATGCATTCTTTGGCTTCAGATGTCCAGTAAAACTGAAAAACAAGCAGGGAGAAATGGAAATTGTGAATCAAGAGACTTGAAATGAGAACATTTTCAAGGGGGAAAACCCACCTACAATGGAAGTTTAGGTGAAGCTAGCCTTCATTGGCAAATGTGTGGATTTAAACTTCATGAAACTTCCCAGGAGGCAGACTACGTTGGAAAGAGTCAGGAAGAGTGGGGAGGAAGATTTGGAGCCTGCAATACCCACTAAATGTATTTCTGCCTGAGCACTATAATGCGCAAATTCTTGATTTATTGTGTTTGATGGTCCACAGTATTGGCACTCCTTTCTCTGCACAGTTTGTGTCTTAGACCTCCCTTTCTTGTGCGTGCTCCCCCTCCAGTGTTGGGCACTGCCACACATGTGTCCTGACACAAGGTACCTGCTGGGACACCGTTTCTCAGCAGTTTAGGGCAGGAAATTGAAGAATACCACGTTCATCTGAAACTGCAAGGGCATGTAGGGTGGCAGATTCCTTATCAGGAAGGTGAAAGGGGCACTGGTTTTATAAGGGTCCATCTCACTAAGAAGATGGGTGTCAACAACAAGCCTCAGTTGTCTTTCCTCAAATGGAGTTAAGCAGTTTACCTGCCAGACAAGACAGAACAAAATAATTTCCAACACTAACAAAAAGAACAATGGACATTCCTGTTCTATTGAGTTTCTGTTGCACATCATCTTGGGATAGGTAAGGACCCTAAGAGTCTTTCTTCACTGCAGAGGTAACTCGAGTTCTCCTCACTAGAGTTAGCCCTCTTGAGTGAGCCTCGTTTACAGCAGAGAAGCCACAGTGCAAAACCAAACGTGAGTTGTTGTGTCCACACTGAAGCTGAACAAGTGCCTATGTGAACTGACACTAAGACTTTTGTGAATATATTCCATTAGCACTGCAGTAAGCTGAGCCACTCTATGAATTCCTTCCCACTGAATGTGTTAGAACTTGTCTGCTCTTTCTGAACATGTGGGGAATTGTGAAAAGGCATTGGAGGATTAGCAGCACGTGAATGAAGCTAGCTTATATGCATTCTGCAGAGTCACAGTGTTAGCGGATGACAAGTTGTACTAATTCAAGCTGTCTGTAGCTTGTCTCCTTCCCCTTCCCACCCAAGAGACCAGCCAATGTGAGTTAAAAGCACCACCACCCTTGACTTCAGGGATTTTATGTGTAGTTTACACACAAGCTAGGGGTAGCAGTCAAGTTATAACTCTAGTTAACTTTGCATTGAAGGTGACCCCTAAATCATCAGGACCTGGGTTTTATGTTTCACCCAAACATGACCACCTCCAGCAGCAGCACTATGGTCCATACCTCCTCTGGGACATGGGTTTAGTACTAATTCAGAGAGAAGAGCACCACCTGCCAAAATGCCAACATCACTTCCTGTAGCGCCTGTTGCTTTTCTAGGCAGTCTCCCATTCATAGACTCTAAGGTCAGAAGGGACCAGCACGATCATCTAGTCTGACCTCCTGCACAATGCGGGCCTCAAAACCTCACCCACCCACTCCTGCAATAAGCTTCTGACCAATGACTGAGTTATTAAAGTCCTCAAATCACGATTCAAAGACTATAAGATATAAAGAATCCACCAGCAAGTGAGCCATTCCCAATGCTATAGAGGATGGCGAAAAACCTCCAGAGCCCTAGCCAATCTGCCCTGGGGGAAGATTCCTTCCAAATACGGCGATCAGTTAAACCCTGAGCATGTGGGCAAGTCTCACCAGCCAGTCACCAAAAAAGAATTCTCTGTAATAACTCAGAACCCATCCCATCTACCCTCCCTTCTTACGCCACTGTCATAACCACCACCAGCAGTCAAAGATCAGTCGATTAACACATTAGGCTGTCCCATCATACCATCCCCTCCATAAATTTATCAAGTTCAGTTTTGAAAGCAGTTATGTTTTTTGCCCCCACAGCTCCCCGTGGAAGGCTATTCCAGAACTTTACTCCTCTGATGGGGTGCGTCTACACTAGTAAATTAAATTGACTTAAGCAGGCTTAAGTCGACTTAATTTACTCTGCATCCACACTGCAGTTTCCTTAAGTTGACTTAAGCTGATGCTTAAGTCAACTTAAGGAAATTTTAAGTCGACTTAATAAGACCTGCTTTTAAGTTGACTTTAATGCTTAAGTCGACTTCTTAAGTCGACTTAAGCAGTGTGGACACCTTAAGTCGACTTACAGGGTAAGTTGATTTAGGGGCAGGGGAAAAAGGGAGCCTCTGCTCCCTTCTCCCTAGGAAGCCGCTAGCGGCTTAAGAACATAAGAACATAAGAAAGGCCGTACTGGGTCAGACCAGAGGTCCATCCAGCCCAGTATCTGTCTACCAACAGTGGCCAGTGCCAGGTGCCCCAGAGGGAGTGAACCTAACAGGCAATGATCAAGTGATCACTCTCCTGCCATCCGTCTCCATCCTCTGATAGACAGAGGCTAGGGACACCATTCTTAACCCCTTTCTGGCTAATAGCCATTTATGGACTTAGCCACCATGAACTTATCCAGTTCCCTTTTAAATATTGTTATAGTCCCAGCCTTCACAACCTCCTCAGGTAAGGAGTTCCACAAGTTGACTGTGCGTTGTGTGAAGAAGAACTTCCTTTTATTTGTTTTGAACCTGCTACCTATCAGTTTCATTTGGTGACCCCGGTTCTTGTATTATGGGAGTAAGTAAACAACTTTTCCTTGTCCACTTTTTCCACATCCGTCATAATTTTATATACTTCTATCATGTCCCCCCTCAGTCTCCTCTTTTCCGAGCTGAAGAGGCCTAGCCTTTTTAATCGTTCCTCATACGAGACACTCTCCAAACCCCTAATCATTTTAGTTGCCCTTTTCTGAACCTTTTCTAGTGCTAGAATATCTTTTTTGAGATGAGGAGACCACGTCTGTACACAGTATTCGAGATGTGGGCGTACCATGGATTTATATAAGGGCAATAATACATTTGCAGTCTTATTTTCTATCCCCTTTTTAATGATTCCTAACATCCTGTTTGCTTTTTTGACCGCCTCCGCACACTGTATAGACATCTTCAGAGAACTATCCACAATGACTCCAAGATCTTTTTCTTGACTCGTTGTAGCCAAATTAGCCCCCATCATATTATAGGTATAGTTGGGGTTATTTTTTCCAATGTGCATTACTTTACACTTATCCACATTAAATTTCATTTGCCATTTGGTTGCCCAATCACTTAGTTTTGTGAGATCTTTTTGAAGTTCTTCACAATCTGCTTTGGTCTTGACTATCTTGAGTAGTTTAGTATC
>ML685899.1:2032771-2045719 GCA_007922175.1 Pelusios castaneus | reverse complement strand
ACACCATCCTTTTCTGTCCTCTGTTCCTGACTATAACTATAACCTGGCTTGTCCTGGCTCCCTTCTCCCCGGGACCGCTTGGGTCCCGGGCTGAAGGGAGCCCCGCGCTCCTTTCTAGTCGGGACCGAGTGGTCCTGGCCGAAGGGAGCGCGGGGCTCCTTTCTGCCCCAGACCCGAGCAGTCCTGGCAGGAAGGGAGCGCGGGGCTCCCTTCGGCCTGGGACCTGACCGGTCCCGGCCAGAAGGGAGCTGAGCTGTCCAGGCCAGAAGAGACCTCCACGCTCCCTTCTCCCCCAGACCGCTCCGGGGCTTGCTGCCTCCGAGAGAGCCAGCCCCGCTCCCCAGGACGAGCCCCCCTAGCCTAGGAAGCCGAGGCTCCAAAGGAGCCTAGCCTCCCCCTGAACCTAACAAATCGACTTAGAGAGTCTAGTGTAGATTCTCTAAGTTGACTTAGTAAGGCCAGCTTTAAGTCGATTTAAGAGTCCTGTGTGGACTCTCTAAGTCAACTTAATAAGGTCGACTTAAAGTTGACTTAGTAAAGTCGACTTGATAAAGTCAACCTATATTCCTAAGTGTAGACATAGCCATGGTTAGAAAACTATGTCTAATTTCAAGCCTTAATTTCCTAATGGATAGTTTGTAACCATTTGTTCTTGTGTCCACACTGGTGTTCCATTCAAATAATTCCTCTCCCTTCCTGGTATTTATCCCTCTGATGTATTTATAGAGAGCAATCATATCTCCCCTCAACCTTCTTTTGGTTAGACTGAACAAGTCAAGCTTCTTAAGTCTCCTCTCATAAGGCAGGTTTTCCATTCCATGGATCATACTTGTAGCCCTTCTCTGCATCTATTCTAGTTTGAATTCATCTTTTTTAAACATGGGGGACCAGAACTGTGCACAATATGCCAGATGAAGTCTCACCAGCACCTTGTATAACAGCGTTAACACCTCCCTGTCTCTACTTGATATACCTCTTCTGATGCATCCTAGGACCGCATTAGCTTTTTCCACAGCCACATTGCATTGGCGGCTCATAGTCACCCTGTGATCAACCAGTACTCCCAGGTCATTCTCCCCCGTCCCTTCTAACTGATGCATCCCCAACTTATAAGAAATTTTTTTTGTTATTTGTCCCTAAATGCATCACCTTCCACTTCCCATTATTAAATTTCATCCTATTCCTAATACTCCGGTTTACAAGGTCCTGCAGATCTTTCTGTAGGATATCCTGATCCTTCTCTGTATTGGCAACAGCTCCCAACTTGGTGTCATTCGCAAATGTAATTAGCACATTCCCACTTTTTTTGCCAAGGTCAGTACAAAAAGGTTAAATAAAATCAATCCCAAGACCGATCCCTGAGGAACTTCACTAGTAACCTCCCTCCAGATTGACAGTTCACCTTTCAGCATGACCCGCTGTAACCTCCCCTTTAACCAGTTTCTTGTCCACCTTATTCTATTTGTATTAATCCCCATCTTTTGTACCTTAACTAATAATTCCCTACATGGAACTGTATCTAATGCCTCGCTGAAATCTAAGTAAATTAGGTCCGCTGCATTCCCCTTATCCAAAAAATCTGTTATCCTCTCAAAAAAGGAGATCAGGTTGGTCTGACATGATCTACCTTTTGTAAAGCCATGTTGTATTTTATCGTAGTTACCGTTAACCTCAATATCCTTAAGTACTTTCTCTTTCAAAATTTTTTCCAAGACCTTGCATGCTACCTAGGTCAAACTAACAGGCCTGTAGTTACCCGGCGCACTTTAATTCCCTTTCTTGAAAACAGGAACTATATTAGCAATTCTCCAGTCATTCGGTACAACCCCCGAGTTTACAGATTCATTAAAAATCATTCAATAGAACCTGCTGAGCCTGCTTGACCTAATAGGAATACAGCCCAAGGAGGTGCGGATGCAGGCTAGCACCACTCAGAGAGACTTTTATGACTTGCCTTATTTGTCCTTTGCTTTGGGATAAAAAGCTAATACTACACAGTAGGGTCAGAAGCTAATGCCCAAATTCTCTATCTTGGCCCAGAAAGAAAGCATGCCAGTTTGCCAGGAGGAAATGACTAGTGCATAGGTGAGCATAGGCAGGAAGTAAGTGGCCTATTCTGTAGTTATCAGAAAAACAGAGTCCTGCGGCACTTTTAAAGACTAACAGATTTATTTATCACATGAGCTTTCATGGGAGAAAATCCCACTTCGTCAGATGCTTTGAAGATCTTGCATATAGGAACTGTTCAATTCACTGGTGTTAGAAAACCCTGACCTACTAAGAAGCTGTTGGGAAAATGCCTCTGTGATGAAAAGCTCTGTCATCTGCAGCCATTAATTATCTTTTCATTACAGAGAAATGGGGAAGGAAAATTTTAAAAATCCCACTAGCCAGTTCCCTGCAAATAATAGTAAGCTTAGATGGAGGCAGTATGGAAAATGGCCACTGTGACTGGGAATGTAGTTTCCTTTGTCCTGTAGCTTGTCTGTGATCCCAGGGTGCTAGTTAGTGGGCAGACTCTCAGTTAAACTGCCTTATGAAGTGGAAGTATGGGTCATGTGCTCATGGGGGGGTGGAGGGGAGCGTGGAGGAGGGGTAGTGCGGTAGAGTACGAACTAGGGCATTGTTAACGGGGAAATAAAGGACAGCTGCAATGCAGAGAGGCCTTTCAGGGAAAAGGATTGAATAATTATACTAACCATGGCTTATCAGAGACTCTGCCTTCATGCACTATACTCTGAATACAGCAAAACACCAGTTTATTTAAAGGACCATCAACTTTTCCCAGGTCTTAGAAGAGCAAACAGTAGCTTACTAAATTAAGGCCTAAATTTATGTGGTTTCATTACATAGATAGAACAAATCTGTGATTTCCTTTATATGTTTTTGTCCATTTGCATTAACTATACTGCTCTAAATACTAGCCCTGCTGTCAACTACATAGACTTGGGAAGAAAAGATTTCAAGGAGAATTTATAACCTGAAAATATTCACTTTATTTTAAACTTTGATTTGTTTCAAATTAATGCAGATGAACATTTTGGTTTCTCCTACATTGCTTAATTCCTTTAGCAACTATAGCTATCACTGGAGGAAGAAGGCAGGGTTAATAAAACCTCTCACAGTGTCAAGTAAACTCAGCAAAGGACATTTCCAACTTACTTAAATTCATACAAGGATCTCAGGTGTGAGCAATTATTCCTATATCATCTCTTCTTGGCAGTTTTATAATGGACATAGGATTTCTGTCTCCTAAGAAGCTTGTATTCAGCTTGGTAAAAATCTAAACAAAACAAAACACAGAATAGATTTAACCAGTGAATCTGCTTCCATTGTATAATCCTGTAGATGCCTGCAAACCTATTCCTATTTGTGACCTCAGTCACTTTTCATAAGGAGATGAGTCTCTAGTTGCCTGGCCATACCACAGATCAGAAAATGATGATTCAAATGATTCCATGAATGTCTTTTGAAGATTAAGATATAATAATGGGAATCACACAGTTCTCACGTGCCTCTGCCATAACATACTGAAGAGGCTAGCAGTAACACACAGGCCTTCAGGGAGTGAAGAATATGCAGTCAGATCATAATCTATGGGGTATAATGAATACTAGGCTGTGGAATTAATATATATGGAGAGTTTTACTGGGAGTCATCCACATCAGAGGATTGCAAAGACTGAGACAAGGGTCTGCGTTTAATTAATTTAATTTAAATTTAATTAAATAGACTGGTGGCCCTTCAGGGTTCTAAAAATTCTATTTGTGGCCCTTGAGCCGAAAAGGTTGGAACCACTGCTTTAACCGGGTTCATTAGAGACAGCTAGTTTTGTTATTCAGACGCCTCTTCTCTAAGAAGGACGTACATAAACAATGTAGTATAGTCCATATCACTGACATGTGGTTAGCGAGAATGTCCATCAGTAATGCCTGGGTCTGAACAGTGTGTTACTGCCGCTACACTATTTATTCTGCTTCCATCTCTTATTGCACTCTCAAGTACTCTGCACATGAATCCCGCTGAACACAAAGCTGCCAGTGCCAGACAAAGCTTTCTTTAACTGCTTGGATACTATATCATCAAGGAAAAGTCCACTCAGGTTGATGACTTGTCGCTGGTGGATGCTGCGTTCACAAGGCAGATGACAATACAATTAGCTCTGAACCTAGCAAAGATTGGTTTTGCTAGTCAGGTCTCGAAGCAGTGGAAGAGAGTGGAGCTTCATGAGCTAAACTTTCCTCCCTAAGGAAATCTCCATGCCCATCAGGATAATGAGATATAAGATTTAGCAAAATATCAGGTCACATCTTGAACTAGTTTTGTGACTCCAGAAGACAGCATCTGGCTTCGGTTTCTGCATATTAGGACATTAGAGAGATGAGAATACTGCAGAGACTGGATGTTGTCTAGGTCTTGCCATATCATCTCAACAGCCAGGACGTGTTCACAAACATTTAATATCACCCAGCAAAGTGAAGTGGAAGGAAGGATTCAGTGGAATTTGGTTAAAACACTGGCAAAGCTCCCTTCTCCTTGCCACATATGAAGTTTGGTGACTAAGCTGAAGCTGACCTCTACCTGCTCCTTCAGGAGAACCTCTGCCACCATGTGCTTGCAAACTCTGCACTGCATTTCCTAGGCGACTTATCCTTGCCATGAAAGCTCTTGTTACTGACCCACTCTCTACCAGACAGACTGGACTCTTTCTCTAGCCATTTTGAAACAACAGCCCCCAGCTACACTCTGCAGCCCTCTCTGCAAGCTGGCCTGCTGATTTTTTTTCTGATACAAGCAGAGAGCTCATCTGGTCGATTGTAGAAAACCGTGGAGGAAGGGGTCTCAGCTGTGTTTCTAGTTGTCCTTCTATACCTTAGGAGTTGTGTTTCTACTTTCTGCTATTGTGGTATTTGTTATGTATTTGCCTTTTGTGCATTGTTTTCAAGAATGTCTTATTTTCACGCATTCAGCTTGAAATGCAGGACATTAAGGCATCTCTTGTTTTATTATGCAGCTGTTGTCTCATAGAGTATTTTACTGAAAGTCGGCATTGTGCTTGCAAACACTGGAAGTCATGAGCCCTGATCCATGACGCTCACAAAAGCAACCAGAAAGATAAGTCAGATGCATCATACAAGACATGGTGCAGGATTTTGTTTTAAATCAACTTTTGGTGCATTAATATTGAAAAGGTTTCATGGATCAAGTGTGTGTTTGGGATAATTTCATTTAAAGAACCTACAAGATACTAAAGTGCTATAGATAAGGAAACAGATGTATCAAATTCTTCTCAATAGCTGGCCTAGAACACCCTTTAGGTAGAGCCAAAGCTGAAATGTAGCTAATGAGAAGAGGAAAGGAATTATTTATTTCTTTTCATGCTATTTTTTGCTCATAACAATGTGACTGAACATGAAAGAACTGACATGTTTTGAGGCCAAAGCCACCATTGTCTTTCATAATGTCCTTGCCTGTGTGTTGAAATGTGTAATTTGTTTCAGTGTTTCAAGATTTTGGTTTGATTATTAGAGCAGCTGCTTTCTGCACTTGACTGAGGTCATATTCTAGGACAGGGGTGTAAAACATGTGGTCCATGAACCTCTTCCATGCGACCTACAGGCCAAACTTCTTCCATCTGGCCCATGAGTGCACTCAGTGGGACCACACTCTCTCCCTGAGAGAGAGAGAGAAAGAGAGAGATTATGGAGTGCAGTTTCACATACACAGCATTCTGCGATGCTGCACAAGTGCAACAGTATTTTGATTTATGGTATGTAAGGCACAGTTGAAGTATATTTAAGTCAAATCTGGTCTCCCATAGCAAAGGAGTTTGACAACTCTGTTATCTAGGAGGTATCTTTGTTCTCCCGCAAACAGAACGATATGGTAGCAAATTGCCAAGTGGGCCCTGTTTGTGAATTTTGGTGCCTCATGTACCTGAATGTTGGTGGACTTTAGGCAATGTAAAATAAGGTGTCTAAACTTGAGCTGAGCAAAATTCCAACTGCTGTTTTTGATTGGAGTCAAGCGAATGAGACATTGGGATAATGGGCCTGAAATATTTCATGAAAATCTTTTAATTTAGAAAAAGGGACTAGCAAATCCAGTTCCTTAATAAAAAGGATTCTTTAAAAGAAAATCCTGGTTCCACCCCCCTCAAAATAGATATTTTTCTCAGGGGGTGATCAAAACTCCTGAAATGTAGCACGTTGTAGAGGAGGTGAGAAGCACCTTGCTGTGTTACAGCAGTAAATAAGATCTCATTACTTCCCAGGAAATCATACAAAAATATGATTCTGCACTTCTGGATTATGGAACTCTAAACTGAAATCTTACTTCATTTTAAATTTTAAAACTTTTTATATAAATTATGAAGGTGTTTGACAACCTGAGAGAAAAGGAGCATGGTGCTATAATTGTTTTATCAATTGGCCTCAGTTGGAAAAAGAATTTAGTTATTCTTTTGTGTAAAAATAATATTCTTCATCAAAATTTCTCACACCTATAATAATAGTTACAGAAACAGCATTTCCCTCTGTTCCTTCAGAGCCAGGAGGAATAATTGCTTGGCCCACCATAATTTTTTATTGTCTGTATCAGTTCTGAGATTCCTCCTGGGACAGCTATACACCAAGACCAAGATGTGTTCAGTCATTAGGACACTGATATTCCACTACAAGGCCTTCTCCAGAAGTGCTGGGGTGGGAGGTCTCAGCCTCAAGCTTTGTTGCACAAGCTCCCTTCATTCTGACACTCTGACAACACTGATGCTTTTCTTTCATTCTGTGGTATAAGAGTTGACATTTCCCAGACACCGTTCTAGTGTGTATATCTTGCCTGGGTCTGAAATTAGCAACGGAAATTGAGAAACAATGAAATGCCTCAGTTTATCTGTGCAGTGTCACTAAGCAGTTTACTTTAGCATGACTGTGCCATTGGCAAAGAATAGAATTATAACCCTTCTTCTTACAGGCCGTTCAACGAGATATCAGTTCCCCAAAGGAAAGGGCTAGCTCATGGGATAAATAAATTCTTTAGTCTTGAAAAGTGCCAGAGGATTCCGTGTTTGCTTAGTTAAACTAAGAGATTACACTCACAACACATAGGAAAAAGGAAAGGATCAATTTCCTTGCTGCTGGGCATCTTATTCTCTTCTCCTCCCCCTAGGTAATTAAATTACTGAGTGAGGGGTCCCCCGGTAAAGGGAGTCTTTCCACTAGACATGTGAGCTACAGGACTTCTTCATCCTATACCTTAGCCCCATCATATGTCTCAACTGCAAGGGGTAAGGGGAATCTTCTTTAAGACTTGGCTATGTAAAAATTAATAATAATAATACCAGCTAGCTCTTATATAGTACTTTTCATCCACAAAGAGCTTTACAGAGGAGCTTAATATGACTACAAGATGGGTACAGAGCTATTTGAATTAAGCAGCAATCTAGAAATGCATGGGGATTCTGGAAACAACAAAACAAACAAAGTTTATCTTCAATAAAGAGAGTGGCTCTTTGCCCACCGAGTGTAGCTATCAGGCATTTCTGCCCACAGAAACGCTGGCAGACTCTGGTTAATACAGCACCTAAATGTAGTAATATGGCTAAGATGTGTGAGAATTTATTAGAATTCAGGTTGGGGAGGGGGAGAAACTGATGGTCATTGTGAAGATTAGTGGTGCCTGTGGTATGAAAGGTACCCTAGACCCTGAAAAATGGGGTTCAACTTGGCTTTATATTTTATGTGAGGGAGAATTTCTCTCTTAAGGTACATCAGCAGCAAACTTGGAGTAGAGGAGAGCCCCCTTCTTGAGCATGGGGCTAGTATCTCATCTGTTAGGCTTTTGCAGGTGTATTGCATGTGGCTGAAGGGAGGGGAAATATGGATAGACCACACCCCTTCCCACTCTCCTGTGCTACTTTCTACATAATTTTGTAAAACCAAACCAAGCTGAATAAATATGTGAGGAAGGAGCTCTAAGTAAGGGATGCTGTGGTGGGCAGCCAACTTCCAGATATCTTCCTTTTCAGGAGCTTGTCCTGCATTTCTGAAGGTAAGAGATCCCACGTAGGTGTGCATGCACATGTTCTAGGGTGCCAGATGTCATGAGTTTATAGGGACAATTCCAGTATTTGGGGTTGTGTCTTATATCAGCACGTATTATGTCCCCCCCCCATCTAAATTGTTCACATATGCTAGCTGGTCACCCTACCACATTCTCATGTCATGTTTCATTCTGAACTTTCCTTATTTAGCTCAGAGATAGGATCTGCCTTGTATAAGGCACAGGCAAACCCAGGCCCAGCTGCTGATTCTCCTGTGTTTGCTCTCTAGTCTTTTCATTTAAGTATTTGTATATTTGCAAAAAAGCATTTTTCTTCTTACAAAAGGAAAAATTCTCATTTGATCCTGCTCTCTTCAGATGAGCATAACAATCGCTTTCCCATCCTTTGTAGAACACTGACATTTATCAAATGTCTTCTTTAGCATGAAGGCCAGGATGTACTTCCGTAGCCCTTCAAAATGGCTTTTCATTTATTCTCTGTAGAGAAATTCCCATAAGTAAAAAGATCATTTGGACTGAAGGATAGAGATGTTTTTAGTAAGCAGACACAAAGCAAATTAGAGGGATCTTTGATACAGGTTTCAATGGGGAAGCCTGTGCATTATCCTCTTTTGAAGCCTTTGTTGTTTTCACACTCTGGTGTTTGTGGAGATGGCATTTCCTTTTACTTAATAATAACATCTCAAAGAAAGGACACAGGTGATTATGCTCTTCTGATTCATGCCTACCCTTCCACAGGTGGGAGATCTACATTCCAAAGTGGGGGGACAGAGACTACAATGCCATCAATGGGAGAAGTCAGCTATGACTTAAAAATAATGGCAAGCTGCACATTTCTTGATGTGTAAGAAGACTTAGGGTTGCCAATTTTGGTTGGACGTATTCCTGGAGGTTTCAACACATGACATGATCTTTAATTAAAGATGAATCTTTAATTCCTGGAGTCTCCAGGACAATCCTAAAGGTCTGGCAACCCTAGAAAGGACCATTGTATGATTGATGTTTTAGCTGAATGGTATTGAGCCATACATATACTGGGCAGTGAAGGGTCTAGAATTTCATTGTGTATTGTATACAGCATTGTTGTATTTTGATGTGGTGTATTTATGTAGCAGTGTACATTGAAAGGATACTGTAGTGTCTAGTGGTTAGACCTGGAGACAGGTTGTAGTCGAGATTCTGCCACTGACACATTTTGTGACTATAGACAATTTACCTAATCTTTCTCTGGGCCACATTTCCATACCTGTAAACTGGGGGATAGGAATGATATTCAGCCAGCTTTATAAAGTGCTCTGAGGCTCTAAGGTGAAATGCCCAGAATCTATTTTATAGCATTGTACAATAATCCTTGGCACTGACTAGTGCCTTTCATCTCTGGATTTCAAAGCACTTTGTAGAGCTGGGTCATCCTCAGGAGCTGAATAGGCCAGGATTGGTAGTGGTCTGCTCTGCTGCAAGAGAGACTAGCTTTGATTCCCAGGCTGGTTCTGAAGAGTAATGTTAATAGTCTCAGAGTATGTCTACACTAGCAATTTAGGTAGACTTAAGGTAGACTTAAACAATTTAGGTAGACTTAAACTACTCCCTGTCTACACCAGACTTTCATTGTCGACTTAAGAAATTCCTTAAGTCGATTTAATACGGACCACCCATTAGGTCGACTTAAGCCTTAAGTCGACTCCTTAAGTCAACCTAAGGATGGTGTGGACGTGGAGTAACCCTTAAGTCAACTTTATTAAATCGACTTAAGGGTGGTTAGGTCGACTTAACAAAGTGGATTAAGTCGACTTAAAGTCTACCTTATTAAGTTGACTTAAGGAAAGATGAGTTCTAATTGGAACAGGTGCAGAGAAGGGCTACAAGGATTATCTGCGGAATGGAAAACCTGCCTTATGAGAGGAGACTTAAAGAACTTGGCTTGTTCAGCCTACCCAAAAGAAGATTGAGGGGAGATAGGATTGCTCTCTATAAATACATCAGAGGGATAAATACCAAGGAGGGAGAGGAATTACTTAAATACAGTGCCAATGTGGACACAAGAACAAATGTATATAAACTGACCATCAGGAAATTTAGACTTGAAATTAGATGCAGGTTTCTAACAATCAGAGGAGTAAAGTTCTGAAATAGCCTTCCAAGGGGAGTTGTGGGGGCAAAAAACCTATCTGGCTTCAAAACTGAGCTAGATACATTTATGGAGGGGATGGTATGATAGAATGGCCTACTTTGGCAATTGACTGATTTTTGACTACTGTTGGTGGATATGCCAATGACCTGAGATGGGACGTAAGATGGGCTGGTCTTGAGTTATTACAGAGAATTCTTTCTTTGGTGTCTGGCAGGTGA
Organism: Pelusios castaneus; assembly: GCA_007922175.1. NCBI lineage: Eukaryota > Metazoa > Chordata > Testudines > Pelomedusidae > Pelusios > Pelusios castaneus. The sequence continues at coordinate 2,035,309 of ML685899.1, read as the reverse complement.
GTCTTGCTCACATGCTCAGGGTTTAACTGATCGCCATATTTGGGGTCGGGAAGGAATTTTCTCCCAGGACAGATTAGTAGAAACCTAGGTGGGGGAGGGCAAGTAGCATGGGGCATTGGTCACTTGCTAGTGGATTCTCTGTACTTTAAATCATGATTTGAGGACTTTAATAACTCAGTCATAGGTTAGAAGTTTATTACAGGAATGGGTGGGTGAGATTTTGTGGCCTACATTGTGCAGAAGGTCAGACTGGATGATCATATTGGTCCCTTCTGACCATAGAGTCTATGGGTGAGTCTACACTAGCAAGTTAGGTCGACTTAAGGAGGCTTAAGTCAACCTAAACAAAGTCATGTTCACACTGGGCTTTTATTAAGTCAACTTAAGCACTTCCTTAAGTCAATTTAAGGAAAGCTTAAGTCGACTTAATAACACCTAGTTTTAGCTTGACTTAAGCCTTAAATCGACTCCTTAAGTCGATTTAAAGCCAGTGTGGATGGGGATTAGCGCCTAGGTCAACCTTATTAAGTCGATTTAAAGCATTAAGTCGACTTAATAAGGTTGACTTAGGCTATGTCTACACTAGAAAAAGTTAAGACAACTTTGTTAAGTCAACTTAACTTTTTCTAGTGTAGACATAACCTATGAGTCTAAGAGTAAAATTATAATCCAGAATAAATCAAATCCATTCATGGGTTCCCTCTGAGGGACAGACAGGCGTGTAAGCTGCAAAGACACCTCAGCAGGTCAATACTAACATGTCTGTTATTTCTTCAGTGCCTCCATGTAATGGTTGTGGGAGCTAGGTTTTCTGGGTGCAGGGGCATGTGCTTTAGGAATAGACCTTTCTTATTATTGCTGTGGTAGAATGCACGATCTGACAGGGAAATAAAGCATTTTTAACATCTTAAATTTTAAAGTTATGAAAAATATATAATTTTGTATACTGTGCCATGTTGCCCATAATGTGACGCTTTGGCACCTGAAAACAGTAGCTGGGACAGTAACTCTGGGCTTTGATAAGCCCAGAAATAGGGAGCACGTAGCAGTAAATAGAGCAAGGAAGGGCTCTTTCATAGAATCGTGGAAGATGAGGGTTGGACCTCAGAAGGTCATCTAGTTCAATCCGCTTCTCAAAGCACGAAAAAGCTTTCAGAACACTTTTGAACAGTTCTGGAGATGTATTAAGGATGTTGCCAGGTGCTTGTGGTGCTCTCGTCTGGTGCCTCTGCATAGATACATTCTTTGTTGAACTGGAGCAGAAAGTAAGAAACATACAACAAAAAATCCAATATTTCTGGACATTCCAAGGCAGGGTCTCAAGGGAGGCAAGCACTAGTCCCAAAACACCCTTGGGATCCCGTAGAGAAGAAAAAATAGAACCACTCAAGCAATATCATCCACTTAACTATGTAGCCAGACCTCTCTGGTCAGAGACTAACTACATCCCCTGTAGACTACACATGTCTGCTGTTAAATTGCTCACAGCAGCGTTTCCCAAACTAATTTGGCCATGGAACACTTTTGGGCTTGGAATATATTGACGGGACACATACATGCTGGTCCGGGGGTGGGGATGTCATATCAAAAAATTGCCGCACGTATTGCTCAAAAGTTGATTTAAAAGAGTTAGAAGGAAAAATATCACTAGCATAAAAAAAATTTTCATGGAACACCTATTCACATTGTGTGGAACACCAGTACTGCATGGAACACAGTTTGGGAAATGCTGGCTCACAGAATTCCCCATGCATTCATAAGACACCAAACCTGAGTTGCAACTCGGGTAACATTGTTCTGAAATGCCATTTGCTACCAGAATTTACTCAGCTTTTTAGAAATAGTCTTAGGAGAGCATTGATGTTTGTACATCCCTCTGACATCATTTAAAGAGAGGTCACAGGCTTGGTTAGAGACTAACACAGAAGTCACATACTGCTGTAGTACAGGAAGGAAAGTAGAGATCCTAGAACATCTCATCCGCTGATGCAAAAGAAAAATAGCAAAACCCCTGAGTGGATAGCTAAATTCCTAATTTAATTAGTTTTAAATGATGAGGAAAGAAGTTTAAGAGTACATAATAGTTCCCTACAAGTACTAAAGGGAATAAACAATAATAGGGAGATGAGTGATTTCGTGTGGTGCTAGTGAGTCCTAGGGTAAAGGAACATGTAGCTAAATAGCAAGGAAAAAACCCTTGACGAGTAAATTTGTTAGACTGTTAAATATTTTCCCAAGAGGAAAAATAGAAGACCTATGACGTATGACAAAATATTGGAATATACACTTAGCAACCGATCCGACACTGGCCCCTGGGGATAGTTATGGAATCCTACAAAGCGTTATTTTGCAGTTCCGGGGTAATGGTAATCTATGAGGTTCTGTTTAGACTGTTCATTGATAACAGATGTTCTAGATTCAGAATTCCTGCTCCCTTTATAGAGTGGAGTAACACAGCTCCCTGTTGCCCAAGAAATTTGGTTTGACACACAAACCTACTATCTGTCTAATACTTTTGAAATAAGCCATTCTTCTTGG
>ML685899.1:1969417-2028401 GCA_007922175.1 Pelusios castaneus | reverse complement strand
CATTGATGTGCCGTTTACCACCCTCATGAAAGTCTGTCAATGGATGGCCAAGTAATGAGCTTGTGAAAAATCTCAATTTGCACATGCTAGAATTTAGCAGCTAAATTCACAATTCCATCTCCAAGGAACAGCTTCATTTCAGGGTTACAGAGCAGAAATCCCCCAGGAATCGCTCATCTGACTACCAGGAGCCAATGTGGAACCAGGTACAGGAACTGAGACCAAGGGCTACATCTACACTTACTAAAGTTAATTCGAATTAGTTAATTCGAATTAACTAATTCAAACTAATTATAGTTAGTTCAAATTAACTTAATTCGAACTAGCAAAATTTAATTCAAACTAAGCAAGTGCCATTCATGTCACTTTCTTAGTTTGAATTAGCGAATTGCATTGAGTTCAATGGGCCGGTTAGTTTGAACTAAGCAATTAGTTCGAACTAACATGGCCACATTGGTTAATTTGAACTAACTAGTTCGAATTAACCCTTAGTTCAAATGGCATATTTAAATTTATTAGTTCGAATTAAGGCAGCCCTTAATTCAAACTAATAAAAGCCTAGTGTAGCCCTGGCTTAAGTTAGTTTGAATTAAGATTCCATAATTCGAAATAACTTGCCAGTGTAGACATAGCTTAGGAAACTGCGTGTCCCATTCTCTCAAACTCTCTCTGCAGGCACCCAGGTGGTGTGCAGGAGGAGGAAGCAGCCTGACAGCTTGATTCTAATGCTGGGGAGTAAGGAATTGGGGTGAAGGGGTGTGAGATAGGAGCCTGTGTGGGGGAAAGGGTTAAGAGCAGGAGCTGGGAGAGGGACAGGAACAGAAAAGGGCAGCATATGGGGCAGAAGCTGTGGAAAGAATGGAGGTGAGGGGACTACATGAACTGGGACAGGAGTCAAGGGGGAAGGAATAGGAGCAGGTGGCATTGAGAGGAGCCTGAAGGAATAGCAGCAGGGAAAGGGATGGAGCAGGAGGGAAGGAATAGGAGCAGAAGGACACAGCAGAAAGACTGGGACAGAGAGAGAGACCAAAAGATCTGTAACCACTGTAGTACACTCCACTTAGAATCTAGAATTGAGCCCTTTATTTCTGAGTCTCAGCATCCCACTGCTGACTATTAAATAGCTGTGAAACCTATGGGCAAAACATATGTCTCTTCCCCCTCTAGTAGCTGGTCCACATAAAAGACAACAGCCTGCTACTGCTGCTAGTTATTCCATTGACTCAAAAATAGAAGTCTCTAACGTGGATCTAAAGATCCCAACCCTGCCGATGGCCCATGTGGAAAGTCAATATGGAACCACTGGACGAAATTGTTGGTTTTTTCCCCACTTTTTGAAATTTTAAAAATTTAGGAAAGTACATTTTAAAATAACCCAATCATATTAAAAAAGAACATTCAATGTGGAGGCAGGACTTAATGTACTATCATTTTCTGTATACTACCAGCAAACTGTGGAATTTCCACTCATGGAAGCAGGGCCGGCTTTAGACGATTGGCGGCCCTAGGCAAATCTATTTTTGGCGGGGCCCCTCCCCCATGTGCTCACGTGACATGACGACGACTACTTTAAATAGCGCGCCGCGATACTTGATATTTAGTGTTTAGTATTTAGTAATTGTCTATATCATATTTTTATGGAATTATTTTTAGATGCAGAGAAGTTATTTTTAAAATTGTTATTGTTTAATACTGGTGGGTGCAAAGAATTTGTATCAATACCGCTTTTCAGAGCAAACTTAGCGCCCCATTGCCTCCCTTGCTTCTGCATAGCTATTGGCAGCTCTGGGTGGCTCACAACCCCCACATAACCTTGTGACCCCCTAAGAGGTTGCAACTTCCATTTGAGAGCCCTTGTCTTAAAGAGACACGCTAACCTCATTTTACAGATTTGGAAACTGAGACACAGAGTTGTAAAGCGACTTCGCCCAAAGTCCCACAGCAGTTTCGTATCAGAGCTAGGACTAAGATGCAGAATTCAAGGGTCTCATGCTTTAACCACTGAACAATACTAACCCCTAATATAAACCCCACACCCCGCAAACCATCTTTGCACAGAGATGAATGCATTTTTCATTAGGATCTTAAGGAATATTAAACAATTCACTAATAAAGACTATTTAGACCTTAACCCTGTAGACAATTTCCCTTTGACCACTGTAACACCACACTCTCACTATAACAGCTGGTGTATTAGTTACCATGAGTTCAATGTTTCTTGGGTCAGGAAGACACAAAACCCTCTAAAAGATGCATGAGACAGCTTGTCTGTGCATATAAAAGTCAGATCCATTGTTCTGGGCCCCTCCAAGGGCAGACGTGAGCATTGGATCCCACAGAAAGGTGGAAAGCTCTGCAAGGCTACAACATATTGGATTATTAATGTGTTCTTTCCTCTGCTCCAGGACTGAATATAGCTTGAGGGGAGAAACAAGTAAATATTTTTTTCAAGTTGATTTTATATTACATATTACAGTTCAGTGGGGAGGGAGCTGGGTTGCCTGGGGCCTCATATTTGATTAATGGAAAGGGGGTGGGGAAGGAAAGGAAACTGAGGAGGATTCCCACTGGGATGTACTTCACTGAATTACTTTTTGGCTATGTCTACACTACAAACAGTTATGAGTGCAAAACAAACTGCTTGAGCCCCACCAGCTCTTTCCTCACAAATGAAGCACAGCCTCAAATCCACATCACCCCAACCTTGTCCACTAGTGCCCACATCAGATCCCTCTTTCCCCATAGCCTCCTCAGCCCCCATCCCCATTCCCTAAGCTCCCTGCCCCCAAACCCCCACTCCAGCCCTCCTAACCCTCTACCCCCAGCTCCCCCATCTTCACTCCACCCCCCCTTCAGCCCCCCAACCCCCTCCACACCTCTCCAGGCCCCTCCGTCCCTAGCCCCCACTCCAGTCCCCCAACCTCCTCGATCCCTCCCCAGCCCCCCACGCAGTCCCCACTCCAGCCATCCATAGTCCCCTCCACCACTATCCAGCCCCCACCAGCCCCTCCCCAGCTCCTTGTCCCCATGCCCCCTCCAACCCTCCCCAGGCCTCTACCTCCATCCATCCCTCCCCAAACCTCCCCAGCCCCCCTTCAGCCATCCATAGTCCCCTCCATCACTACCCAGCCCCCACCAAGTCTCCTTGTCCCCATGCCCCCTTCACCCCTCCCCAGGCCTCTAACTCCATCCATCCTTCCCCAGCCCCCCCATCTTGACCCCTTGCTCCAGCGACTCCGGACCCCTCCATTCCCACCCCCAGTCTCCGCATTCCCCCTTACCTTGGCTTAACTCCTGACCACAAAGGCCCAGGGCTGGCCTGTGGCAGCGGAGCACGGCAGCATAGCTAGATCAGGCCATGCTGCTGCTGCACGCCACCACCACAGGTAGGCAGCGTGGCTGGATCAGGCATGGGGCCCCTTTCCTGGCTCCTGTGTCCCCCGCGACCCCTTCCCAGCTCCTATGTCCCCCCCGGCCCCTTTCCTGGCTCCTATGTCCCCCGTGGCCCCTTTCCTGGCTCCTCTCTGTCCCCCATGGCCCCTTCCCAGCTGCTATGTCCCGCACAGCCCCTGTCCCCCTCCCCCGCGGCCCCTTTCCAATCCCCTTACCTGCCCGGAGGCTCAGAGCTTGCAGGGGTGGCTGGCAGAGCTGCTCCTGGGCCAGGCTGCTCCCACCCTGAGCATGCTCTGTCTGAGTCTGCAGCTTTGCTGGGCCCCCTGTGCAGAACACACCGGAACACAACGTTCCGCCTCCTTTTTCTATTTCTAGGGCGGCGGCGGCCCCTAACAATCGGCGGCGGCCCCAGACGGTTGCCTAGTTTGCCTACCGCTAAGGCCGGCCCCGCATGGAAGGATATGGGCCTAAATGTTTAGGCTTCAGCCATTACACCAGTAATAGAACTTAGATATTATGGTGATAACTGCTGGAGAAATATAGTACCTATGATATATGTGAGACCCAGTTCCTGCAAAATTACAGCAAACATTTCAACATGATAAACCATCCTTAATTTACCCTCTTATGATGGGTTGTAATGTGTGGTCTCATTTGGTTGTTAGATTTAGTGTGAGAGTGTTGGTGGCCTGGGATTTACAGGAGTTAGACTAGATCAGTGGTTGACACAAAAGTCTGTCACAGCACAGCAGCTGAGTGTCGTGTGAAATCAGCCTGCTGTCAAAGCCCAAGGAAAGCTGCAGTGGCTGGCTGATTTTATGTTGCTGGCCCTTTAAGAGCCACCACTGTAAACTGGAGCAGTGGCAGCTCTTGTGAATCTGCCCAGCTCTGCTCTGTCTCACAGCAGCAGAGTCTGCTGCTCAAGCCTCCCACCAATGAATTTTCCTGCTGAGGCAGAATTTCTTCAGCAGCACGGACCACTTGAACATGACCTGCCACCAAATGTGTTGGCCACCCGGGAGGAACTTTGGTGATGGGAGACCCTTTGCAGCAGCAGGCGCTGTAAATTGTGGGCATCACTGTGTCACACACAGCTGGGAACCTTCTCAACCATGTCACGAGGCTGAAGGGTTTGAGAACCCCTGGACTAGATGATCTAGTGGTCCCTTCTGGCCTGGAACTCTCTGACTCTTGTGTCTTTTAAATTACAGATGAAAATGGATAACATAGCCCCAGACCTCCAAACACTTATGCATATATGTTATTTTACTGGGTCAGAGTAAATAATGGTCTCTTCTGGCGTTAAACTCTGTGGATCTTTATTACCATCCTTCTCAATAAAGTTGAACATGTGGATGTCTGCAGGAGTGGGTCTCGGGTTCTTATGTCCTCCACTGGCAGTACAGGCTTCCAGCACATCCCTTTAGATCAGCGGTTCCCACCCTTTTTGGCTTGAAGGCCACAGATTTAATTTTTAAAACTCTAAGGGCACCAGTCTCCACCCGTCCACACACAGCAGCCAGACACGAGTTCAGCAAGGAGGTTGTGCGCTCTACCTGGATCCCTAGGCAGTGGCTCCCTGCTGCAGCCAAAGGGGCGGAAGATCAGTGTTCTCCTCCCTTTGGCTCCAGCAAGGACCTCAGCCCCATGGACCTAGGTGGAGCACTTTACTGTTCATCCTGCTACAGAGAGGGAAAGGAGAGCACTGATCTTACATGCCTTGGCTGCAGCAAGGAGCCTGCACTGGTCTTTTGGCCCCATGGAAATATACTCCACCTGGGTCCTTAGGCAACAGCTCCTTTCTGCAGCCAACAGGAGGAAAGGTGCGGGCCACTTTTGGCCACAGGTTGGGAACCACTGCTTTAGGTATTATTCTGCAGCTCAGTGACAGTATCACTCACTGTTAGAATGTTTTTCCTGATTTTCAGCCTAAACTTCCCTTTTGTTCACTTCACTCTATTATATATAATGTCTTATACAATGCTCATCACTATAGTATCTGAGGGCTTTCTGATAGTTCAATGTAACTATACATCTGTCATGTGCTGATTTTTTCTGTCTTCCTCTCCCAAGGGGAGAAGCGTGTGCAGTGAAGTGTCTTGTTTTGGTAGGCTTTACGGGTTGTTGTTGTTTTTTTTAAACATATATGTTGCTATTTATTTGTTAGAGAAGTCAAGGGCAAAGAATTGCACCTCAAAGGTGGTGAGGACTGTGATGGCTTTTATTCCTGGGGGAGTTCATTCCAGTCTTGGACCAGCACTGTGAGAATGTATTGTCTCCTACTGTTCTGTCTTACTACTACTATTCCTAGTTCTGTCCCTTTCCATCTTTGGTGTTTGCACCTTATTTTAAAAGGATGATGGGAGTGAGAGATGGAGATGCTGTATTGGGGTCAGTATGATGATAGGGCTAGCCTTGGATCTTCTCTTCCTCATGCTGGTGCACGTGTGTCTCTTACAACTCCTGCCTTAATATAAACACTGCCTGTGCATTTAGCTAGGAATTTGAGCAGGTCACAGATGCAAAAAGAAACCTTGGGAGAAGGGGAGTTCATAGAGTTTAAGGGGCTCTCTGCATTATAGTAAGTGGACAGGAATCTAGCATAGTCACAATGTGTAGTACAGATGGGAGTCTGGGACTGTAACCATTTTCTGGCTTCCACTTGGTCCCAGGCATGGCTTGTAGAGCAAACAGTAGGGTCAGAGTTTCCCATGTATACTACTCTGCTGCATACATGTCCCATCCCTACCCTTCAACCAAGCTGTCCCCACTGCGCCCTAAAAAAGTGTGTTCTTAACTCAGAATCAAATAGCAGTGAAGGCAGGCAACTCCCTTTTGAATTGGGTTCGTAGCTCAAGTGACAACCTAAAGGGAGCCTGCAGCTGAAGGGAGCTGCTAATCCCATTTAAAAGTGAGTTGGCCTCGCCTCTCCTCGCTGCTGTTCTAAGGAGTTGCCTGGCGTGGCTGAGCCAGCCTGAAACACACCCGCTTCCTTTGGCAGTGCAGACAAAGCGGCCTGTGCCTAGCCCGGCAGGGTGGGAATAGCTGGGCCACCTGCGGAGGGTGCAGCCCTGGGGGCCAGCGTTTAGCTCCAGGGGAGGCGCGCGGGCGGGAGAGGTGTGGGGGCGTGGAGTGTCCTCGTGGCGCAGGCAGAGCGGGAGTGAGGAGTCGCAGGGCCGGGCGGGGGGGGCTCTACAACCGGTGGGTCGCACACCGGACGGTGGCGGGCGCAGCGTGCGGGGGCTGCTGGAGGTAGACACGCGGGCGCAGCTCCGTGGCTGCAGCGGGGTACGGGGCTCGCAGGCTGGGGGGATCCCGGAGTCCTGTACCACTCCGCGGAGCTCTCCTGGCCCCCGGTGTCGCCGCCAGGATTTGTCATAATGCGGGGCGGGCCCGGGCGGCTGCATTGCGGGCCCCGAGCGGCGGGGGTGGCCGGCCGACTGGCCGGCTGGGGGTGGGGCCAGCCGCTGTTTACCAGGACACGTGCGCGGTGGCTGGGGCTAGGCTATGGCGCGGCCGGGGGCTCCGCGCGCGGCGCAACCCAAGCGAGCGCGGGGCGGGGGCAGCGTGGAGCTCTGCAGCAGGGCTGCTTCAGCTGGGGGAGCCGCGAACCCTTCCCAAGCCCGGCCGCTCCCGGAGGTAGGTGAGCTTGGCGCGGCGGAGCCCGGGGCAGTTAAGGGACCGGCGAGCCCTTTGTCTCGCTGGCTGCGTTGCGAGCGGGACCGGGCGGGCTTGGCGCGACGGCTCCCAGCTCAGACGCTGTGCGCGGGGCGAGCTGGCCCCGGGGGTGCCCATCTGCAGCTGGCGCAGGCGGTGGACACGCCGTCCTCGCCCTTCTGCTCCCGGCGGCAGCTGCTGTGCCATGCATCCCGCCTGCGGCGAGACCAAGCAGCCCGAGTCCGGGAGCTGGGCGGGCACCTCTCCGGGCGCGGGGAGATTGCGCCGGGCGGGTGTGATTTGTTCATAGACTGCTGCGGGAGAGGGCTGCGGGGCGGTTCGATGGACACGGGAGTCGCCGGGGCTCTGTCGGGCTGTAATATGCGACTAGACGGGACCAGAGCGGGAAGACTTGTTTGGTCCAGATTGCAGACGTGCCTCCCAATGCTGGGCGCTGCCCTCTGGGGGCGATCGCAGCATTGACTTGTTGCACTGAGCTGGCAGGGTGGAAACCAGCCCGACTAGCCGTGGCGCTCGGGAGCTGTCCTGCACCGTGTGACGGTGAATCTCGAGCTGCTTCCACGTGGTACCTGCGGACGGAGCCAGGCCTGGCCCCTACCGCTGAACTCGGGGAAATAGCGTGGAGAGAAAACTGGCTCCCAAGCGAGGGCGTGGGCAGGCTAGCGGCGGGAGTGGGAGTCACCCCAGGAGCGCTGCAGTGTCACAGCCGCAGGCTTCGTTCAAACTTCGCTCCGTCTCGTGGGGATTTCTGGAGCTTTTCGTTCTCTTCAGCCCAGCGTGGCGGTGAGAACAAGAGCTGCGCACTCGGCAAGGGAGAGAGGGACTCAGGCACGATGTGGTGGTGCCCGACTAGGGCGGGTTGAGCTCAGCTGCGCTGCCTGCTCCAGCAGCCTCTCAGGTCATTGCTCCTGATTGGGTCAAGCCCACTGTAAACACTGGGTTTAGCAGTGCCTGCTGGGGGTGATGTCATCGTTCCAGCTCACGATTGGCCAGAGCTGGTCACATGAGCGTTTGCCGGAGGGTGGTGCATGGAGCCGGCCAAGAAGGAAATGTGGGGGGAGGAGGGGTTGGACAGCTGCAATTTTAAAGATCGTGGTTGTGGAGAGACAGCGGGAAGCAGTAGCTTCCTTTGTGATTGCCTTTTGAGAGTTCTTTGTTTAGGGAAACGTGTTTTAGTTTTTTGTGTTCCTTGTAGCCGGGCTGGGTTTACAGCTATAGCTAGTGTTTGCATTTAACCTGCCTGTTCATTGCACTGTTACCCATGCATTTTAACGGAAGAATGAAATTCCTTCTTACAAGGTATAATTTAGTGGTGGTGCTATGCACAGGCAGAAAGGATAGACACTGTTCTTTCATAGTCTGCTATATCTGCATCCTTTGAAAATCGCCCAAGGATGGTGGTGCTGTGTCAGTTACATTGTTGTATATGTCCTGTTGGGTCATTTTAGATTATATTTTTAATTAACCAATATAAGGGTCTATAAAAAGTCTCTTCTAAGGTTCTAATTTAGCTGAAAAGAAAAGGAAGTTTGTAGTTGTATCTATCTATATATAACAGTGAAATTTTCAGTATAAAAGTTAAATTACCAGCAAGGGTCAAAATAAAAGGCTATATTCTTTGGTGGCCCATAGGTGAAGGTATACAATTTCAAGTAATGTATGTATTCGCAAATTGTACCAGATAGTTTTTAAATTCAGTTCAGTAGTAGTCCTAGATTTTTTTATTCCTTCTTAAGTTGCCAGTGTTTTCCCAATATATTTGTTGTGTGAATGGCTTTGAGCTCTTGTGTTTAAGAATATTTCCTTACCCACAATCACAAATGGAAACAAAACTCTCATCCTTGCCTAGTAATGCTGCTGCAGATTACTTTGTTAGGGAGCACACATTACTTAAATGAAATCTTTTAACTTTCAATATTATTTGATATGGGCTCTTAAATAATGTAAAGGAAAAGCTGGCTCAAACGCCAATATGGGAGACATTTTATCTGTTTAATTTGTTTTTTAATGTTGCTTGAGAGTCTGCTTAATGCTAATAGCATTTGTACTTTTCTAGGTTAGTTGTTTTGTGGTAGGTAGGACATTCAACTATTTCAGAACATATTAGTTAAATAGATCTAGGATGAGAGAGAGAGACTCTCTGAATTTACCATCTGAGTATAAGAATGCCCATAGTGGGTCAGATCAATGGACCAGCTAGCCCAGTATCCTATCATCCAGCAGTGGCCAATCTCAGGTTCTCCAGAGGGAGTGAACAGGGCCGGTAATCATCAAGTGGTCCATCCCTTGTCACCTGTTCCCAGTTTCTGGCAAACAGAGACTAGGAACATTTCAGAAAGCTAGGGACCTCCTTTGTTTATTATCCCAAATAACCCAAAGACCACCTAGGGAAAGAGGCAAGTATTTATCATGTTCTCATTGCAGTTGTATAAGAAAACAAAAGCTGTGCAAGAGAACTTCTGTGTCAAATGATATTGGGTAACCATGAGAATCTGGGTGGTTTTTTGTCATGAAGTAGGATTACAAGGAAATCTCTTGCATATTTTAAATATTTTTTGCAGACCTGCTCCTTGCTGTTTTATTGAATTATTACTTGTCACATTTTTAAAGGCTTCCATCCTACTTTGGTGATTTAGTATGTTGATGTTGTTCACTGAAGAGTTATTCTTAGGGAAACATTCTTATGGATTTTAGACAAGTTTCACATTCTTCAGTAACTACTGACTTAATCAGTTTATTTAAATAGCTTTTAGGACTCTAAGACATGCAATGGATAGAGTTAGAAACTTAAGATTTCCCTCTAATAAAATTGTTCTTTATCAGCTCTGTGGCACCCCCAAAAATCCAACCCTGGCCTGAGTGGTGAGTTGCTGCTGCTCCCTGCTTGCCCAGCCCCCAGGCCAGCCCAGGGGCTGGATGATATGCAGCAGACTGCAGCCTCTGGCCCACCACCTGCAACAGCACTGGCCTGTGGGGTCTCCCTGCAGCCCCCGAGCAGCGCTGGCTTGTGCCCTTCCTCTTAAGCCCCCTGTAGCAGTGCGGGCCCATGGCCCCTCTCTGTTGTTCCCCCTCTCCCCCCCGCAGCAGCACTAGCCATGCCCCCCCCCCCCAACCCATTCTGCTGCACTAGGCAGGCCCTGGAGTCCCTGACACCATCCCCCAGCATGGGTGGGCCCAGGTGCCCCACCCCCAGGCAGAGTGCCATGGCAATGGGGGGCTATAGAGAGGTCCCCACAAGGGTGGTCAGCCCCGGGCCCTCCCAGGCCTTGATCTGGCCCTGGAGAAGACTGAGCACCTGTAGCTGTGTGGAGCTGCCATGACAATCAGAAGGATTGCTCACTGCAAATGTGAATAACAGAGTGATCTGGAAAACTTAAGTTGAAAGTTGTAAATGAGAAATGAAATTGTGGCCCCATTGACTTCAGTGGGGGGACTTCACCCAAAGAGTTGAGACTCATTCAGTATATGGTAAATTCAGGGCAGACTTGTATTCAGCCTCTGTTACCCAATGCAAATATCAGCTTTTGGTGTTAAGCAAAGTGTTTTGTATAGGAAATTATTCAATCCCTTCCAAAATATTTCAAGACTATAAAAAGTTAGTGCTTGGGTATTACAGTGACTGACACTCTGAGAACATCCAAAGCGCTAAAAGCATAGGGAAGAGTAATATCCCTATATATCAAACTGTTTAGTACACTAAAATAGAAACGTTGATCAAAGCTACAACCTGACTAAGGAGAGAGCTAGTTGGAAGACACAAACCTATAACCTCTGAGTCTGTACTGGATTTAAGTATTTTATCATCCTCCTGAAAAAGCTATCCAACCATTGTTTTATTTTCACTAAACAGTCAATCCACTCTTTATAGTATTTGGCCCAGATTTTGAAAGGTATTTAGACATTACTGTACTCATTGTTACAACTCCTAGATGATTTAGGAGCCTAAATCTCATTTTCAAAAGTCAACTTTTCATGGGCTTCTAAACTAGATAGACCTTGTATCTCTGAGAGCAACAAGACCTAAGATCTGAGTCTTACTGCTTTCCGGTGCAAAGACACAAGCTGAAATTGTAGCAGATACCTGTTTATGGCAGCTAAGAACAGCACAGCTAAACTTCCCTTTATTATATAGGGTAAATGATGAGCTGGCCGTTACACACCAGGCACTGTCTGAGTTTCATTTTCTTTGCTCAGGGCTCTTCATAGAAATGTAAGACTGGTTATTAATCCCAGCTCCCTGCATGGTGGCAGGAATAATGAAAGGTAGACCATTCCTGACCGGTAATTGTTCATCTTGTTTTGATGGAGACCCCAAGACTTCCCTTGGAAGCCTGTTTCAGACTTTAAGTGCCCTTACGGTTAGAAAGTTTTTCTGATATTGAGCTTAGATCTCACTTGCAGATGCAGCCCATTACCATTTGTCCTTCCTTCAGTGGACATGGAGAACAATAGATCACTGTCCTCTTAATGATAGTCTTTATGATACTGGAAGACAGTTGTCAAGTTGCCCCTCAGTCGTATTTTTTTCAACTTTTCCCTCATAAGTGAGGTTTTCTAAACCTTTCATCATTTTTGTTGCTCTCCGCTGGACTCTGTTCAGTTTGCCCATGTTCTTCCTAAATTGTGATACCTGAAATTGGACACAGTACTTCAGCTGGGGGCACACTGGTGCTGAACAGAGTTGGACAGTTACCTCATTTGTCTTACATACGCAATTCCTGTTAATACACCCCAGAATCATATTAACCTTTTTTGCAGCTGCATCATATTGACAACTTGTATTTAGCCTGTGGTCCACTCTGACCCCCAGATGCTTTTCAGCAGTACTACCGGTACCACCTAGATGGTTGTTCCCCATTATGTAATTGTACATTTGATATTTTCTTTTCTAGGTGAAGTACTTTGCACTTGACTTTATTGAATTTTATCTTGTTGAATTGAGACCAATTCTCCAATTTGTCATAGTCGTTTAGAATTTTAAACCTATCCTGTGCTTGCAACTTTGCATACTTTGTTATTTTAGATAGCAAGATTCAAAACTCAGTCTTTTGGCTCCCAGGACTGTATCCAGCCCTTAGCTGAGGAGAGCTGCAAAGCCCTGGAGGCTTCTCCCTCCTCCCCACACCTCATGCCTTCTGTATTACAAGTGCAGGGGGTCCCTACTGTGGTCCTGAGTCTCTTCTGTCCACTCTCCTTCCTAAAGCTATGTCTGCCCAGCAAATATAGGTGTGATTGTAGCAGGGATAGGCCAGCTTTAAGGTAGCTAGTGAGGAAATGAATAGTGTGAAGATGTAGCAGCATAGACTTCAGTGTAGGCTAGTCACTTCGTTACAGCTCTACCACGGACCCTGTGTACGTACTTGAGTTCTAGCTTGTGCTGTAGTTTATGCCGCCACAGGCTAGCAATGTGCGTATACCCATTGTCTTGGCAGAGCTGTCCTGGGGCAGCTAGCCTACACTGAAGTCCATGCTGCCATTGTTACCCCTGCCAGCAAGATGAAAACTAGAGTGGTTAGTCTACCCTTCAGTGAGAAACCTGTGGCTGTCTTGTGCCGGGTGGGGCGGGCTCACAGGTGTGGGCTGTGTGCGGGAGCTGTTCAGTTGCAGTGTAAATGTTTGATCTTGGTCTGGAGCCTGGGGTCCTAGGACCCTGTAAAGGGAGGGTCCCAAAGCTCAGGCTGCTGCTGAAATCAGAATGTTTATACCACAGTTAAACATCCCTGCAGCCAGAACCCAAGTGAGCTGGCATGCTCAGCCCTAGGTGCCCAATTACAATGTAGACCCACCCTAAGAGTCAGAAACTTTTATATGAAAATTCCTATAAGGGATGTGACTAGGAGCAGGTGAGTGATCCGCAGTTACAGTTCCCAGGTGTAAAGGGATGTACACGCATGCTCGAAGGCCCAGGGCCCTGCTACACATAGATTTATGGAACTACTCAGGCATACTGACAGTGGGAGGTAAGCTCGTAGTTCAGAATCTGATGTACGGTCTAAATGTATTCTGTGTTGTGCTGGGGGAATACTTGTGAAAACCATTCATTAACTGTTGTTAGGAGCCTGCTGAGGTCCCTAATTCTGTCTTGTTTCACAAAAGAGCTGATGATGTTACTATTGTGCCAACAGGATTGCTATTGTAATCTTCACTAGTATTTGTTCCTCCAGGGAAAACTTCTCGGGGGCAATCACTCCAGATGGAATTCATATTGCAATGCAAAAGGCTTTCACAGGGTTACACTCCACAATGCTTATTAGGCTGTTTATCTCAAATCTCCTAACTCTTGTACCTCAGACCAATGGTCTCTTGACTTCCCCCATCCAGGATGTGGTAGTTCATGTATTGGCTGTACTTGCCATCCATATCATACCTCTTCCTTCCTAAATGACCTGTACTCTGAACTTGGATGCCCAGTCACTCCCTTTATCTAACACCATGATTGTCTGTTTCCTTTTAACATTCTCTTAATAAAATATTTTGCAAATCTTCTAAATCGTAGGGTAATGTATAAAACAGGAGCAAAGGCTGAGTGGACGTGTTAGCTCGGCAGTCACGAAACTTTTGGGGCATGCCTCTCTAGAGGGACATGGGTGAATGTTTTGGGGGGCACACAGCAGGGTCCGAGTCAGCCCCCCACGAGGGCAGGGAGGGAGGAAGTAATGCCCATCTCCAGCAAGGCCCACTCTGCCCCCAGCCGCAGCTTTGCTCTGCCTAGCTCCATCCCAGACACAGCTCCATGCTGCTCCCTACTCCACCCCAGATACAGCTTCATCCCCAGCTGCAGCTCTACTCTGGCCTCTCCTCTGCCCCGTCCCTTGTCCAGGCCAGTTCTGCCCTCATTCCCGCCCTGCCCCCAGGTCAGCTCCCCCCATGCCTCATTTCTACCCCCAGCTCTGCCTTCAGCCCAGCAATCTCTCCTACTGAGCCACTATACAATAACAGAATAGGGGACATGGACAGATTCCATTACTGAGAAGGGAGGCTATGGCAGGAAAAGTTTGAGCATCGCTGCATTAGGTAATCTAATAATGTATGTCTTGACCTGCATGTATTATTAGTTTCTGGAAAACAGAGGGGAAAAAATCCTAATGTAGCACTTGTTGCTAATGCAGTTATATTTTGGAAGAACATTAGTTATACAAAGGTATCACACTATCCCAGTTCCTTCAGTAGAAGCACGTACAAGTATATACGCTCTAATACACAGAGACTGACATATTAACAAAGGAACTGCATATTCTGAAAAGCCAATGATCATTCTTGGACTGGATCCTTGCCTCAGACACTTGGACATATTGCTGAGTTACTTATGCTGATATGGATTTCAGAATAAAACAACTTCCATTCAGTAGTAGAAGTTTGTGAGGAAATGGGTGCAGTCAGGACAAAGGTGCCTTTCACTTCCCTAGTGAACCAAGAACTCTCGTTCCATCCCCAAATTTTCTTTGTTTTTGGTTTACCTGTGGTGAGGCGCAGGCCTGTAGGTAAGAGGTTGCAGTAGAGCTAGTGGTAGAGAAACTTCTGCAGTCCCTGAGGAGAATCAATAATGTTACTGGAAAATTTGTTTCTGCCAATAAAACAATATGTCCCCTATAATATTTCTCCTTGCATCAAAATGCCAGTTCAACCAGCAGTTTTCTAGTTAGAAACTCTACCTTGGCAAAGCAAAGAGAAAAAGTTGGCTTTTTAGAGACAGAGTAAATGGGGCGACTGGATAGCAAGTGTGAAAAATCGGGACGGGGTGGGAGTAGGCACCTATAGAAGGAAGAGCCCTGAATATCGGGACCATCCCTATAAAATTGGGGCATCTGGTCACTTGGAGTAAAGAGCCTTTAAAAAGAAAACAGAATGGTCTCTCAGTATGGTGCATTGATTAAAAAAAAGTTAAAGCTATTTTGGTCTGCCTAGCTTGTTCTTACAGGCAGGAAAGATTTTAGTGTAAGTTGATTCTTATTGTGTGATGTTGTCTCTAGTAGACGTTTTAGGTAAAGTATTGCTCATTAGCTAACTAGTCGTGTGATAAGTATTGTAGTGCTATTCCATACCAATCTGTACTATGATTTTAGCCACTCGGATGCTAAATTCATATTCATCTGAGGCTTGTTATGCATAATGTGCTTTTCATCTCACTATGGACAGTGTATTTTGACAGTTCCTGTCACCTAGGCAGAAGCCCTTTTTTACCATGCAGCATAATGAGAGGTCTGTCAGCTCAAAGATCATCTGCATAGTTAAGCCATGGCAGAGAAGCTTTGTTGTTGGCTTTGATGCTGGTAAGCTTACACAGTGGTGCTTTGCAGCCTGTGCCTCTGTAAACTCAGTTCTAAGCACACAGTCAATCACCAGCCTCTCAGTACCGCATTTAGAATGGCTGTGTGACCATCTCCTTTGCACCCAGGCAGATGAGACGGGTCCTCTGAAAACCACCAGTAGCTAACGTAAATCACATGGAATGACAGGAACTATGGCAGGAGTGGCAGCCATATTATTTAACTTGGGTTTCTTAAATGCTAGATTATGTTTTGGGGGTGGGGAAAGGCAGGGGATTTTAGTGAGAAGAACAACTTTTTGGATGTTTCGTTTTATCTTACTTGCCTTTACTCATCTCTTTTCCCTCCAGGGAGTAACAGCATCTGGGCAGCCTATCCTGGGGACTGATCACCAAGTTGTGTAATGCATTGCCCCTGAAGAGCACAGTGAAGCTGTGCATTTTAACTACAGCGTTCATAGGTGAAGCAAAAGGGGTATACAGGCAATGTGTGTGAGGAGCAGAATGGTGTTGCTGATGAGTGGAAAACTTGTGGCACATCGCCTTTTATCCGGAAAGAGGCAGTAGTGAGATCCCACTCATGTGAATAAGGTCCAGAGGAGTGGATGCAAAAATAAACTATCTTGGACCCAAAATCTCAAGGTTCTTTCTCTGTTGAGAGAGAGAATGTTTGGCAGGTCTGGGAGGACATAGTCCTTCCCTGACCAATAATCAAAACTAAAGCTTTACTCTAGCCCATTTTCCAACTGTACTTTAAATACATTCAGTAGTCTCCTTCTATGGAAGCCACTATGGAAATTTAACTACCTCAGTGAAATAGATAATAAAGAATACTAGTGGTGTAAAGTGAGAAGGCCAGGTACTTTTTTAAGAGCTTACAATTATTATTACCCTCCTAAACCATCCCTGGGAGGTGCTTGTCTAACCTGCTCTTCAAAACTTACAATGGTGGAGATTCCACAACCTACCTAGGCAACTTATTCCAGTGGTTAATCACCCTGACAGTTAGGAATTTTTCCTAATGTCCACACTAATCCATGTCCTATCATCATGTTAAAGAGAACAATTTTTCTCTCTCCTCCTCACGACATTTTATTTAGTACTTGAAAACTATTATCCTGTCCCCTCTCAGTCTTCTCTTTTCCAGACTAAACAAACCCAGCTCTTTCAATCTTCCCTCATAAGTCAAGTGTTCCAGACCTTTAATCATTTGTAGTGCCTTTCTCTGGACTTTCTGCCATTTGTCCACATCTTTCCTGAAATGTGGCACCCAGAACTGGACACAGTACTCCAGTTGAGGCCTAATCAGCGCGGAAGAGTGGAAGAATTACTTCTCGTGTCTTACTTACAATACTTCTGTTAATACACTCCAGAATGGTGTTTGCTTTTTTTTGTAACAGTGTTACACTGTTGACTCATATTTAGCTTGTGGTCCACTATGACACCACATCCCTTTCTGCAGTACTCCTTCCTAGGCAGTCATTGCCCATTTTGTATGTGTGCAATGGATTGTTCTTTCCTAAGTGGAGTACTTTGCACTTGTGTATTGAATTTCATTCTGTTTACCTCAGACCATTTCACCAGTTTGTCCAAATCATTTTGAATTGTGATCCTATCCTCCAAAGTACTTGTAACCACTTCATTCCAGAGCCTGTCTCATAACTTGTTCTCAGGACATGGGAGAGAAGTGCATGACATTACTGGTATTCTCACACCCATCCTGATTAGCTGCTACTTCTGGACACTTTTCCCATCTTGCCGGGGGCTAGTTTCATGTTCTCTGCTGTATTTTTCTGTGCAATTACTCCATACCAAATGCACCAGTCAGATCGAGAAACACTCTCCTCAGTCTCCAAAGTATTAATGTGGAAAAAATCAGATCCACTGCCTACGGAGGACAGAAATAAACACACTTCATTCTCTTCTTGAGGGATTTCCTTTATGATTGGGAGGCACAGAAAAGAAGGAACCGCCTGCCAAAAAGAAATGTGGGCCTACGAGTCTCTCTTCCGCAGAAGGGAGAGAATGCAGCTCCCTGTGGATCCTTGAAAAGGGCACAAGGGCAGTAATCAAATCCCTGTCACCAGTGCTGCAATTCTCTAAGCTGGCAAAATACATGGTCAAGTCCAGAGTTTTAGTATATGAAGGTGAGCATTTGAGTAACTAGTAGACAGCATGCAGTTTCTCTTTGAAGCTGTGATCTGTTTCAACACAGCTATTAACAAGTGGTCAATGGAGTGAGCAGAGAGATTGAAGTCTTCCCCTATTGGTTTTGTAGTGTTGCAATTTCTGATGTCAGATTTGTGTCCATTTATTCTTTGGCGCAGAGACTGTCCTGCAGAACTCGAACTTGTATGCAAATTTGACTCAGTTGCCTTGGGGTTAAACAGGGACTATGGATTTTTCTCTCATTACAAGTGATTTGACCTCACCTTTCTCTATGTGCTGTTCCCCAGTGTTTGAATCCTAACATCTATTTTGATTTGCTGGTACAGCCTGACCTGATGCTATGTCATACACTCCCCTGCATTTAATTTCCTCCCATTCTGTAAGTTTCCCATCTTCAAAGCGTCTGACGAAGTCGGATTTTCTCCCACGAAAGCTCATGCATTATGTAAATCTGTTAGTCTTTAAAAGTGCTAGTAGACAGCAGTGTCCCCCCCCCCCTTTTTTTTTTTTTGGATGATGATTGAACCTTAAACCTGAGATATTCTCCTGTGGAAAACCGTCAGTCGTTACTGTCCAAGCTCCCATCAAGGGAAGTTGAGCCTGTACCTTCATTTTGTACAAAGTACAGTCTCATAGCTTCTAGTTAGAGAGGAAATGCAGACGGTTTCTTAACTGTTTTATGAAATTAGAGGTAATTTTAAGGACAGAAGTAGTATATTTATAATGTTGCATTATTCAATCACAGTACCTCAGAGTTATGAACACCTTCGGAATGGAGGTTGTTTGTAACTCTGAGATGTTCATAACTCCGAACAAAACGGTATGATTTACAATTGAACAGTATGTTTACAATTGAACATCAACATAATACAGCTTTGAAATACTACTATGCAGAAGAAAAATGCTTCTTTCCCTTTATTTTTTTTTAGTAGTTTATGTTTAACACAGTACTGTACTGTATTTGCTTTTTGTTTTCTCTCTCTCTGATTGTGTGCTTCTGGTTCCAAATTAGGTGTGTAGTTGACTGATCAGTTCATAGTTCTGGTGTTCATAACTCTGAGGTTCTACTGTAGCTCTTTCTCCCAGACCAGCTCTTCACAGGCCTTGAAGTAGGTGGTTTGACAGTAAATGTATTTTCACCATCTTTCCTGATCCAAGAGCAGTAAGTGGAGATATGTACAAACTTACATTACTCAAATCTTTTAAAATAAAATAATGAGTTTTAATATCAGTCCTTCCCCTATTATCTAGTTGCCTACACTGGAACCGTTTACAGTGTTCTCCAGCAACACCTGACAGCAGGAGCCACCCATTTCACTGCAGTCCCTACACAGTTTAAGGTGGTGATAACTCCTTCTGTTGCTGGTGAAATACTGAGCTTCAACTGGGCAGGACAATGAAGGAGAAACTCATTTTCAGACTGTAATATTAGACTTATTGTATAGTCTATTAACTTGCTACACAATAGGAAATAGATTAAGTTGTATACATATGTTCATTTCATCTTTAAAATACACTTACTGGTGCAATTTTGCATCACTAGAGGGATTTAATTTGTAAACCGTATTTATAATCAATAATAAGCTCCCTGTAACCCCAAGGTAGAAAGACACAGAGGCTAATGGACTGGATTTAAATATAGGTACATGTTTCGGGAAAGTAGAATAGAGGGATTCTCTTCTGAATTTTTTTTTTTAAAAAGATTCTTTTATAGTGCTCATCAGCTGAAAGTCATTATATATATTTACCATCTAATGGTGAAGTCAGGCTTTTTCTATAAAATACCTACACAGCCCCACTTAGCTATGCAGTCACACTTCTAGAGCACATTCTAGTGTCAAAAGAACTGGCCACCTATTAATAAGTGCCAGTGAGAAAAGTTTTACTGCGTTTTCTGAGTCTTGGTTTTTGGGCTCCAATTCTCCTAGAACTTTGCTCACTCAAAGAAGGATCAATTCTGCAAGATATTAAATGCCTCCATTGGAGACTATAGGAACAGAAGCTGCTCAGCACCTTGTAGATTTCAGCCCCAAAATATTTATCTAGAATCCAATAAAGAATGTAGGGAGGAGGGATGAAAATGCATGAATGCAATGTGAATCAGAGCAGACATATAGTGTCAGAACTCCTAGAGGATCTCAGATACGTTGAGGTTTCCAGCAGATAAAAGTAGCTGTCACTGAAAATAATGGGAGAGCTAGCCCATTCCACATACTGGAGCCATGAGGAGATGAAGGTAACTTACATAATTTAATTTTTTTTTATTTATTTATTTTAGAAAATAGATACTGAGGTGCCAAGGTGGTGATAGACAACTTAAATACCTTGGGTAAAAATTGGGATCCCAAGCAGGGACTCGTATTCAGTCACGAGAGAACATGCTAAAATTTTCCAGCCTGGGACCAAGCCCAAAAGCAAAAGAAAGAGTACCAGGAGGGGAAATGCTGCTGCAAGGACAGTGGCAGTGTGGCTTGGGAAGGTTTAGCTTTTAATCTACAAATGTTGCTAAACATCTCTTTCACTGTAAATACAATGATAATCGAAATGTACAGCTAGGCAAAGTAAGAAAAATGCTACTCGAGAACTTACTAGATTTTGATTTAAAGCTATTTACTTTGTATATCTCAACGTGATACAAACAATTTGTATTGTAACTGTTACAAAGCTTTAAAGTTTTGACTCTCAATTGTTCCATCTGGCACTTCCCCTCCCATGGTCTGACCCTCTTCCCCCATC
This sequence comes from Pelusios castaneus, assembly GCA_007922175.1. Classification (NCBI taxonomy): domain Eukaryota; kingdom Metazoa; phylum Chordata; order Testudines; family Pelomedusidae; genus Pelusios; species Pelusios castaneus. The sequence goes on along the minus strand of ML685899.1, from coordinate 2,008,159 downwards.
ACTTCCTGCAAAGCTGAAAATTTTAATTGATTAAAATTTAAAAAATACTTTAAAATAAGCATCAGTATCCATCAAAATTATTTTTAAAAATAATCAAATTCTGCCAAGTGTGGTTATAACCAGTGAAACCTAGAATCTGACGTGATGTGAAGCAGTACCCATTTGGGATGCTGAATGTGCAGAGATTTTTGGGGGGCTAGAGAGAAAGCACATTTGTCAAATTGTTGGGAGGCTCAGACAGGAAAGCTACAAAATATAAATGTTCTCATTGTTTTCCATTGTTTATTTTAAGCATAAGTGCATGTATTGCTCTGCAGTCCCAGTAAGCCTGGGAGGAGCTCTCTTTAATATGTCAAGACTTTGACTGTAAAACATCCCCGTCGGAGAACTTGTAGGACTATATGTCTGTTTTAGTTTTTCTAGAAGACTGATAAAGCACAGTGAGAACTGATTTGACAAAGGAGACCTTGATATGTCAATGCTGTTCCCTACGTAACCTGGAGAGGTTGGAGAATAGATGTCTTACTCTGTAATGACTGTTGAGCAGTAAACAGTACATCTTCAGAAAATATACTAAGTTCCTAGCTTCTCTTGCATAATTCTAGCCAGATATGTCTCATTGAGAACAATGGAAGAACTCAGTTTGACTTTGCTAAATGACATAAAAGTTAAGTTAAAAAATTCAGACCTAGGATGTACTGAAGAGGCTTGTGGTGTCAAACCTGTGTCTGTCTGCTTTTGCTGCACTCTCAAAGAGAGACAAGTGTCTGAGCAAATCTCTTATACACGGGGCCTGAGCAGCTAGACTCAGGACTGCATGGTGATGTAATACAAGTACAGCTTCTCTTAACGTAACGTGCGTGCTTTTGGGTTTTCATGCTGTGAGACATTTAGTTTTGTGACGTTACATGAATATAACAGACCTGAATGTAATTTCCAGTTTCTTAGCGCCAACTGACTAGGCAACTCTATAGAAACCTCTGAAGGATGAAGACAGGAGAGATTTTTAATAGGAAATGGAAAAGGATTAGTGATATGGACTTCTAGAGTGAGGCAAAAAGTTGTGGCAGATCCCATCAGAATGTGTCACTCACAAGGAACTGTAGGATAAATTATGTGACATTTCAACAAAGTTGTCTTTAACATCAACTGTCTTTCCCACATTTGTGTATGTACTAACACCTTTGATATGGTTTTTTTTGTTTGTTTGTTTGTTGTTTTTTTTTGGGGGGGGGGGGGGGCAGGGAAGGTTTTAACAAGAGCTCCAAATAAAATGCCTCCATCAAGCATTATTGCTGAACTCCTTTGCATCTGATGCTATTGCTCCTCTCTGTTTGGTAATATTTTGACCTAAATGTCTCATGACTGTACCTAGAGTCAGCAGAACATGACCAGTTTTAATCACAGTTTGAGGGAAGTCCCAAAATATCTTATACTTTCCAGAGCAACATCCTATGTCCATTGTGATTATTAGGATTTGTGGCTCTGTGGAGTTTTTTTCTTGTTGGGATGATTAGATTTTTTTTTTTAATGGCCCTCAGTTGTAGTTGATATAGTTCAAAAACAAATACATCTGTGTCCCAAAAATTTGGAGACCTGCCAAATAAATCTTCAATACTTGAGCCATCAGGAAAAGAAAGAACCTGTGTTAGCAGAAAATGTGAGGGTTTTTTTTTTCTGTTTTCTCTATGATTTTTAAATTGGTGCTATACTGTATCTATTATTTTTCCATATAGAAAAGTTTAAAATGGTTGAGAAATACATTGATTTAAAGTTAAATTAAATAAAAGGAGAAGAAAAATTATGTCTGATTAGTTAACAATGAACAAGGCAGAGTGAACCATCCTTTACCCAAAGCAACATGTTCTCTTGGTTGGCATCTTTCAGTGACTGCACACTTGCTGTTGTTTATTTGTGGAAATCTTGCCTTTTCCTGGACTGTTCAACTTGAAGACATTAAAGAGAAAAGAAAAACACATGAACATCGATTTCTGTGTTATAGATTCTGCGCGTTTTCTGTGTGGTGATGCTGTTGTTATATATAGCGCTGGATGTATTGTGTTTATAACAAAGAAGTAGTGGAGTTGTAGAACAAACTGTGACAATCAAAGCAGTTCAAAGTTAAGAGAAACTACCCTTATCATGGGGCTAAAGTTTTATAATGTCCTGTACAATATATGATGAAAGTCTAAGATCTCACAGATTTGTTAGGTCCCTGCAGAGCTAAGATAGAATTTGTAATTTTTAAGGGTACAGCATCAGCCTTTTTAAAAAAACAAACAAACCCTGCAGCTTCCAAATTGCAGGAAGCTGTACCAGTACCAGTCTGGCAAAGCAGGTGGCTTATTCAAACATCTGAGATGAGACTTCCTGGTATATGTCATCTTCCTGAACCCAGTCTTCTTCTAAAATTGCCAATGAGATGGATGTTCAGAGGTTCATTAAAGATGGGACTGGACCAGGGATGGGCAATAATACTCACAGGTGGGCCAGGGCGGTGGTGGGAAGCTGGCCAGGGGTAGGCGGCAGCAGAGCAGCTGGGGGGTGAAGGTGGAGAGCCGGCGGGGGGGGGGGGGGGAGCAGGGGCAGTGCAGAGCCAGCTGGAGGGCAGCAGAGAGCTTCCCAGGGAAGCAGCAGAGAGCTTCCCAGGGAAACAGCAGAGAGCCTGTGTAGCGCCAAAACCTGTGTGTACGCAGATTTTATTACTTAAGTTGTTCTGAGCATGCCCACATCAACTGAGCATGCTTAATAAAATTTGGTGCCAAACACTGTTTTGGATGCTACACACCTGCTGCCAGAAACCAGGATTCTGAGCTAGACGGACCATTGGCATAGGTGGTCTTAGGGGGTGGGCAGCACGGGCAGCTGCCCAGGGCCCCGGGAGGAGAGGGGCCTCGCACCACTCTGGCGGGGAGCCGACTGGGGGTTCTGTGGCAGGGCTGGGGGGCCCAAAACTTGACTTTTGCCCCAGGCCCTAGAATTGCTAAGGCTGCCCCTGACTATTGGTCTGATCCAGTATTGTTGTTCTTACCTTATTTTGTGCTCCCTTGGGCTGTTTTGGGTAGATGGGGGATATGGAATGTGGGGAAGCTGCTATCAAAACAAAAGCACATGTATTATGTTCTCCATGTAATACAGATTAGAAATCTGTGTCTTTTATGTCTTTTAAGGCAGGTAATGCTAATGCTCTGCTTTAGTGTAGGGACAATCTCTCTCAAAAACATGACTGCATCCATACACCAGTGCAGGTAGGTATGAAATGAAAGATTGCTATTTTTCTTGTCAGGAGGAAATCACTGATGTAAGTGCTCCTCCCTCTGCAGCTGGGAGATGTTGCATTGCCTTTTAAAAAACAAACAAACAAAAAACTAACTCATACCCTCCCTTGCAGAATAGCTAATTGCTGTATCCCAATGTGCTGTGATTACGTGAATGTCTACTCCACAAAGAAAAACCCGCGGTGTTTGGGTTGTGGGGCTGTTTCACTGCAGTGTAGATTTCTGGGCTCAAACTAGCATCCAAGCACTAGGACCCTTCTGCCCCCCAGGCCAGCATGCCTATCTAGATGCTGTGTACACATACCCTGTGATACCTGGGAGCCACTTCCCCTCTGTATCTGTTTCCTCATCTGTATAATGGGGATAATGATAGAGAGAGCCCTCTACCTCTATAAAGTACTTTTAGTCTCCAGATGGAAGATATTATGGAAGTGCCACGTATCCTTATATGATGGATCAGGAAAGGGGTGGGTTAGGATCAGTTAAAAGAGAGACAGGCTAAATTCTTGAAGGGTAATATTAGAATTCAGGATAATTAGTTGCATGCACAAAAGCCACTGAAATTACTATTTCTGACCAATCAATCATTTAAAAATATATTATACTTGTACTAAAACTCCAGTACAGTGTGGGGACTTCAGGGTCAGAATAACCTGATCCGGCATTCACCAGCATACGGTTGTTGTTTGTGGGATTAGAACATGAATTCTTCTGTACAGCTGCATGCAGACAGCATGTGTGTGATCTCTCAAAGCTGTCTGCACTAAGCCCCCTCAGCAACATTATACGTCAGTTCAACATGTTGCTTTTAAAATGTTTTCCCGTTACTTTCTCCCATTTGAAACTGGAGGCTCAGAGAAATGCTAGTATGATGATCATGAGGCTGTTCATTGAGCAGTTAATAAAAGAAGGTGCTGGCTGTTCCACCACAAGGAGTGGCATTAAACATGCAGACAATGGAAATCCATGAACCTCTGCAGCAAATATGTGGCTCTCCTGCTCTTAGTGAGCGAGTTACAGTCAGACATAGCTGGGTTTGACACAGGAATGTGGTGAGAAGGGGCTGGCTCAATGATGTCAGGTAGTTTCAGTCTCTGCAGTGTACGTGCTCTGCATAGGAATGGGGAAAGAGGAGGAAATGACATGGACTGCACTGCAGCAGACTGCAGCATTGCCAGAACAAAGCCTGGTAGGAAAAACACTGCCTAAATAGAGGCTGTGTGCTGACCACTTCTTGGGAACGGGGTGTGAAAACTTCACCTGCTTTTTAGAAAAGCATGTTAGAGCAGCAAGGTGGATGAGGTAATACCTTTTATTGGACATACTCTGTTGGTGTAAGAGAAGAGACATGCTTTTGAGCTACCCAGAGCTCTTTTTCAGGTCTCGGAAACTCAGAATGGCACAAATGAAAACACAGAGTGGAACGGATTGTTGCGCATAAGTAATTAACACACGTTGTAAGAGGCCATTCAAGGTGAAGGGGACAGTTGACACCCGTGCAGTCTGAGTATAAAAAAGGGGGGCTTGCTGGTTACAGATTGTAATACGCCATAAATCCAGTGCCTTTATTAGGACCATGATTTTCAGTGTCTAGCCAAGTCGAGACTTTATGGTCCCAGGCTCATCTTTTGAAGGTGCGGTGTAGATTTCCTCTGCAGTCTGAGAAGTCAGATACTCATGTATCTAAGTTCACCCAGGGGTGATATGGGAATTTTAGCACTTTTTTGTGCAAGTTCATTTGAGAGCATAATGATCTATCTTAGTTTCACCCGCATAGGTGGTCTTGGGGCATCATCTCTGTGAAGAACTGCATGTGATCAAGTCATAGGGCACTGCTAGGGCCTGCTCCAAAGCCCACTGAAGTCAGTGGAAAGACTCCCCCCCTACCTCCAGTGAGCTTTGAATCAGGCCTTTTATGCTCTTTAACAGCAAGCCACATTGTCTGGTGCCTGAAGCCCAGCCAGAGAGATGGTCTGCCAGGATGGGGCAGACACTGCATTTCTGGGGCATGGCTTCTGACTGGCTTGCTCCACTGTAAGTGCCTCACATGCTTTAATCCTGGGAACTTAGTCTGTGGGCTATGGGGTTGCCTGCTGATCTTTGTTTCCACAGACTCTTTTTTGCCTAGAAGAGCCTAAGGCCTGTAAAATATCTAGGGAAGAAGGGAAGCCAGTCTGGCTGCTTTCTTTAGGGACTGTTGCTCCATAGGAGGGGAGAAATGGGAATCCCCTTACCACAGGATGCTACAGTGAGATAGGTTCTCTCTACCTGTTAGTTGCCTGTGCAGAAGGAGGGGAGGAGCCAAGAGACAGGTAGGGGAAGAAAGAATGGAGCATATTGGATGGTGAAGCCCAAAATCCAGCCATGTGATTTCCTTTTCAAAAAGCACAAAATGTTGCATCAAAGACCAATTAAAATGTGCAACTCCCCCCACCTGTCTGTCATTCCCAAAGGCAATTGCTTTAAGTGCCACATGTTTCTGGTGCCATTGCAAGCAGGTCCCTGGGCCACTCTCGCTGTTGGGATGCACTTTGTGGTGTGGCAGTCTGAGAATCCTGGCCTCATCATTGGAACCAAAAGTAGCAAAGTGCAGGCTTGCCTGACTGTTCTTCCTGGCTACCAGAATCTATCTTAGCTTACTAAGAATATCTAAGGCTCTTCTTTGAGTGCTTGCTCATGTCCATTCTGAAATAAACGACAAGTGTACCAATGTTGGAAATTTTCTGCCTAGTGGTATCTGTAGGGCTAGCTCTAGCACCCTTTCTACCATCACGTGTATGTGCTCGTATATATGGCACTACTGGCCCCCTTCTTTCTCAGTTCCTTCTTACCACCCATGATGGTGGTTGAACAACTCTCTTGCTCTTGCAAGTATCTGTTTTTCCTAGTTATGAAGTTGTTACAGTAATTCTTAAAAGTCAATGTTAGTTAGCAAGTTTCCCAGGGTCAGGGCATGCCTGGTCTCTGTGGGTTTATCCCATGCCCCTGAGTGACCTGCATCAGAGCTGTTCAAAGTGCTTGGGGGAAGCTCGTATCTATGAGAAGTGCAAGATCAAGGGCTTTCCGCCCACAAACTAAGAGGCATTAGACTTGAGGCCCTTCTGACAAAGGTAGATTTGGCTGCGTTTGGATTTGGAACTGAGTACCACAGCATCAACAAGAAGCATTCCTCTGACATTGGAGTTGACCCAACACCGTTGGCATCCCTGATGTCAAAGAAGGGCCAGGAAAAAGCACACTCCAGGAAGGAGTGTTCGCTGGCAGCAAAGTCGTCTAAGAAAAGTTCAGGGAAGCTGAAGTCAACCCAGAAGGGGTCTTCTCCTGTTTGGGTGTTGAGCCCTTCACCCTCACTGCTGCTAGCTGTGAGGAATGGCAGAGGCCTGCGCCGCCTATTAGTCCCTTCCATGCCTAAGGTGTTCCAGGCAATGAAGGACAATGCTGGTGCCACCTACACCACAAGAGGGGCAGGCCTTATCACCAAGGAGCAGACATCCTGGCTGGGGGTCTGTCAAAGGGAAGATAGCAATTATGCAACCGCAGCATCCTCTGTTAACTGGTTGCTGCTCACCAGCCACACAGCACTCTGTGGGTTCTTGTTACCGGTCTCCAGAACTGCCCCAACAGACATGAGGTGTACTTCAGTCTCTAAGATACTAGGCCCCAATCTCTAGAGCTTCAGCCCCAACTTGCTGAGCAGCAGTGTCAATCTTCAGAGCCCTGTATTTCTCAGAGCCCATGGCACCACGAATCACCGGCGTGCAGTAAGTCACCAGAGGTCCAGTGCCGCTCATGTTTCTACAGGAATCCAAAGGACAAGATGCGTCAAGACATAACCAATGCTCTGGCTCTCAGAACTCCTCCCGACACCAGAACTCCAGTGTACCGAAGTGGATGGCGTGAGTGCCCATGGTATACCTCTTCAGATTTGGAAGAAGATGCCCCTGTTCCAAAGGTGCCAGCTGCATGGTTTCCCATGCCACCTCAAATGTGGGGGTGGCCCCAAGGCCAATGGTTTGGACCTTCGCAATATTGGAGTCCGTAGAGGTTCCCTCACACTCTTCCAAAGACCTGACCATGGCACCAGTCCTAGATGTCAACTCGGAGCATGAGGAATCATCACCCCAACTAGGGAAGAGGTTCCAGCCTCTCCTTAGCTGCCCACCTCCTCTTTGTCCTCACCAGACGAGGAAGTAGCAATCCCTTCTCATGTGGCCCTGTTGAACGACTATAGGTTGTATCAGGAATTATTGAAGCGGGTAGCAGCTAATCTGAGCCTCAAGACAGAGCAGCTTAAAGAACTTTTTGATGAACTTTTGGGAATCCACAGCCCCTTCCAGGGTGCCCCTCCTGGTGCATGAAGGGGTAGTGAAGCTAGCTAACGTGTTATGGCAGGCCCAGCATTTCTGCCTCTTACATCTAAATGAGAGGAGAAAAAGCACTATGTTCCCAATAAGGGTTTTGAATATCTGCATACACACCCATCCCCGGGTTCACTAGTGTTCACGGTAGCCAATGAGCGAGACAGGCAGGGGAAATGAGTTTGACACCAAAGAATAAAGAGGCCAAGAAAATAGATATATTTGGTCAAAAGGTTTATTTGTCAGTGAGCCTGCAGCTGAGGGTGTCTAATCAACAGGCTTTGCTAGGTCGATACCACTTCAACATTTGGCAATAGCTGGAAAATTGTGCTGACTTCATCCAACGGTCCTGCAAACAGGAGTTTGAGGCAATCCTGGAAGAGGGCAGGACAGTGGACAGGGCCACCTTAGAGGCACCTTCAGTTGCAGAAGTTTGAGAAACCCTGCTTTAGACCCTTGCAGCAGCAATGCTTTGGAGGCCAGTCCAGAGGGGAGCCCTGTAGGAAGAGAAATAAGGGTTGCTGTCATTGCTGGCGCAATTCACTGGCACCTGCTTCAAGGCCAGGGCCCAGCTATCATTCCTTGGGTGGAAAATGAAGCTTTTGAAGGTGTGCCCAGGGGTGACCCAACAGTCAATACTTGCGATTCATTTTCCTCTCACCTTCTTCTTTTCTCCTGGTCTGGAGGACCATTACATCAAACCGTTGGGTGTTAAACACCGTGGCAGCCAGTTACACCCTGCAGTTTGTTTCGATTCCATCCTCCCCATCCCTCTTCAGGGATCCCTCTCACAAGCAGCTCCTTGTTCATGAGGTGTAAGCCCTCTTGGAAGTGTGGACTATGGAGGAGGGGTCCCTCAGGCACTGAGAGGCAGAGGCACTGAGAGGCAGAGGTTTACTTTCCGGTCCCAAAGGCAAAGGGAGGCCTGAGACCTGTGCTGAATTTAAAGGATCTAAACAAGTACCTAAAAAGCTAAAGTTCCATGTGGTCTTCCTAGCAGCCATCATCCCCTCACTGGATCCAGGTGACTGGTTCGCCATATTCAAGATAAAGGATGCTTATTTTCATATAGCTGTTTTTCCAGGCCACAGGGGGTTCCTGCAGTTTACAGTGGGCATTCAGCACTAGCCGTATACAGATCTTCCATTTGGCCCTTTCACTACTCTTCACATATTTACCAAATGTATGGTGGTAGTAGCAGCCCACCTCAGGTGCAGGGGTGTACAGGTGTTTCCTTACCTGGACAATTGGCTTATCAGCGGGTGCTTAAGGGAACAAGTCTGACATGGTATCAGCATCATAAGAGACATGGGTTGGTCACTAAGCCTTCTGATAAACTAGTGAAAATTGATACTTAGACCGGTCCAGAGAATCGAGTTTATAAGGGCAGTCCTAGACTCTATTCAAGCCAAAGCGCTACTGCATAAGGCCAGGTTCCTAGCAGTGATGATGCTTCTAGCCAGTCTAAGGTCCCACTCCCTGATCATAGCAAGATATGCCTCAGCCTCCTAGATTATATGGCGGCTTGCACTTACGTTGTACAATACTCCATACTTAACCTTCAACTGCTCCAGTTGTGGCTTTCATCAGTTTACTCCCTCCCCATCCAGGCACTCCCTGGACAGAGTCCTCCCAATGCCCTCCCCCCAAATACTCACCTCTCTAACATTATAGGCCCATAGCAGGTGTTAGTAGGAGTACCCCTTGAGGCCCTTGAGACGGACACTGTCCTTGGTCTCAGATGCCTCGAATGTGGGAGGGGTGCCCACCTGAGTGCCCCAGAGAGTCAGGGCTTTTGGATCAGAGAGGAAAAAGCTGTTCACATAAATGTCAGAGAACTCAGGGCCATCCTCTGGCCTGTGGGGTGTTCCTACCACATCTGTCCAACAAGGTGATACAGGTTCTCACAGAAAACACAGTATCAATGTACTATATCAATAAGCAAGGGGGAGCCAGATCCATAGCCTGTGCCAGGAAGTCTTAAATCTCTGGGACCTGTATGAGGACCACAGCGTTCACCTCGAAGCAGTTCCTCTGCTGGAGCTGAAGAATACCTACCAGATCATTTGAGTAGATTGTTTTGCTCTCACCACAAGTGGTCAGTCCACCACGGCTGACCGTGTCTTCCAAAGGAGGGGAGCCCCCGAGTGGACCTCTTCACAACCAGGGAAAACAGGAAAGGTGTTCACTTCTGTTTTCTCCTAGGATCAGAGGAAGGCTCCCTTTCAGCCTCTCATGGTTGAAGAGCTCATGTATGTGTTTCCCCTAATGCCCTTTGTACACAGAGTACTGGTGAAGGTCAAGAAGGACAGGGCACAGATCATCCTGATAGCCCCAGCATGGCTTCACCAACACTGATTTGGGATGCTGCTGGAGCTCTTGGTGACTTGACCTTGATCTCTGCCATTGTGCCCGGACCTCATTTCCCAAGACGAGGGTCGGCTGTTTCACCCAGACCTGTCCTCCCCGCATCTGATAGAATGGATGCTTTATAGCTGAACAGGGAAGAGTATCACTGTTAGCCCAGGCCCAGAGGATCCTATTGGAAAGTAGGAAGCCTTCCACCAGGGCATCCTACATAGCAAAATGGAAGCACTTCACCTGCTGGATGGCCTCTCAAAATACATCATTGACGAAATCTCCTATACAGGTGATCCTGGACTATCTGCTTCATTTGAAGCAGGAAGGCTTAGCCTTTTTGTCTGTCAAGGTTCATCTGGCAGCAATGTTGGCTTTTCACCCACCAATATAGGGCAGATTGGTGTTTTCTGACAAAATGGTGGCTAGATTCCTCAAAGGATTGGAATGGCTCTTCCCTACAATTAGAGTGCCTGTTCCCCAGTGGGATCTGAACTTTGTCCAGTCATGGTTCATTGCTCTGCCTTTCGACCATTGGCCTCCTGATCTCTCATGGATCTTTCCTGAAAGATAAGCTTTCTAGTAGCAACCATCTCTGCACACAGGACCTCAGAGATTAAGGCCCTGACCTTGGAGCCTCCTTATGCAGTGTTTGTCAAAGATTCCTGCATTCCTACTGAAGGTGGTTTCTCTTTTTCACCTTAATCGGGACATCTTTCTGCTGGTATTCTGCCAAAAGCCTTGAAGTGCTAATGAAGAGAGATGCATTCACTTCTTTGATGTAAGAAGGGCTCTAGCCTTCTACCGTGATATGACCAGGCCATTTTATATCTCCACACAACTTTTCATAGTAATTGCTGACAGGATGTGGGGCAAGCCAGTCTTCTTGCAATAAATATCATCCTGGATTACAGCCTGCATTTGAGCCTGTTATGTGAGCAAGCTGGAGTTACACCTCCAGTGTCCATATCAGCTTATTCCACAAGGGCCCAGGTGCCTTCAGCAGCTTTCCTGGCGCATGTGCCTTTTCAAGGTATTTGTAGAGCTGCCACATGGTCGTCTATACATATCTTTACATCAGGCCTCGACATATCTGCTGGACTCCTAGGTGCCAGGCCAAAAACTTGGCTGCCCTTAGGTATCTGGCAGAGGAGCCCCCTGCCACCGCAAAGCCTCCGCAGGGAGAGGGAGAGATGGCAGCATCAGAGAGGGAGAGCAGTGCTGTCTCTCCCTCTTCCCCCTGCACCGCCGAAAGAACTGCTGGCAGCAGCTTTTTTGGTGCGGGAGGGGGAGCCATGGTGGCTTTTTGGCGGTATGAGCCTGGCTGCTCTGCACAGTGGGGGAGGAAGGAGGGGGGGGCTTTGCCCTAGTGCTCTTAGGCGTCAGGTCAAAATCCCAGGTGCCATGGTGACCTGGTGCCCAGGATTTGTTGAGGCCAGCCTTACATCCTACTGTGCCATCATGCAGCAAGCTCGAGATGATGTGGGATTCAGCAGAGCAGTACTGCAGTCCTCACAACTATGAACTGCCCACCTCCAGAGGCACCTAAATCAGTTGTCACCTAAATCAGAATGGACATGAACAAGTACTCAGAAAAGGAAGAAATGGTTACTTATCTCATAATTGTTGTTCTTCAAGGTGTGTTGCTTATGTCCATTCCACAACCCACCCTCCATCTCCTCTATTGGAGTTCTGGCAAGAAGGAACTGGAAGGGAGGGGAGCTGGCAGTGTTATATATGCAAATGCACACATGCACAGCTGCAGAGGATGCCAAAGACAGTCCTGTGGATCAATGTTCCCTCTAAGGTTTGGCGGCTTGTGTGCAAAATTTTCAAGCCGTGTGCAAAACTTTTTCTGAATAAAATTTTTGTGTAAACTCATACGACAGAAATTATAGGCATTAATTGAAGTTAAAGTAATTGTAAATAGAATTAATTAGTTGTGTTTAATTGAATTTGAATGAATTTTGAATTGAAATTTAATTTTTAGAAAGGTTTTTATTTAAAATTAATTTTTTAAAAGGAAGGAAAGAAAGAAGGAAGAAAGGAAGAGAGAAAAAAGAGAGAAGGAAGGAAGAGAGAAAAAGGAAGGAGGAGAAAAAGAGAGAAGGAAAGAAGAGGAAAGAAGGAAGAGAAAGAAGAAAGAGGAAGGAAAGAAGAGAAAGAAAGAAGGAAAGAAAAAGGAAGACAGAAGGAAAAAAGAGAAAGAAGGAAGAGAGAGAGGAAGAAGGAAAGAAGAAGGAAGGCAAAGAGAGAAAAAAGAGAGAAGGAAGGAAGAGAAAGGGAGAGAGAAGGAAGGAAGAGAAAGGGAGAGAAAGAAAGAAAAAAGAAGAGGGAGAAGGAAGAGGAAGGAAGCAAAGAAAGAGAGAAAGAAGGAAAGAAGAGGAAACAGGAAGAGAAAGAAAGAAAGAAAAGGAAAGAAAAAGGAAGACAAATAAGGAAAAAAGAGAGAAGGAAGAGAAAGAGAGGATGAAACAAAAGGAGGCAGGCAAACAAGAGAAAGAAGGAAGAGAAAGAAAGAGAGAAGCCAAGGCCGCTGGCGGGGGAGGACCCTATCGCGGCCCTGGGAAGCCGCCGGTGGGGCGGAGCACACCCCAACCCCGGAGGCTGATCCCGGCCCTGTGCTGGGAGGCCGAGGCCGTTGGATGAGCCTGGCCCCAGGCCGGGAAGTCAAGGCGGTCGGCGAGTGGGAGCCCGGGAGCCCGCCGTGGCCATAGCCACCCCGCTGCCCCGGCTGTGTGGGGCAGGCAGGCAGGCCCGCGCACCTGAGCCGAGCCTGAGCCTGCCTGTCCCACCCTGGGGGCGGGGAGGGCCAGCCCAGAGGCCGGGCGTAGGCCGGGTCTGCCGCGGCAAAGCCGCAGCCCCGGGGCTCTGGAGGGAGCAGCGGGGGCTGCCGGGCTGCGTGGGGGTCCCTCAGTGCTGCGCAGGGGATGCGACGGCTGCTGTGCGGCCGCGCACCCGTGCAGCTTAGAGGGAACACTGCTGTGGATACCACTGGGGAAAAATTTCCAACACCAGGGCATGTGATATGCTCACGTGCCTAAATCAGAATGGACCTGAACAACACATATCGAAGAACAACAGTTATGAGGTAAGTAACCATTCTTGCCAGGTATCCCAGCACATAGTTAATATTATAGCAGAATCCCAGCATTATTAAAAAGTTAATTCATAAAGGAGTTTGGCCAGTCAGCCACCTGCAGAAAAAGCTCTTTTCCTTTCATTGATCTGGAAAGCACATCCTCTGCAATTATCCTCTCAAAAGATAGCTTTTTGAGTGTGCCCAGAAGTTACCATATTGGGGCTTTTTCAAACCAAGGGAGAAGCAAGTGCCAGAGTCCAAACAAAGAATGCAGCCTCCTCTCTTGTAAGAAGGGGGATCCAGCTCACCTGCCTCTGCTGGTCACAGCTGTGGCAATATGGCAAAGTAAGTATGGAGCCTAACACACACAAATCGCTTCCCTGGCAACATACTGCTTGCTTCTTAGCACAAGGGCTAGAAATCCCCTAGGATTCATGAAATTACCTTGAAGATCCATCCCCTGTTGTCCATTTCCAGTTTCTGATAGTCAGAGGTTTAGGGGCACCCAGGGTATGGTGTCACATTCTGACCAGGGCCATCCCTTGGGGAGAGTGGGGGCCCAGGGCCAATCAGCCTAGGTGGGGTCCCCCCCCCATTCTGGAGGTAAGTGTGGTGACGGGCCGGCCCACTCTGCCCCCCAGGGACCCTGATCACTTCCCCGGAGCCTGGGAGACGGCCCCAAGGCCGCCCGCTGGCAGAGAACCGGCCCAGGCTGGGAACCCAAGCCCACCTGCTGGCTCTGCTGGCCCTGGCCTGGGCCAGAAACCCAAGGCCACCCGCCAGCCCCGGCCCAGGAACCTGAGGCCGCCCGCTGACCCCGGCCCTGGCCTGGGAACCCGAGGCTCCTGGCCCCGGCCCAGAGCCTGAGGCTACCCGCCGGCCCCGGCCGAGGCTCCATCTGGGGTCCGGCCGCTTGCTATGCCCTGGGGGCGGGGAGGGCCAGCCCAGGGGCCGGGCTAAGCGCTCTCACCCCGCCCCTCTGCCTTCAGCTCGCTGCCGAAGGCAGTGGGGAGCAGGGCATAGTGCGGCCGTGGGGGGGCTGCGGTGTGGGCCTGGGGCGATCGCCCTGTTTGCCCCCCCCCCCCAAGGACAGCCCTGATTCTGACCATCTTGGCTGATAGCAATTGATAGACCTATCCTACACTCAACTTACTCTTTTTTTAACCGAGTTATACTTTTGACCTTCACAGCAGCATGAGTTTCACAGATTTACTGTATGCTGTGTAAAGTGGTACTTCATTATGTGTGGTTTAAATCTGTTACCTATTAATTTCATTGGCAGCTCCTTGGTTCGTGTGTTATGTGAAATGGCAAATGGTACAGTCTATGCTTTTAATTCTAATAGCTGCCTTCTCACATTGATTTGCAATTCAGGAGGAGGAGAGTAACCAGTAGTGCCTGCAGGATCCCACAGAGATGAGTGCCAAGTAAATTAGGCATTTTGTAAGGAATATTTGGTGTGGCCAGGTGCTGTCCATGTAGCTGGCAGCTCCCACCAGCCTGGGAGAGTGGAAGAAAGTTGTCTACTGCATTGCTTTTCAATAGAGTTTAAGATAATTGTTACTAACTCCTTATGAGTTTGCAGATAACCAGCATATTTTATGGGTTTTGCCCATGTTAATTTCTGACAGCTGATATCTGGGGTCTAGGCCTGGGGAGTGGGGAATGTGCTTCTTTAGTGGCTTCCAAGAGAAGTAAGAAGCTTCAGGGAATTTTGTTCCAATGGATGTCATTCACTCACAATTCTCACCAAGTAAATCAAGCTGAACTAAGTGTCTTTGTAAAATGTGGACAAGACTAGGGCTGCCCAAAGCCAGCTGTTCTGGAGAGGGTCTGCTCAAGAGGAAGCCATAAGATTTGGGTGAGAGGCAGGGAAGGTGTATAACAATTGTAGGTTAGTCAAAAAGTATCAACTACCTTCTCTTCCCACCGCCTGATGAAGCCAGGACCCTGAATTGTTTGATACTGGAAAGTAGCAAGCAGAAAATAGCAAGAAGATGTAATAATGGGACAGAAGCAAGTGTGTTTCCACTCTTGTGATCTAGAGGAGGGCACCTCCACTCTGTAGCTTCCCTTTCTTCTCTGAACAGGAGGGAGCTCGGAGAGCAGTAGAAGGGCTGTCCAAAGTTTTTTCAGGAAATCTTCTGTCCTGACTGTCTTAAATCTTTACTTCCTTTAGTTTTGGAGTTATTCACCAGCTTCCCTGATCAAGGAGAGACTGAGATGGGGAATTATTCCAGAATCCTGCTTCTGACAGTGTGAATTACAAAACAGGGCCTGCCTTCTGCACATCTCCAGTTGGTGCCAGGTCCCGTCTGTGACTTTCTGCAGGAGGTCAACAAAAGCTTGCCTTTGTCTTCCATGGAAGTATCATCACTGTCTGTTTTGACCTAGATAATCAGTTCAGGATGTCGATCCTGGAACGACTTGAGCAGATGGAGAGGAGAATGGCCGAGATGACGGGATCCCAGCAGCACAAGCAAGGAGTAGGAGGCGGGGGCAACGGGAGCGGGAATGGAGGAACCCAGACGCAAGTATGAGTCCTTCATCATTGAGTCAGTTTTGCTTTATACACGCTACTCCTGGAATTAGCTTTGGGGATGTGGGAAGGGGAGATATCTTTTAAACACCATTTCTCTCTTGAGAGCCTTTTAATTATAACCCTCTTTCACAAAATCTCCATATTTTCCAGTCCTATAAATAGTGGCTCTCTTTTTATGAAATAATTCTGAATGCATTAAGAGATGCATAGCGCTGGTCCACGGGAGACTGGTGTAGTGACACAGAAACCCAAAAGGCTCCCTTTGGAGGAAGACACATAGCGAAGAACAAAGACAACTTGGTGGTGTTGGCTGGCACAGCAGATATAACAAGAACAGATTTTAGAAGCATGAGGTTTCTGTAAAGAAAGCTTCTTAATAGTTTACACCTGTTAATGATGCCCTATTCCCTCGTCGTGCACTGGTTGAATGCTATTCTGGCAGCTTAAGTCCCATGGTGCTCTTGTTGATGAGCCCATAGAACTGCTGCTGAAGGTTGGAAATGGCATCCACGCCAGGTAGTTGTGTGATGTGTACTTGTGCCAGGCTGCTATACACAACCTCAATGGCTTCTTAAGCTGCCTGGACTAGCTGTTTTCTATGTGATTAGTCTGAACGATAAATCGCTTTATTAGCACCATAGTGCAGTGTAATGTGAAAGAACCCACTTTCTCATACATTTCCACAGTTACTTAATAAATGCTGTCAGCCCACGCACTGCAGAACAGAAATACACTGTCCCCAACATCCTCTCTGGCCCTGCTCCCAGGAGCATTGCAGCCAGGCAGGCTCTGTCATCCCAGAGACAGCCGCAGGGCCTAGTGTAGTGGTGAAAACAAAAACAATAACTCTCCAGCAGCTGCTAGGGACTACCAGCCCTCTCTAGTGTGTAACACCCCACCCCACCCAAGGATAATATCTCCACCAGCCAAGCCCTTGGTTCGTTCTGCCTCCCTAGCCAGCCTGGTCCTCCATTTCTTAACATCTACTGAAACAGCTTATGCCTTTAAAGGAGATAAGCTATGTCATGATACTGGTGTCTGCTGAACAGAGAGGCCACTTTTTCTTATGCAAGTCAGCTCCATGGGGTGGCACAAATGTAACTGAGCATGACTTGACCACTGGATTTACAAATGACTTACAGACATGAGTTGTCTCACTATCCATAATTTCTTTGTGAAGCTAAAGGCTGAACCAAAACATGTTTTTTGTTATTAATGAGAACAAAGCTATCAGCTGTACATCTCTTAAGTTGTGTGTATTGTTATGTCTTGTATCCCAAGATTTATACAGAATAATCCAGAGTAACTGATTGACCTGTAACATGGGCATGCTTTCATAGTATCAGCCCCAACTAAATCATCCCACCCAGAGCTTGTCAACCTCATCCTTAAAAACCTCTAAGGATGGAAATTCCACCATCTCCCTAGATAATCCATTCCAGTGCTTCACCACACTCCTCATGAAAAAGTTCTTCCTAATATCCTACCTAAACTTCTCCCACTGCAACCTGAGACCATTGTTCCTTGTTCTGTCATCTGTATTCACTGAATTATAGCCTAGCTCCATTCTCTTTGGAACCCCTTCAGGTAGTTGAAGGCTGCTATCAAATTCATCCTCTCTCTTTTCTTCTGCAAAGTCAAATTCCTTCAGCCTTTCCTCATAAGTCATGTGCCCCAGCCCCCTAATCATTTTCATTGATCTCCACTGGACTATCTCCAATTTTCCCACATTCTCTCTGTAATGGAGGGCCCAAAACCATACGCAGTACTCCAGATGTGGCCTCACCAGTGCCAAATAGAGGGGAATAATCACTTCCCTCAATCTGCTGGCAGTGCTCCTACTAATGAAGCTCAATATGCCTTTAGCCTTCTTGGCAACAACAACGCACTGTTGACTAATATCTAGCTTCTTGTCCACTGTAACCCCCAGGTCCATTTTTGCATGCCTGCTGCCTAGCCAGTCAGTCCCCAGTCTTAGCAATAAATAAAATTCTTCTGTCCTAAGGGCAGAACTCTGCACTGGTCCTTGTTGAACTTCATCAGATTTGGTGTCTTGGAATGAAAGGGAAGCTGAGAAGTTCTTGTGGACTTCATTATTTCTCCTAAGTCTTTTATTCTGCCTCCCAGTATTTCTGTTCCAATGTGAATTTCCCTAAAGTTCATCTATTGCTCTGAAGCAGCATTTGGGTTGTATTAGGTTAATTGTAACCATTATTATTAAAACGTCCCTTCCCGGTAACTGATATGGGAGGGTGTTGGTGTCACTAATTCTCATCTGCAAAACCCCTAAGTATGAATTTACCTAAATGCTTATTTTAAACAGGCTGTAATTAGATAGCTACTGCTACACAATATATCATATTGACAGCTCTTCAAACCTGTTGTGTTAACTCCTGGTTCTAAAAAGAGTTTTCTTCTGTCTTTTAAGTATGAACTTCTTAAGGAAGAGAACTTGCACATGGTATGTGCTTGGGCTGTCAGACAGTGGCAAAGCCAGAGGTTAAATTAAGGTTCATCCTGCACCCGAACACTCCCATTTGTCTTCAGGAGTAGAAAGGGTTGCAGTCACTGTGGGCTGTTGCAGTACCTAGGCACAGTGGGGTGTGGGGTGCAATGCCACAAAGCAAGTGCTAACATTATCAGAAGACCTGGCCTTTCTGCAAGTATTCCCTTTGAGCTCATGTTTTTTTTTAAATTTTAAACTACATTTAGTTTAAATTTACTTGACAGACAAAAAGCATCTTTGATTCCTGAGGGTCCAAAGCAATTTACAAACATAGCAACTAACACAGAAGCCACAAACGAGTGTCTCCGCCTCTGGAATTCATTCACCTGGGGGGCCCTACGTAGCTGCTGTTGGATGGCACACAAGAGTTTATGGTAGGAAGTATAAGAACCACAGCAGATAAAGCAAGTAAAGATAATGCAAACAAAGAAGTTACTAGAGGTTGAATTTGTTGCTGCTCTGGAAATAACAGCTTTACTTATGCTAAAAATGGCTTGGGATCATTAAAGACCACAGGAGGGCAGGACTTGTTATATCTCATTCTAAAGACAAACCTCCTGCAGCTGCCTAATACCAGGGGTGTTGCATTGATTCAGTACTTTTCAGTGGCAGAGGAGTCACCCAATGAATTATTAGCATGCTACCGGCAGTATTACGTAGGAGATCTCCTATCTGATTGTTGACATAGCTCAACAAAACAGGAGGAGAATTATAGCATGGGGGGAAGACTGCTGGAGGTGAGAAGGTTTGCTAGCCATATACAAGTGCTAATGGAGCTTGGATTTTGTTTTAAACTACCCAGTAATGGGTATGAGGAGTAGAGCAGCAATGGGGGATTCTTGGGGGAGGAATGGTGCCTAGCTGGGCCACATGCAGAGGCAGCCTTTGGCTATTTGGAGCCCTAGGCGAAGGCTCATTGTGGGGTCCCCTATAGGCCCGTGGGGGCCCCCTCTTTGGCCCCAGCTTCCTCCCCCCCCACCCTCAGCTCCCCAGCCCTGGCCCACCCTGCTGCCAGCCTCAGGGGCCAGCTCCTCATGCTGCTGACTGAGGCAGACACGGTTTTGGGGGTAGGCAAAGCAGGTGATGGGGCCCCTTATTGCTCGGGGCCCTAGGCGTGCACCTGCTTTGCCTACCCCAAAAGCTATCTCTGGACAGATGTGCTGGAACAGGAATCCAGGCAGGGTTTGTTGTTCCTTTTCAGAGTCCCTGGTGTCAGTGTCTATGAGGGACATTTAGCTGTGCTTCCTAATGAAGCATTTTTAGCTCTAATGGAGATGGGACTGTGTCTGTTATTCTGCTTCTCTGTCTTTGGAAGCACATTCCAGCCTACAGAACAGATGAATCAAGGAAGAGGCTAGCAGAAAACTCACTGGTAAAAACTGCTTATTTAAGGGCCTGTCACCTGAAAAATCACTGAGAAATTAGCTGAGCTGGAGTTCCCGATGACTAGAGAACAGTGCCCTGGGAGCAGTGAAGAAGCTGCTGAAATCCAGTGCAAAGCCCCACATTTCCCAAGCAACTCATAACAGGAATCTTAAAGATTATGACCCTCTTTTGAAATCAGCACATTGTGTCTGGATTTTCTGGTTGTTCAGACTCCTAGATCTCTCTTGATCTAAAAACTTCAAAATCACAATACCTGTCAGCATTGTTATAATTTTGCTGTGGGCAGTAACACACACATACCTTCTCCTATTAGGGGCCTGTATTGTGATGTAAGTCTTCTTAGAGGTTTGGAAAAAATGATGCAAGTTCTCTTTATCTACTGATCTGACAGAACAGCTGCAATTCTGCTTCACCAGAATCTTCCTACAGAGCCCTGGCTCTTGGCTTTTTGTCATTGCTGCTATTCCCTGTTGAAGTACTCTTTCCAGGTGTGGTGCCGAGACACTGGCAGTGGTGGGGGTGTAGAGTGCTCAGGGTCTCTTAGGCTCAGGTAATGCATGAGAAGAGCATCCACTTGTACCGGATTGCAATGACCACCCTAATGTCGAAAGTTACTTTATAGGGTTGACTGTAAGTACAAGTTAGTATGAGTAAACTAGGTAACTTATGAGCTTTTGTCTTGTCTTGTCCTGATGTCACACTTGTCCCCTTCTGCCACTTACCTATCACTAATTATTTGTAACAGCAATTGCACACAGTGGCCTAAGGGTGAGAGTCCAAGTCACCCTTCCAAGTCACAGCTTCTGAGATGTGCATGTTGCTTGTAGTGTGTGTCTGGGACCGGGACGTTGGGTAGCTGCTTCGAGAGCCGTGTGGTGGTGGTGTGTGAGAAGATGATGAGTCGTGCCTGTTGGGCAAAGTCCAAACACCTGATCCATTCGAAGACTTTCCGAGGAATGACTTTGCTACACCTCGCAGCTGCCCAGGGCTATGCAACACTGATCCAGACCCTCATCAAATGGCGGTAAGACCCAATATTTCAGACTTTTGATTCATTAGAGGCTACAGGAAGTAGGTGTAAATTCTGGCTGGCCCAAGTTTCTGGATTTCTCTTGCATTTTGCAGAGGATTCTGCTTATTACAACCTGCCCCAGACCCTCTCTGTGCATGGGCATTAGTCTGTTGTGAGTGGACCTAACCTCTGGATCCCACATGCTTCTAAACCCCCTGGGTCTGGGTAGCTGTCTGGTCATTTGTTACTAGCACTGGGTCTCTCAGGTGCACACTCAGGAGCATCCCCTATGTCTGACACCTTCTTGGGCAGCTGGATCCTGAAATCAAGCCATCTTGACCCTCAGACCAGTTCTTCAGCCCTTCCAAGCCACCTAATTAGTTTTATCCATTCTCCGAGATCCACCTTGCTGTGGATGCTCTGAGCCTCTCAATTAATCCCTTTGGGGACAGCAGGGCTGGCAAGTAAGGAACATGGTCTTAGGAAAGGGGTTTCTTAATGAGAGGAACTTTCTTCTTGAAAGTACAAGGGAGTTGTGGATGATTGGAAAAAACAATCTTGAACTCCTGCCTTCTGTCTTCTCCAGCTCTTCCTTCTGACATGTGTTGGATGACCTCCCCTTACGTAACACATGCCCCCTTAAATGTGGTTTCTGACCCCTTTGACTACATGTCCATGTTGAGAAATACCAGTGCCTGCTCCCATCCAGGTTACTGTGTAGAGAGTTAATTATTCCCAGCCTTGGCCAATCTGTGAGAGAGAACCACTTGATAGCTCTATATTGCTCTGTGTCAGCTTCATCATTCAGCTTGGTGTTAAGCCCCCACTACAGTGTGATGCTCTAATCCACAGTAGAGATCATAATAAATAGGGCCCCGGGAACAAAATGGTGTTCACAAAACAAGGTGGAGTTCACACTTTACACAGACATATCACCTGTCTGTCCTACAGCTTTCCTTTTTTGAGCTGAGGAGATAAAATTATCCCCTTGTTCTGGTTTTCCAGAGCCAAATGCCTTAGCCTTCTACATGAACGTTAATAACCTGTTTGGGTTGGCATGTATGTGCTGGCCTGAGCTGGCATTATACTCACCTGAGAAGTGGAAGGTCAGGGTTCTCGTTAGTGGTATGTGTTTGATGTTTTCATTGTTGGCCTATCTCCATCTTTTACTTCATAAACTCTTGACTTAACTGATGATCTCAATAAGGCCTTTAAATTTTCCCTATTCGTTTGTTCTGGGGCCACTATTCCCCTTTCCCTTCTTTGTACTGTTAACAGGGTTTCACTTAATATAGCCTACTTTGTGAGCAATCTGCAGGAGTATGCATCCTGTGAACCAGAGTTCATGGGGACTAATGGGCCCGATCTGCGAGGCAGATCCTGAACTCTCTGTCTACAGACTTATTGGCCCTCATCACAGTAGCTGAATACTGCAGAATCATTAATGGAGTTACAGGCAGCACCTCTCTGAGGTAGGGAAGCATTATGCCCATTTTTCAGTTGGGGAACAGAGACATGAGGTAGGTCAAGTGATGAGCCTGGAGTCACACAGGAGATTGGGGTTGATCCTGGAATGGAACCCGTATCTTCATTCCAATACAGTGTCCTATCCGCTAGGTCACCCTTCTCCCTAACCGAGACTCTCATTTCTCATGAACTGTTGAGGAGAGGCACAAAACCCAGGCCACCAGCTTCAGCAAGTATGTATGCAAGCATGCAGGTGTGTTCAGCGCTGTTTTTTGTGGTCAAGTGTTGGTATGTCAAACTGTAATCCTCGGTAAAGATCTTAAACAAGCTACAGAACATCATTACTGCTTTCATTTCTTGTGCAGCACCAAGCATGCAGACAGCATTGATTTGGAGCTGGAAGTTGACCCTCTGAATGTGGATCACTTTTCCTGCACTCCACTGGTAAGTGACAGAGCATTCTTTCTTTGCCAGTGACTCAATCCATTGAGACAGGAGAAGTAGGAACCTAGAACAACTTCTGTACAAAAGTTCAAAGCCACCAGCAACTACATAATTCTTAATAAGAAATTATTCTTGTGACCATAACAAATGAGCAATTTTAAAACCCAGTTTCTGAGACAGTGCCTAACACAGTGCGGGAACCAAGTGAATACAAATAAATATCAATAGAGGAACCACTGTCTGGTATCTCATTAAGGTTGGCAATGCCATCTTTGCACGCAGACGCTACCTGTACAGCTTTATGAAAGCTTGTTCTTATTTGTCTACTAACTAAAGTGGGGTGAGGGGGAGAGATGGGTTGAGCATACACAAGAGCACCTGTCTAAACAGGCCAGCAGGTACAAGACCAACTCAACCTTGGTGTAAGGGGTGCAACCACAGTGAATCCTAAGAAATGGCACCTGCTTATACCAGAGCTGACTCTGGTCCATAAACTTATTCCTTTTATAGAAAGGCCTTGAATCACTGCTCACAGTTGTCCACTCTAACTTTTTAGCTGGCATCGATGCTTAAGACTTGCATTTTTGCTTTTAAAAATAACAAGAAGAAGAAAATGCTGCAAACAGTGCCTGGAATCTTGGCAGCATCCCAGAAGAGTCAATAGTTGCAAGATTATTTCCTGACGCACTGTCTACACATTCTACAAGAGTAACATGGGTCCAACTAAAAGGGTTACTGTAAATCAATTTAGTTAAACCAGAAGGGTTAACTGAACTCTAGGAGGTTGCACTGACTGAACTAACTGGTGTTTAAACCAGTCTTCAGAGTATGCAGTATTGTATCTGTGTTGGTCCCCAGCTGTTAGAGAGACAAGGTGGATGAGGTAGTATTTTTTATTGGACCAATTTCTGTTGGTGAGCGAGACAAGCTTTTGAGCTTGCACAGGTCACCTGAAAAAGGTGAGAGACACAAACAACCCAAGTTGATCTAATTAAAAGATATTCGCTCACCTACCTTGTCAGCTCCAAGAGTGTCACTCCAGCTTCCCACTGGGGATATGCTCATCTAAATGTTACTACCCGGGAATTAGTTTTTATTTGTACCTATTCTTGGTTCCACATATGTTGGGTAATTTGGATTTTCTAGGCTCTCAGGAAACATAACTGAGTTCAGCAAAATCAAAGCGACTGACGAAGTGGGGATTTTCTCCCACAAAAGCTCATGTGATAAATAAATCTGTTAGTCTTTAAAAGTGCCACTGGACTCTGGTTTTCCTTGCTACTGCAAGTGTCTCTTACAGTTTAACTTATGTGTTCCCTTAAGTAGTTGTTAATTGAGCAGTTAGTGTGTTTTGTTAGTCAGTAGTTGTAAATGGTTTAGTACTTAAGGTTTAGCTCCTTTAGGGACCTCCGCCCAGCAGCAGGGCATGTCACCATCTCTGGGTTTCAAGCCCTGTAAGACTTGTGGGCAAGTCCTTTCTGCTTAGTGATCTCCATGTCAGTTGCCTGAAGTATCTGGGGGAAGTATCTGCACAGGAAGGACAAGTGTCGACTCTGTAAGGTGTTGAGACCATGGATTCAGGAGTGAGAAATGAATCTGAAGGCCTTACGGATGGAAGCTGACTTAAGACCAGCCTTGGAGCCATTCAGTGGTGTAGAGCGCCCCTCCTGCACTGGAACCACCAAGGCACTGGTCATCTTCGCCATCGGAGAAGCAGAAGAAACAGCGATTGTAGAAGGATTGCTCCATCACACCAAAGAAGACCAAGTGTGTGGCATCAAGCACAGGGTCACCACAGGTCCAGCAGGCTGAGCAGATTCAGCAGGAGCAGAACTTGCCACCTCTGGCCCTGAGCCCTCCAAGAGAGCCAGCTCCAGGGAGTGGAAGAGGGCCTCTGCAGCATGTGGTGCTGTCAATGCTGGAGGCATTTCAAGCAGGGCCGTCCTTTCAGAGGAGGGCCCAGGGCCAATAGGACCCCGGACACCCCTGGGGATTGGGAGCCAGCCCCAGCCGGGAACCTGAGGTCGCCCACCAGCAGGGAGCTGGCCCTGGCCCCAGCAAGGAGCCCGAGGCCACCTGCCAGCAGAGAGCTGGCCCCAGGCCCGGCCACAGTGCAGTCACAAGCCAGCTGGTGGTGGGGGCGACTGGCCCAGAGGCTGGGCTCTGCCCTTCTGGCCTGCCTTGCCTTTGGTGGGAAGCCAAAGGCAGCGGGGCTGGAAGAGTGAGTGGTGCGGGCCCCGCTAACAGCGAAACCGCAGGGCTCAGGACGATCGCCCTCCCGCCAAAAGGACGGCCCTGATTTCAAGTGGCAAGAGACTTGATGGCTCTGCCTGTGCCTTCAGTGCCTGTTCCCTGGATGGAGCAGGCAAAGGGGAAGACATAAGCTTTGAAGGGGAAGCCCCTGACAGAATCCCACCCAATGGCTGCACTGCTGTCTGAAGCCCTAATGTGCTTCCCCACGAGCCAGGCACTGCAGAGAAGGTCTTTCCCCTCAAGGCACCGATCCCCGTGGATGCATTTCCCGTCACCGGGAAGATTGTCCGAGGCACACCGAGGGTCTCACACTTGGCAGGACGGCATTGATCCTGCTCTAGATCTAGCAGGTGCTCACCTTCAGGGAGTTGGCACCGATTGTGATCCCTGACACCAACGCATTTGCCCATATGTTCACGGTGCAGAACCTGGTGGCCAACAACTGGATGCTCACCCAGGGATGATAGGCGCCATTGATCCCCAGCACCAAGATACTCATGTGCAATGTGAATCAGTCTCACTCCTCACACCCCCAAATGACTCCCCAAAACAAAGACAATAAAAAACTGGATTTGTCTGGGAGGAAAGTTTATTCAACGGTGAGCTTGCAATTTTGAATTGCTAACCAGCAAGCACTGGTAGGGAGGTAAAATTATAACCTCTGGGACGTCCTCAGGTGTTTCAGAGAAGCTTTGACCCAGGAGCAGGCACCAGACTTTGCCACCATTTTGGAGGAAGGCAGGACAGTGGCCAGGGACGCTTTGCAGGTGGCCTCGGATGCAGCTGACTCAACTGTGATATCTGTGGCCTCCACGAGCTCTATCTGCTGGGGCTCATGGCTGCAGTCATCTGTCTGTCTCAGGAGGTGCAACAGTCTATTCAGGACCTTCCATTTGATGGAAGTGCCTTCTTCTCAGATCAGACTGACACTATAAGATCCATGGGTTGAAGGACTCAAGGGCCCTTTTTATTCATTGGGCCTTTACACACCGCAGGCCTTGAGGAGACAGTTCCACTCCCAACAGCAGCCTAGCTTCCAGGCCCAGTGCTTCTGGACCTACAGAACGAGGGACGGAGGCAGCCCCATCTTCCTCCTTGGCCAACCAGCCAGCCCCTTCATGGTGCTCTGGCAGGCAGCACCAGTTATTTGATGGTGTACCTGAGGATGGTCTTCTAGTTTTGCACTGGAATCCTACTTCCTTGAGATTCCTAAACCACCTCAGTGCCTTCCTTCCATCGTGGGCCCATATAACATCAGATTGTTCGGTCCTTGGTAACATTGCAGCGGGATATACACTTCAGTGTTCTTTCTCTCCCTCCCTCCCCCCCCCCATCCATCCATATACTCCCACATCCCTCTTCAGGGACCCATATCATGAGCAACTGCTCATGCAGGAAGTGGAGAGCCTTGTTGCAGTGGGGGCCATGGAAGAAGTTCAACTAGATATGAGAGGGAGAGGTTTCTGTTACTGTTACTTCTTCATTCACAAGGCAAAAGAGGGCCTCAGGCCCCTTTTGGACCAGCAGGGGCTAAATAAGTACATCAGAAGGCTGAAGTTCCATTTGGTCTCCCTAGCCTCCATTATCCACTCCCTGGATCCAGGAAACTGGTATGCTGCCCTCACCTTGAAGGACACACATTTCCATATTGTGATATTCCCCAGCCACAGGCGTTTCCTATGGTTTGTAGTGGGTCACTCCCACTAACGGTTTACAACCCTTCCCTTTGGCCTGTCTTCTGCCCCAACAGTATTTACAAAATGCATGGCAGTTATGGCTGCGTATCTCAGGGGTCAAGAGGCCAAGAGGTACAGATTTACCTATATTTGGATGACTGGCTGATCAGGGCAGATCTCAGACTCAGGCCCATTCCAGCCTTGATGTAGTTCAGGCTACCTGTCATTGCCTTGGCCTTTTGGTAAATGAAAAGAAGTCCACATTAACACCGGTACAGAGAATAAAATTCATTGGGGCCGTTCTTGACTCTATTTGGGCCTGGGCTTTCCTATCACAGGCTCGGTTTGAGGCCATGTCGAACCATATTGTAAACCTATGCACCTGTTCCCTTACATCAACATGAACCTGCCTGCAGTTATTTGCTGTTCCTTCCTTCTTGAGATGCAAGGAAGTCCAGGTCCTGATGGACAACACTGCACAATGTATTATATCAACAGATCGGGGGAGCCCACCCCCCAGACCTGTGTCAAGAGGCAGTGTGTCTGTGGGATCTAACAATAGGTCATGATATTCATATCGTTGCTTCATACCTCCCGGGTGTCAAGAATGCCACAGCTGACCTCTTCAGCAGGTCCTCCTTACCCCACCATGAATGGTGTCTCCACCCATCAGTAGCCGACACGATCTTCTGGAAGTGGGGATTTCCCCAATTGTGAACCTCTTCGCCTCCAAGTTCAACAAGAAGTACTGCCAGTTTTGCTTCATTCATGGGCTCTACAAAGGTGTGCTGCCAGGAACTTTTCTTCTTCCTTGGTCAGGGCAGCTGATGTACACCTTCTCACCTATTCCACTGATTCACACGGTCCTGTTAAAAATCAAAAGGGACAAGGTGAATGTCATCTTTATAGTGTCCATGTGGCTCCAGCAACATTGGTTTGCAATGCTACGGGAGTCGTTGGTTGCCCCCTCCACCCACCCACCCACTCCGGAGTGGCTGTGTTGACACAACCTCTTTTCCCAGGACCGAGGAAGACTCTTTCACCTGGATCTGGATTCTCTGCATCTGACGACATGGAAACTGAGTAGTTGAGCCTAGAGGAGCAGTCTTGTTCATCTCAGATGCAGATGATATTAATGAGCAGGAGGAACCCTTCCACCAGGGCGTTATATTGAGCCAAATGGAAGACATTTACATGCTGGGCTGCGTCTGAGGCAGTCATTCCCCAGCAGGCCTACATCCAGATCTGTTTGACTACCTGTTGCACCTTAAATTGCAGGGCCGGACTACTGCCTTATTGAAGGTGCACCAAGCAGCTGTTTCAGCCTTTCACTTCCAATTCAAAGGAGGTCAGTTTTCTCCCATGCCATGGTGACTAGGTTACTGAAGGATATGGAGATCTGTTATCTCCCTGAATTCTTCCGCTTTACTCCACACTGATTAGAGCTCAATTGGAGTATTGTGTCCAGTTCTGGGCACCTCATTTCAGGAAAGATGTGGAGAAATTGGAGAAAGTTCAGAGAAGAACAACAAGAATGATTAAAGATCTGGAACACTTGACTTATGAGGGAAGAGTGAACGAACTGGGTTTGTTTAGTCTGCAAGAGAGGAGATTGAGAAGGGACATAACAGTTTTCAAGTTCCTAAAAGGTGGTTATGAGGAGGAGAGAGAAAAATTATTCTTCTTAACCATCGACGATAGGACAGGAAGCAATGGGTTTAAATTACGGCAAGGGAGGTTTAGGTTGGACATTAGATAAAAATTCCTGATTGTCAGGGTGATTAACCACTGGAATAAGTTGTCTAGGGAGTTTGTGGAATCTCCTATCATTGGAAATTTTTAAGAGCAGGTTAGACAAACACCTGCTATGAGTTCAGGGGACTGGACTCGATGACCTCTCATGGTCCCTTCCAGTTTCTATGATTCTATGAATTTGGTCCTTTCTGTGCTCACAGGGGCACCGTTTGACCCCTTAGCAACCTGTTCCCCTCTTGTTGCTCTCATGGTAGGTGGCCTTTTTAGTTGCCATTACCTCGGCTAGAGGGTATCTGAAATTAGGGTACTTACCTCAGAGCCACTTTACACAGTTTTTTATAAGGACGGGGTCCAGCTGAGGCCCCACTCAGCCTTTCTGCCCAAGGTAGAGTCCCAGTTTCATTTCAGTCAGGGTATTTTCCTGCTGGTCTTCTTTCCGAAGCCACATGCTTCAGAGGAAGAGCAGAGATGGCACATGCTGGATGTGCAAATAGCCCTGGCATTCTACGTTCAGAGGCCAAAACCATTCCGTAAGTCCACACATCTTTTCATGGCAGTAGCTCACAGAATGAAGGACTTCCCTGTCTCTATTCAGCACATCTTCTCTTGGATAATCTCCTGCATTAGGTCCTGCTTCAAGCAGGCAAAGGTTCCTCTTCCAGGAAATGTCACAGCCCATTTGACCAGAGCACAGACTTCTTCTGCAGCATTCCTGGCACAAGTGTCATTGCACACCTTTGCATCCCACTACACCATCATTCAGCAGATGCAGGACAATGTCAGCTTCAGCAGAACAGTGCTGCGAACAGCTCATCAGTAAACTCCAAAACAATCTCCAAGATACTGCTCGTGAGTTGCCTAGAATGGAATCAATATGAGGAAACATTCAAAGAAGAAAAGATGGTTACTTACCTTGTAACTGTTGTTCTTCAAGATGCGGTGTTCATGTCCATTCCATGACCCTCCTACCCCCTGGCCCCGCTGTCAGAGTTGATGGCAAGAAGGAACTGAGAGGGCGTATGGCCAGTAGTGTCTAATATACCGCAGCATGTGTACAGGACTCCAACCCTACAGATACTGCTAAAGGAAAATAAAAATTCTGGTAACCATGCATGGAGGCGTGCATGCACCTAGAATGGAATGGACGCAAGCAACACATCTCAAAGAACAACAATTACAAGTTGAGTAACCATCTTTTCCATTGCAAGCATGGCATGGCTCATGTCTCCACATGTGGCCCTTTGAAAGCCAGATACAAAGTTCATGTGAAATGTAAGGCCGCACCTACTATTTGCCCTTTCCTAGCTTTAACCTTGCTGCTCATGTGCTCATCTGTCCATAATTCCCTTGGGTATGCAGTTGAGCTCTTCTCTTCTGCAGCATCGCTAAGATTTATGCTTTTATGAAAGTTTCACTTATTGCTCAATAAGAAAATTTCACCTTAATTTATTATAAATGGACAGACAACGATTTCTCCCAGGAAATAGGGAGTGGGACTTCTCTAGCTCTCCATAATGACATTTTATTTAGATGTGACAATTGGTGTTCACGAGTTTGCTGCGTTTTGCTGATAAGAGTTGTTTTTCAGGGATCTGAAAGAAGAATGAGAGAGGACTCCACTGCTTCAGCCAGTGTGAAGCACCTTCAAATGTGTCTTTGGTTAGCCAGTTGCCCTTTTCTTTTCCAGATGTGGGCGTGTGCACTGGGCCATATGGATGCAGCCATTGTGCTGTATAAGTGGGACCGGCGAGCCATCTCTATTCCTGATTCCCTTGGGAGACTGCCATTGGCTATTGCACGGTCTCGGGGTCATGTGAAGTTAGCAGAGTGTCTGGAGCAGTTACAGCGAGATGAGCAAGTTCAGCTTGGGCAAAATCCCCGAATCCACTGCCCTTCAAGTGAGGAAGCCAACCCAGAGAGCTGGGTAGCCCAGTGGCACAGTGAAATCATTACTTCTCAGGAGCCTCAGAAAGGCATCACTGTTATGTCCAGTTCAAATACAGGTAAAAACAAAAACACTTTGACTCTAGGTTTCTGTTTGCTAACACAAGATATGTAGAGAGTGTCTACCACTGCAGTGGGGAGAAGTGACTCCCTGTGTGGGTAGCCAGCACACTAAAAATAGTAGTGTGGATGTTACAGAACAGGCAGTAGCTTAGGCTACCCACCCAAGTCCCAATCCTGCCCAGTCATAAGAACGACCTTACTGGGGGAGAGCAATGATCCATCTAGCCCAGTTCCCTGTCTTCCAACAGTGGCCAATGCCAGGTGCTTCAGAAGGGTTGAATAGAACAAATGGTCCCCTTCCTACCTTCTGGCAAACACAAGCTAGGGATGCCTCACAGCATAGTTTTGCATCCCTGCCTGTGCTGGGTAATAATTATTGATAAACCTATCCTCCATGAACTTATCTAGTTCTTTTTTGAACATGTTATAGTTTTGGCCTTTGTAACTTCCTCTAGCAAAGAGTTCCACAGGTTGACTGCATGGTGTAGAAAGAAATACTTCCTTGTGTTCATTTAAAACCTGCTGCTAATTTCATTTGGGGACCCCTAGTTCATGTGTTATGAGAAAGAGAGTAAATAACACTTCCTTGTGTACTTTCTCCACATCAGTCATGATTTTATAGACCTCTATCATACCTTCCCTTAGCTGTGTCTTGTCCATGCTGAAAAGTCAGTCTTATTAATCTTTCCTCATGTAGAAGCTATTCTATACCCCTAATCATTTTTGTTGCCCCCTTTTTTGGGTACATTTTCTAATTCCAGTATTTTTTTTTTATTTTTTTTTGAGATGGGACATCCAAAGTCCAGAGAAGAGCAACAAGAATTATTAAAAGTCTGGAACACTTGACTTAAGAGGGAAGATTGAAAGAACTGGGTTTGTTTAGTCTGGGAAAGAGGAGACTGAGAGGGCACATAGAAGTTTTCAAGTTCCTGAAAGGTTGTTACAAGGAGGAGGGAGAAAAATTGTTCTCCTTAACCGCCAATGATAGGACAAGAAGCAATGAATGGGCTTAAATTTCAGCAAGGGAGGTTTAGATTGGACATTAGGAAAAAAATTCCTGATTGTCAGGGTGATTAACCACTGGAATAAGTTGCCTAGGCAGGTTGTGGAATTTCCATCATTGGAAGTTTTTAAGAGCAGGTTAGATAAGCACCTGTCAGGGATGGCTTAAGAGGGTACTTGATCCAGCCATGAGTGCAGGGGTTTGGACTCGATGACCTCTCATGGTCCTTTCCAATTTCTATGATTCTGTGATTTGCACACAGTTCTTGAGATGTGGGCGTGCCATGTATTTATGAAGAGGCAATACAATATTTTCTTTGAGATCCCTTTGTAACTCTTCACAGTCTGCTTTGGAATTAACTATTTTGAGTAGTTTTGTATCATCTGCAGTTTTTTTTCATCTCACTGTTTACCCCTTTTTCCAGATACTTTATGAATATATTGAAGAATACTGGGCCCAGCATAGACCCCTGAGGGACCCCAGAACTGACCTCTTTCTATTCTGAAAACTGCCCATTTATTCCTACCCTTTGTTTCCTATTTTTTAACCAGTTACTCATCCAGGAAAGGACCTATCCTCTTATTCTATAACTGCTTACTCTGCTTAAGAGCCTTTCGTGAGGGACCTTGACAAAGACTTTCTGAAAATATAAGTACGCTGTATCCAATGGATCACCCATGTCCACATGCTTGTTGACCCTCTCAGAGAATTCTTATAGATTGGTGAAGCATGATTTTCCTTTATAAAACCATGTTGGCTCTTTCTCAACAAATCCTATTCCTTTATAAATAATAATTCTGTTCTTTACTAAAATTTCACCCAATTTGACTGGTACTGAAGTTAAGCTTACCGGCCTGTGATTACCAGGATCGACTCATGAGCCTTTTTTTTTAGGGATTGGTGTCACATTAGCTATTCTGATTCTGAGCTTAACCAGTCACCTGATTATGAGCTCAAATGGCTAGCCCAAGGGGTAGTCCATGCTGCAGAGTCCACACTACTATTTTTAGCACACTAGCTATAGCAGAGCTAGTGTGAGTCTGTTTATCCATGCTGGGAATCACATCTCCCAGCTGCATATAGATGTACTCCTAGTGGCTTGGTGCAGGCAGTGTTCTTTGGGGAGGTGGAGCGATTGATAAGTGAAGCTGTGTTACGTTTCTTTGCTCACAGCTCCCTGTCTCTTTAGCATTTTCTATATTTGCAGGGACATTGGCACATGTAAAAGTGTGTCAAAAGGTACAGAAAATCCTAGCTATTTGTGAAAGAAGTGTGAACCACTCATAGGAGTGGTTCAGGTTAGCATCCTCCCAGTTAGTTCTCCCACGGTAATGTCCCAGAGTGCAGTCTGAACTAACTACATCCCTGGGAGGAGTGAGGGGTCCTAGATGACAGATGCACTTTCAGCAATCACTTGTCAATTTTTCAATTCTGACTGATGGTTTGTTTGCTTCCAGAATTAAGGAGACCAAGGTCTGAGCCCTCCAACTACTACAGCAGTGAGAGTCAGAAAGATTACCCAGCACCCAAAAAACATAAACTGAACCCTGAGTATTTCCAGGCACGGCAAGAGAAGCTGCTTTCCACAGCATTGAGCCTGGAACAGCCAAGTATCAGGAAGCAGAGTTCCAGCTCCAAGCAATCCATCCCTGAGACAATCAGCCCCAGTGAAGTGATAAGAGACTATGGCCGGGAGCTTTCCCAGCACATCCCAGAAGTTGCTGGGTACCGGGGCTCTGGTGGCCAGGCAGGAATCAAATGGAACCCGAAAGACATTTATATTGGTGTGTCTGCAGTGCAGGTGACAGGAAGCCAGAAGGGGCCTGTCTTGGGGAAGGACACTGTAGCCCACCAGCTGCGTCAGCGAGAGCAGTTGAATGTGCTGATGATGGCTGATAGGGAGATAGTGGATGGGGAGCTGCTTTCCTACAGGGACAGCGTGGAGAATGAGGACTGCTTACAGCACATGGATGACTTGCAGGTAAACATATACCACATGGCAGCAAGGCCAACCAAGGTGTCAGCCTCTGAGACTGTACCTGACTGACCTGTGTACTCTGGTCAGAGACTGGTCAAGGCAGGTTTATTGTAACTATAGCACCTCCCAGCGTATGCTTTCAAAATAGCATGGTTCCTGCAATCTGCATGTTCCCCTCTGACAGGAAGAGGTGGCCTTTCACTCCTGCTGGGAGAGTGGTGGTTAGCGTGAATGGTTGTGCATTGCATAGCACAATATCAGTTGAACAGTTTCTGCACTCTCACAAAGTTCTGCCCACTGGAAAAGTTCCACCAGCTATAATGGAATTTTCCATCTTGAAATGAAAGGAATGTGTTAAGGTCCATTTTTTCTTGGTGGTTAGTGCTGTGCAGTCTTCTACACACAAGGGCAGCAGAGTGATGGTTCTTGCCTTTTTGCCATCCTGAAAGGTTTCCTGTCAACCTCAAGCTAGGCTTTATGCAGCTCGAGAGCTGTGGTTTGAACTCAGCACTTCCCTCTAGTCGCTCCAGGAGGTGCTGTTTAAGTGTAGTGGGGAGTCAGGGCATGTTCCAGAGGATAAGGAGAAGGCAGAGTCTGCTGGCATTGCCAGTCATGGAGGCAGAGATGGCATTCTAGCCCTGTAAGAATGGAGGAACAACCCCCATTGCCACAGCTAGACACAAGAGATGCCACTGCTGCAGAGTTTTGAATGCTGCAGGGAGCCCCATCTGCCACAGGCAGTTCTGCTCAGGCCCCTTGCACACTGAGCCCAGGATTGATGCCCTTTTTCATGTAAAGGGTGTAACAGCCTGGCTTTGAAACACCTTTGTGTTCACATCTGCATGATGCCAACCAACCCTGCACCAGCACTGAGGAAGCATTGCAGCAGGAGCAGCTGCAGTGGCTGTGAGAAGCTGAAGGTGGTGCCCGTTGACTGAAGAGGAAGCTCTCTCATCAGCATAGGACCATATTCACTTAGGGCTACAGCTGGAGTGCTGGACAGCCCATAATCATAGGAACAGAGGTGTCATACTGTTGCCCCTGAAAGTTTCCAACACCAAAGATTTAATACTGGGGGAAAGGTCCCAATGCTGCAGCATGGGATTGTTTTCTTCCCTACAGAAAAGAATCACCTGATGCTTGGAAGTGCTCCAGTACAACAGTGTTAGAAGCTATATGAGGGGAAAGAGTCAAATCTAGCAAGAGGAACAGTGAAATACAAAACATGAATATTTATTTCTAAATTTTAAAAAGTAAGGGAGCATTAAGAGTAGAAATTTAGAAGGAGACACCCACCAGTCTGAGACGTTCATTGGAATGGGGTTGGCATTAAAGTGGCACAAACTGAATGAAGTCTGAACTTGTCCTTTTCCACTGGCTATTTCATGGAACACAGATATGTTCTAGGAACTTGAACAACCTTAGAAAGTGCACAGTAATGATGCTAAATGGAGATGTAATGCTTTCTGTCTCTTCTCTCTCCTCCCTGGGTCAGAAACAAGGGCTCAGTCTGTGAAGGTATCTAGAATTGTAAAGGTGAATCCATGCTTGTTACATTTCTTTCCCTCTTTGTGGCTGACAGCATAACCGATGCAAACCACTCACTAGGGTTTAGTGCCTTTCTCTCTTTCCTAATGATCACAAGTTATTCACAGTCTCCTCCCAGCTGTCCAGCACTGGCCTTTGGATTTGGAAAAACTGTAACCCAACTTTAGACTGAAGCCAGCGACAGTTTTGCCTGAATGAGCCATTCAGTGTCAGGTCCATTGAGCATCCCTCACTTTCCATGCACTCATACAGGCCCTTGTGCTGCTCCTGGGGTACAGCTGTGAAGTGTTTCACGACTAAGGTGTCATCAGGAAGGTGGCAAACATTGCTCTTGTCTGCCCCCTCCCAGGTGAACATGATGACACTTGCAGAGCACATCATTGAAGCAACACCTGACAGGATCAAGCGGGAGAATTTTGTGCCAATGGAGTCATCACTAGTGGAACGGACAGACAGTGCTGCCATTAGCACTACGATGAGCTGGCTGGCCAGTTACCTTGCTGATGTTGATCATATACCAAGTGCTGCACAGATAAGGTCAGTGACACAGGTTTGGGCATGTCCCACCTTTACAGCAGATACAGGTCTGATATTTTATGTGCCTGTTCTTTCATCTTTGGTTTTGCTTTGAGCTGGGTTTAATTCAAGTAAATCTAGGACAGACACATTTGGTCTCACACATTGAAACACCAAGTAATAATATGAGTATCTGCCTTCACACTTTCCTTTGTTACGTACAGCTGGGAACTGATGGGAAAGTGTAAAAACCCTGCAACAAAACAGAGCCTTTCAGACGAACAGATTCTTGATTGAGACCACGAGGAAAGTCCTGCTGGTTAAACAACAGAGCCTGTTTGTCTGTACATGTGTAATTACTGGGGTTACTCTGTACCCCAAGCAGCTAGCATGCCAATAGTATGCCTGGGATAGCGTGTCGGAGGTAACTGCTGTAGGTGCGTCAGCAAGTAGGCCTTGTAGGGGCTAGCATTGATGGGTCCCAGTAACCCATCAGTCAGGCACATGGCTAAAGGGATCATTTTTACTGGAACTGGCAGAAAAAGGGAAAGTTTGCAAATACACCATGTACAGAGACTTAAACAGTTAGAGTTCAAAGGTGAGCAATAATGGTTCCTGATTGGTCCTTGGAGCTGTCCAGCTGAGTCTGGGCTCTTCAGTCCTCATGCCTGGGATGCCTTTTCCAGTCCAGTCTCTGTTCAAGCAAATCAGCATTAGTTGGTTTCTAACTTGGACTCAAGTTCGTGAGTCCTTACTAGGAATCCTCTGTGTTGGTTCCCTGCCCAGCTGCTTCTGTTGATCCCCATAAGTTCCACTCAGACCTGCACAGCTGTGTCGTCTGGCAGTCATACCCTGTTCCACATGAGGCTGTATCCGCTACTGGGGCTTTTCTCCAGCTCCTTACTGCCATGCATCTCCCCAACAGGGCCATGCTGCTTCCTGGCACAGGTCCTTTCCCCTTAACCTGTGGGAAGGAGCTGATAAGAGTTGTAATAGTCTGCTTTACAAATCCATTACACATCTGTGAAACCACTTAGCATGTGAATAGGTGGCATTCTTTGCACTCTGTTTTAGCAGAAGACCAAGGGAACAAAGTGAGGAGCTATAAATAATTGGCGTGTCCAGTGACTTTCACTGGATCATTTTGTACAGAGGAAAATTCAGAATGTGAAAGATCAGCAAAAGGGGCCCAAGGGCCCTAGAGGTTGGGGGGAGGTGAAAAGACAGATGAGAAGTAACTAGAATGCCCCTTCTTGTGGTACTGAGCATGGGAGGGCTCTTGGATGACATCCCAGAAAGTCTTGGGAAGAGTTCTTCTAAACCTCAGGTTACACTACAAAGCTCACCTCCCCACCAGGGACTAACAGTGCCACAGGACTCTGTTGTCTTTCTACAATAGACTAACACGGCTACCCCTTTGGAAACTCCCCACCAGGGCATTTCCTCAAAGGATGGACCAGAAGATAAATCCTAGCACTTGTCACAAAGGCAGAAACCAAGTGCCAAAGTAGATGTAGGGTGGAGGGTTTTAGTGCCTGTCTATGTTAATTGCCTAGTGTTTAAGAAATGCTGATGGATTCACTCTCAGAACCCTGCAGATCTGACCAGTCATGGTTGTCATGTTATGATGATGAGCAACTTTAATCCCACACGCTGTGATTTTACATATAACTTCTGTGGACTGTCTATTCTAAACAGGAACTTAGGCCTTGTACACACGATCAGATTATCGCGCATTAAAGCTCATTACCGCGCGATAGCAACAACGGCGTACACACGTGCAACAGGGCTCTTGCGCGTTAAGTGCCTTGTTGTCGCGCAATCCAACAACCACTCCGACGAGAGTGGTAACAGCTGTTGCGGATCATATATTGCGCGTTTGAGCTCGTGTGTACGCTTACCGCGCATTGACTGGAGTCCGGAACTGTCCCAGCATTCCCAAGTCGTCCTCTCTGGTCTCCCCCCCCACCCGCTCTGTGGCCGTGACGAAACTGTCCCCGCCCTGCCCCGAACTTATTCCCGGGATTTTCAAATTTCAAGTCTGTTTCACTTCCTGCTCTCTTCCTCGTGGAGTGTGTTTGTGCTCCGATCATCAGTAGCAATGGCGGCCCGCCGTGGAAGACGCGCACCCCTTTGGAGCACAGCAGAGGTGCTGGACCTGATCAGCATCTGGGGAGAGTCCGCCGTGCAGGCGCAGCTACGCGGCAGCAGGAGGAATTATGACACATTTGGCATAATTTCTCGGGCCATGTCAGAGAGAGGGCATGATAGAGACACAGTGCAGTGTAGATCAAAGGTGAAGGAGCTCAGAATTACCTATCACCGAGCGAAGGAGGGAAACCGCCGTTCTGGATCAGCGCCTGCAACATGCAGGTACTATAAGGAGATAGAAGCCATCCTCAGCGGGGACCCCACAACCACTGCCAAAAGTCCCGTGGACACTTCAGCCCCTCCTCGTCCGGTGATTGCCAGAGCCGAGCAGGATGAGGACGTTGTTGAGGAGGAGGAGGAGGAGGAGATGGAGGATGACACGGAGGAAAGCGCAACCGCGTGTAGCCAGGAGCTCTTCAGCAGCCCCGCTGAGACGTCCACCCAAGGCTTGAACTGCAGCTTGTTCTCTGAGGCGGCAGAGGGGGGTTCAGGTAAGTTTCTCCTTCATTCAGCTCTGCTCCTGCTAAAATATCATTGTCTGGGGTGGGGGTGCTTGCGGGTCCCCGCTGTGCACGCTATTTACTCTGCATTCATTAGCAGGGCATCAATACAAGCAGTGATTGTAAAATAATCATCTGCATTTAGGTCAGAAAAGGTTTCCTCGATGTACCTCCAGAGCCTAATACTCAGGTTAGATGGGAGAGCGTTTGTGTCTGCGCTCCCAAAGACGGACACTCTGCCTCTCCAGCTGCAAAGCACAGCCCTGGGAACCATGGCAGCACACAGTGCAGCAGCATACGGTCCCGGCCTGCTACCGGCGGCATGTAGGAGATGTATTCTAGATGGAAGGGGCACTCTGAGGAGAGGGATATTGGGTTCCATCTGTGTGCCCTCTTCCGATTCTTAGCCCCCGGTAAGCCGTCTACTAGAATGTACCTTGTCTGCTTCAGCGCAGCGTAGTGTGTTGACCGCCCTGTACCTTCCAGTGGAATGTGCTACTGGAAGGTTACATTGGCTATCTATGCTATGTGTTAACAATGTCTATATTGTTATTTTTGTATTAGAATTGAGCTTCACAAGGCCGGTGTCTACCCCAGCTGACCGAATGAGAAACATTAGGCGGCGTTCTCGAAGAAACAGGGAGGATATGTTTAATGACCTGCTGAAAGCAACACAAGAATCCGCAAGGGAGAATAGAGCCTGGAGAGAGGAATCCCAGCAGAGGAGGCAGAAACACAGGGACGAACTGATAAGCGTCATGAAGGAGCAAACAGAACTGCTAAAGAACATGATAGCTTTGCAGTCCCAGGCGATAAATGTCCGGGCTCCACTCCAGACAGTTCAGCCGTGTATGCCTCCCACACACCGCAGTCCCTCAAAGCATTTCTTTGAAGGCCACCCTCCACCCCGGTACAGGACAAC
>ML685899.1:1906077-1969317 GCA_007922175.1 Pelusios castaneus | reverse complement strand
CCCCCCCCCCCCCCCCAAGCTACTTTTACGAGACCCGGAGCTACACCAACCTGTAACCCCACCCCCATCTTTCAGGTTTCAATAAAAACAGTAACAAAAACTTTGAAGAATGCATTTATTTATACACATTACTGAAATGATCCTAAGGTGCACCTCATGCGTCATGTAACTTAACTAGGGAAGGGCATCATTGAAGTGCTCCCTGAGTGCCTCCCTTATGCGAGCAGCTTCTCCTTGTGCCACCCTAATACTCCTAGTGGCTGGCTGCTCGAATGCTTCCTCGAGGCGCTGTGCCTCCGTAGCCCACGTAGGGGAAAACTTTTCTCCCCTACTTTCACAAATGTTATGGAGGACACAACATGACGCAATCACGGCAGGGATCTGGTCCTCCGCCAAGTCCAGCCTCCCATACAAACAGCGCCAGCGCCCTTTTAAACGGCCGAAGGCACACTCCACAGTCATTCTGCAGCGGCTCAATCGGTAATTGAACCGCTCCTTGCTGCGATCAAGGTTCCCAGTGTAGGGTTTCATGAGCCATGGCATCAGTGGGTATGCCGGGTCTCCGAGGATGACTATGGGCATCTCCACCTCCCCCACTGTTATTTTTTGATCAGGAAAAAAGGTGCCCCCTTGCAGCTTCCGGTACAGACCAGTGTTCCTGAAAATGCGGGCATCATGCACCTTTCCCGACCACCCAGCATTGATGTCCGTGAAACGACCCTTGTGATCCACGAGTGCTTGCAGCACCATGGAGAAGTAGCCCTTCCTGTTTATGTACTCCGTCGCGAGATGGTCTGGAGCCAAAATAGGGATGTGTGTGCCATCTATGGCTCCCCCGCAGTTAGGGAATCCCATGGCAGCAAAGCCGTCCACAATCTCTCGAACATTGCCCAATGTCACTGTCCTCCGTAGCAGGATGCGATTGATGGCTTGGCACACTTGTGAGAGGGCTAATCCGACGGTGGTCCTCCCGACTCCAAACTGGTTTGCAACGGACCGATAGCAGTCGGGAGTCGCCATCTTCCATACAGCAATCGCAACACGCTTCTCCACAGTTAGGGCTGACCTCATGTTGGTGTCTTTCCGTCGCAGGGCAGGGGCCAACTCTGAGCACAGTTCCAGAAAGGTTGCTTTCCGCATTCGAAAGTTCTGTACCCACTGCTCGTCATCCCACAGCTGCATAACAATGCGATCCCACCACTCGGTGCTCGTCTCTCGCGACCAGAAACGGCGTTGCACCGTGTGCAGATGATCGGTGAAGGAGCTGAGCAACGCGGTGCTGTTGCTCTGCATGGCATCGATCAGCCCCTGCTCCTCGGTGTCCTCATCTGACTCGGAGCTCATTGCGTACTGAGCAACAAGCCGAGATGTATTCAGAATGTTGAAGGCGACAATGGAGATCATAGCAGGATCCATGCTGTCGCTGTAGCGATTGATTGCAAGTGGTGCGTTGCGTCACTGCAATGTTGAAAATAGGCGCGAGTTGCTATTGGCAACGAGGAAGACGCTAGGGGAACACAAAGCACCATGGGAAACTGAGAGTTTACCCATGGCGCTTTGCGTTCCTTTCCTTCATCCCATGATTCATAGCGCCGATTCAGGGAAAATGGAACGATGGGATAGGTGCCCAGAAGTCATTGCGCTCAACCGCGATAATGCGTGTAATTTTGTTGCGTTGCAGGGAGCAACGTGTGTACGCGTTGTCCCGCAATAAAGGTCACGTGAGTTTTGTAGCGCGATTGCCTTGTTGCGCTTTAATCTGATCGTGTGTACATAGCCTCAGATAGTAGTTTCACATGCTGAACATGCACTCAACTGCATCTCTGCAAATGTCATGAGAATTTTTCTGTCATTATAGTCTATAGGAAGATTTTTTGCATACCCCTTGCTGTCTTTATCAGAAAGGGAAAGATGGGCAGCATTAAGCCATCTTGTCACACCCTCCATGAAGTCAAATTCCAAAGGGGTAGCCCTGTTAGTCTATTGTAGAAAGACAACAGAGTCCTGTGGCACTTTTAAAGACTAACAGATTTATTTATCGCATGACGAAGTGGGATTTTCTCCCACGAAAGCTCATGCGATAAATAAATCTGTTAGTCTTTAAAAGTGCCACAGGACTCTGTTGTCTTGTCAGACCCTGTAAGAGTTGCATGCCTCTCTCATGTGACCCAATTTCTCCTGTCTTCAGACATTCCCTTTTGGGAGCTGCTGAAATTCTTGCTTTTCATTACAAGTGGTACATGCAGTAACATGAGGTTCTGAAGTTAGGTTGCAATGCAAAGTGTAGCGAGGCCCTGAAGCCTGGGGCCTTCAGCAGTACTTAAATAACAGCCTTTTCTGTACACAGGGTGGAGAAATAGAAGACTAGGCAGCTCTAATGAAACTGATTTCACAGCACTTGAATCAGAAATTCAGGAGCATTCAAAAAATTAAAATGGACTTTAGTCTGTTATTAAATCCTAATGTGAATGTAACTGTCCCTATCTGAGCAGCAACTTCCACTTATTTTAGAGCTGCCCAGTTTCCAGGAGAGACAACAGAGCTATTTAAAGTGATAGATGCTCAGTCTCCTTTGAGGGCTTCCTATTCTGAATTCATCAGCCTCTTCATTTTTATCTGACTGATCCACAAATATTTCTGAGATTTAAAAACTAGAAATCAAGTTACTAAAACAAATGGAACCTTTTTTTCCCAGATGCTCATTCTGTGTTTGGGCCCGGTATAGCTGCGTGGCAGAGCTGTAACTAGACATATTTGCACCCCCTGCTGGGTTTTCTTCCCCAGCAT
This sequence comes from Pelusios castaneus, assembly GCA_007922175.1. Lineage (NCBI taxonomy): Eukaryota > Metazoa > Chordata > Testudines > Pelomedusidae > Pelusios > Pelusios castaneus. The sequence continues at coordinate 1,966,530 of ML685899.1, read as the reverse complement.
TTCTCTGCCCCCCTTTTTCAGTCCTCGTGGCAGCTGCACCACCTTGCTTAATGGCCTTGCTGCCTAGAAAGGGCTAAAGCAGTTGCACTGCTCACCTGGCGAATTCATGGCAAACAGATGTCAGATCTCAAGATAGACTTGGAACATTGAATTCCCAGAATACTATGCGTTAGATGATGGATGAGGAAACCATTTCAGCACTGCTACCAAATTTAAACTTACGAGAAAAAGTAAAATGGCCCAGCCTAGACATTTGTGCTGCTCAGAGAGGAAAGATCAACTCCTTTTTGAGTGTTTCAATAGAGACAACTTTGTTTGTTTTTAAAAATCCTTTCACACAAACCTTTTTATAAAGCAAAATGCTCAGGAGGAACAGAAATTACATTGCAATGTGTGGAGTATTCAGTACACGGTGGGCCAAATCCATTCTCGGGAGAAGTGAATGGAGTTGCACCAGAGATTAATTTAGCTCGCTCCTTTTAAAGACTAAAGTGAAACCATCAGACATGTGTCATGTAAAAGGTGAGAGGGCAAAAATATCTTAGATTGTGAAACAGAATCCCAAGACCAGTCTTAAATCTGTGAATCCTAGTGCAGTCAAGTATGTATTTTGCATGTCACACAAGGCGTGGACTCATGGGGCTTTGGGCCGTGCAGTGTCATTTGGAGACTTAACTCAGAATATGAGTTTCACCCTTGCACATACAAATGTAATAAATCATAGTCTTGCCAGCCCTGTCTCTCGATGACCTAGTGTTCCTTTTGTGCCTCTTGTTTCAGAAGCCTATATAGCGAACCCTTGACCCCTTCTTCAAACACCAGCTTGAGCCCAGTAGGCTCCCCAGTCAGTGAAATAGCTTTTGAGAAACCCAGCCTTCCTTCAGCAGCAGATTGGTCAGAATTTCTGAGTGCATCCACCAGCGAAAGGGTAGAGAATGAGTTTGCTCAGTTAACTCTGTCTGATCATGAGCAGAGAGAACTCTATGAAGCTGCCAAACTCATCCAGACAGTGTTCAGGAAATATAAGGTAAGTAGCAGGAGCATCTCACCTGCTTTGCTTTGGGAGAGTGGAAATAGAAGCCATTAGGAAATCAAATGTAGACTATATATGTCTAAGACAAAATAATTGTCCCCATGTGTAACCCTGAGTTTTCCACATGCTGAAATTTGTCTAACAAGCTCGCATTACAAGCCCATACTTTAGCACGGAGTGATGCTTCCCCTGCAACAATAAGGCAGTCCACAAAACATGGCAAGAAAGTACACAAAGATCTATTACACACTTACCCAGAAATTCGGCAGCAATCAAGTGGAGTTACACAAACTGCGCCAATTAGCTTGTGTAACTCCCGTCGATTTTGTAACTTCCCTTCTGTGCACTGTCTGCTGCGCCGCGATGACAGGAAATGCATTCCCGCTACACCGCGTGAGGTGGTGATTTTACTAGATCAACTTCCAGGTCGATTGAGTGTGTCTTTACTGCCGCTCAGTCAAAGCGGATAAATCAATCTGACAGCCATGAATTTGCCGCCATAGTGTAGACATAGTCAAAGTCTTTGTTCAGTTGCCAGTTTTCATCCTCTCCTGCAAAATGCCAGACTCGTTGGTAGATGAGAGAGAGACGTTCTGCCTTTTACATAAATTACTAATAGCAAACTCTTCTTCAGAGACTGCTGGCTAGACCTGAAAAGGAGGGTGCTGTGTTGGTAGATGGGAACTGGGTATCAGACTCAGGCTGCAAAGAGCCTTTACCTTCCTACCTCTCTCCTGTTTCTTCTGTATAGTTTATTCTGACTCGTCACTTCTTCACTTTTCTGATAGGGTCGTCCTCTCCGAGAACAGCAGGAGGTGGCTGTGGCCGTCATTCAGCGTTGTTACAGAAAATACAAACAGGTAAACTAGAAACTGAATTTCTGTGAGATAATGTACTCCTATAAGTACTGGCACCCAGTTCTACATATGTTAGGAACTAGCCCAAAAAGTAAACTTCCGAAGTATGTATGCAGTGATACCTACTCAGATTCTATTATGATTAAGCTCAAAAGGGAAAAAAAACACACAGTAATTTTACAAGATATTTCCCTGAGAAAATTTTAATTGCTCTATTTCCCCTACTTTGTTGCATACAGTGTTATCAAACAACTTGCCTCTCAACATACTAGCAATGACCTGGTCTGAAACTAGAGCAACTGTGTGTGTGTAGTTGCACATTGGGAAAATCTGTATTTTATACTTCCCTGGATGTTAATAGTGTGGTGTTTCACTTGATATAATTTCTCCCAGGACTGAGACCTTTCCGCACACTTTAGACTGGAGCCAGGTTTTCCACCCCCAGAAGTAAGATTACTTTTTTAAAAACGGGAACAATTAGCCCTTAGCCTCAGCTCAAGCACACTTCTCCATCTGACTCAGGCAGACTGAAACCAAGGATGACAATACTGAAGAGACAATTTTCCTGTGCCCTTATATAACTTCAATTTAGAAACGTTTATTGGGGAAACCTAACTGGTGTTAGACATGGTGGAGTGACATTTTGGAGTGTTGCGTCATATAAACTTAGTGTGAATTCCCTTTCAATATTGCTCCGGGAAGTTTGTCTTGTGCCTGGAGCCATTTCTTTTAGGAGAAGATGGTTTGATCAGATGCTAGTTTTTGTTTCTCAGTTCTTTATTTCAGATCACTAACCTTTATTTTCTGTTTTCCCCCTAAGCTTACTTGGATAGCCTTGAAGGTAATGAGTGAACAAACACTGTTTTGGAAACCATTCCCTTTGGGTTACAAATTTTCATATTCAGTATAAACCAGGGCAAAAAGGGTTACTACACTTTCAGTAACAGTTGTTCTTTGAGATGTATTACACATGTCCATTCCAATCTAGGCCTGCCACAGGAAGTCCAACAAACTCTGCATAACCTTCTTTTACGCTTCTCAGACTAACAAACCTTAGGCTGCACTTATTGAGCTGAGATGAGGGGACTGTATTGGTGCTAACTCTTAATGAAGAAATATTTTGCTCAACAGTTGTTCTTAGCATTATCTTTATGAGCACCAAGGGTACGTCTACACTGGAGGTTCTGTTAAGTCGACTTAACAAGGTCGACTTTAAATCAACTTAAAGTCGACCTCGTTAAGTCGACTTAGGGAGTCCACACTGAAAACTCCAGTTGACTGCCAGCATCCACACTGGCAGGTGCTAGGTCGACGGAGGAGTGGTGCATTGTGGGTAGCTGTCCCACATTGCATCGAGGCCTGGAGGACAATTACATCAACTTAAGGGCACTACCCGTCCACACTGGCTTAAGTCAACTTAATAAGGTGGTGTTATTAAGTTGACTTAAGGAAGCGCTTATGTCAACTTAATAAGTGCCCAGTGTGGACGCGGCGATCTGTAGGTCATCTGAACCGTCCTTAAGTCGACCTAAGGCTCCAGTGTAGACGTACCCCAAGAACCTTTACTATCTTCAGTGCTCTGGGTCATTAAATTGCTTCCAGTGCTACGAAGATCTAATAGGTTCCATGATTTGCTCCTCTGGTCATGAGCAACATGAGGGAATAATGATCTGAATGCCCATACAAACAATGCCATTAATGTGCTGTCTGTATCCCTAAATATTTTTCATTTTCAGCTTTTAAATATCTATGCACTGAATTCCTAATCACATTGCAGCTTGTTTGTTATTACTAATGCATCCTGATTGGCTGGAGAAACTCACTTGACTGAAGCCAACCACTGTCTCCCTTATTCTCCCAGTTCCCAACAGCTTAAGGAGAGAGGGAGAGAATTGAGAATTAGGCTGGCCCAAAGATTTTAAAGGCATAGGCAACAAGGCCTCACAAGTTTGGATACAGACCAACATAATGATTAGTATATCCAAAGGCTAGGTTCTCTCCTATCTCATAACTTACCACTGTAGTAAATCACTGTGTTATTCACATTAATGACTGCAGCTTTAAACAGACATAGCTAGAGTGTTGTTCCACTTTAAGCCCTTCTGTTGAGGGGTTTGTAACTCAGCCACAGAAGTCCTCTCTGGGCTAAGACTCTGAAAAGAAAAGATCAGCCCAAGAGTGATTTTTTTTTTTAAAATAGCTCATTTAAAACCAAACTTTGGTTCATCTAATTATTGTAAGAGTTTATTTTAAAATATCTAGAATATACAAAATGACAACAAAATGTCCCAGCAACCAACAACTGCTTCAGTTCCAAAGAGTAAAATGTGCTAATTGGTCGTTTTACACCATGGTGATATAATGGGTTTGTTTTTCAAGACTAGAGAACTCTCTGAGGTATGATAGGAAACTGTCAGATTTAGACAAGTGGCTGCTGCCCAGGTGTCACTTCTCTCCTGCAATGAGATGAGCAAAGGCTGACAAAGTATCTAGGTATATTTAGCACTTTAATTTATGATATTGTATACTTCAAAAGAAGACCAGCACCAAGTAAACATCTGCTTTGCTCATCAGGTCCAAGTGCTAAATGTAGTCTTCACATATCAGTCTAGGTCTCCATTTACCACTTAAAAAGTAAATTATGTGCATTTTTCAATATTCCTGAATGCATATGACTTCCATGTACCAGAGCCATCTTCCCTGGTTATTTTGAAGGAAGAAAACTTAAAACAACAGATTCTTGCCTTTAAAGAGTTGCTTCCTCTCCTTTTTACTGACTGCTCTGTAGAAGGCTATGTAAAATATGTATTTTATTATGCAAGAAAATGTATAGGAATTATTATAGGTATCTGTGCAATAGAATGGAACAGCTGAGAGCAGTGTGTACAATTTCCATTTGCAATGGATAGACCCAGGCCCTTGATGTTTGTCTGTGTTCAGTATAGGGCACTAATCCATTGAGGTTCTGAGTGAGGAGCATTCTGCCCACATTTAGCAATCTTTCACACAGGAACAGAATGCATGAATTGTTCAGGCACATCTCAGATGGCAGAGGGACCCTAATGAAAAGCACCTCTTCAATGGTTAAGTTTTACAGATGGAAGGTTAAAGGCATAAAGTGCTGCTGGTCTAAAAGTAATCCAGTACTGGAGAGGGATTTTGAGTGTATGTGAGCCCCAATACACATTTGCAAATCGAGTGCATGCTTGTTACAATTTTATAACATGCAGAACAATCACTGTTATTTATAGTGATTAATGGGATACCCTCAAGTCGTTTAGGCCCAATATTAGGTTTGGTTTAATATAAATGATTCTGAGAAAACCTTAATAGTATCAGAAATTATTTCATTAAAAGTATTGTTTCCATTTTGATGTAAGCAATATGAACTACCCAAATATTTCAGTATTATGTTCTGTCTTCATTGCCTGAACAGCATGAACTATAAACAGTATAAACATTGAAAAGCAAAATTGTGTTTTTAAGTGATCTGTTTAAAAGTGACATTTTATAACAGAGAGGTATTAGAGAGAAAATGTTATTTTTCTTTATTTTTTCAACTTTTTACTTGTGTATTTGTCAGCACTTTGTGTATAGTAAGTCACATTGTTTCTTCATTAGAGTCAGCTAGTTTGTTTTTCTGTAGTAGACTAACACGGCTACCCCTTTGGAACATAGTTCCCTCTTGTTTGTGCAAGTCTTGAAATGGCAACAGCTGTTTGCGTAGAAGATCCAGAGACCTTTCTACCATGGCATTTGGCATCTTGTAATGGTGAATTTGCTATATGTATCCAGTGTGTCTGCAGCTGGCTTACTTTTATACTGGAATGTATCTGTACTAGAAATACAAGTACCTACTACTGTTGACCTGGCTCAAGATCAGAGAATGTGTGTATGACTCAAAGGTTAAAACACCTATTCCATGCCTACATTAGTACTTCATTGCTACCAATATATCATTAAATATATAAATCCCACCACCACAACTTCGCCATTGTTGGCAGATGCTGTACAATACGACCTATTTTTCTAGTGTAGGCTAGAGCTTAGCGTCAACCCTACAACTGCACCAGTTTGTTACTGGGCCATATTTCAGACAGTTGCCAGTAAATGAGGAGATACAAATTTTGTCCTCCACTCATGGTAACAAGAGGGAGGATCTTCCTCCATCATGTTCAAGTGGAGTGAAAGTCATTTAAGCTTGGAAATCTGCTTCCTGCTGAAATGCCTTAGCTTCTCTTTGTCTCCCTTGCAGTATGCACTTTATAAAAAGATGACACAAGCTGCCATCCTTATCCAGAGCAAATTCAGAAGCTATTATGAACAGAAAAAATTCCAGCAGAGCCGACGAGCCGCAGTGCTGATCCAGCAGTACTATCGCAGCTACAAAGAATGTGGGAAAAGGAGACAAAACCGTCGAGCAGCTGCCATTGTACAACAGAAACTTCGGTGGGTCTGTGATGAAGGGCTGAAAATTTACTCTCACAGCAAAGAGGAGAGCTTAGCTAGCATGGAGAGGAAATGGAAGCTTTCGAGTAAACTGAGTTGTCCTGCAAGAACTGAAATGCAGGAACAACCCAAATATCCTTCTCAGTTATGTCTGTTGATGTAGTTTGTGAATCATAGACACTGGTGAAAAGCCCAAAGCAAAAAATTAATAAAACTAATTGATGCTGCTTTTGAAAAGAGTCCTGTATCCTAATTTCTGAATGGAGGTTCCCACAGACGGTTAGTTAAGAGCATGTGTGCTAGCATGAAGGTTCCTCCATAAGTCTGTGTTAGAAAGAACAGGTCACTCAGTTTATTCTCTTGTCTTAGATTGTGAATGGGCCCCTTAAAAGAGCAAATGAATAAGGATCTTAGGGACTCTAGAAAACGTCATTGACAATGCATAAAAAGAGATGATATACACATCAAAGGAGCATGTAATGGATAGTAAATACTAGTCATAAGAATCTTACTCTCCAACTACACAAATGAAATGAGGCAGAGGGAAGTGCACTAGAGACAGCGTGTGAGGTTCTTAAGAGCATCTGTGTTAAGGGCCCTGCACACCCTGTGGTTCTTGTTCGCCAACAGAGATTGAAGTCCAGAGTCCAGTTGCAGGCAATACAATAGGTTTATTGGGGTCAGCAAGCTTCTGATTCCAAATCTTCACCCCAGTGATTCTCTTTCCCTCTCTCCCCACTTCCTGTTTGACCTCAGATTTTATAGTGTATTTTAACCAATCATTTTCTTTACAAATATTACAGATAATTCTTTAACCAATCCTACCATATTGTAACATAATTCTCTACCCAGTCTTACCCCACCACCTTAATTGATTACAACTAACTATAGGACAGACAGAAACAATCAAGGATTCAAACAGAAGTTATCAGAGCAATAGGATGACCAAACAATATAAAATGTAGATTCTATCCCCACAAGTGTTTGCAAACCAGACAGGATGCTATCAACTTTAAGCATTTTGGGATCTTCTTTTATCTTGATGTGTTGGCCTCTTTTAACCTGATGGGTTGGAATGTGTGGATGTGACTGCACGCTTCCCAGCTTATGGCTGCCCTGGGTGCTTCCTGCCTTTGCTTAGCCAAAGTACAAAGCCTCAGCCTGTCAAGCAGTCTGGGGTTGATTCTTTGATTAGCTAAATGATACAAATGTACTTAAAATATCCTAGCCTTACAGGCAAGCCTAAATATATATAGTCTAACAGTCTGCTGTTTTGTTTATATATTAGTGTCTGCCATAGCGTTGGGCTGTGCCACATTTTACAGGCAAGCTAGGTGAGAAATGCACAGTACGCCCAGAATGATTATTTTCCTAGTTAGTACATTTTATCCTCCATACTGCCCATGCCCTCATGTTTCCTTGTTTGTGTTTAGAAGCAGTCTGCTCACCAAGAAGCAGGATCAAGCTGCTCGCAAGATCATGCGGTTTTTACGACGCTGCCGCCACAGGTATGACATCACGTTTATACAGATTTTTCTTTGTCTATCAGTCCTAGGCCATCCCCAGAGCATTGTGCATGGTGCTTAGATATTACTGCAATGGGGGCAGTATAAGAACCTGAACAGAATCACTGTAGATCACCTTCTTCATCAAGAAGCAAAACCCATCTGCTTACAAAAAGCAGAGGGGTAGATCTGCAGATTAGAACTGTCACTAAGACACATTCAGCCACATTGTGAGTCCGGTAAAAGTAGCCAAGGCTGTGATGGGTGAAAGCGGAACAAAGAAACTCGTATGCTCCTTACTTTACTTCTGAAGTGTAAGAACAGCTTGAGGAACCCTGGAGGAGAATTCAGCTGAATGATAGATTGTTCAGTACATACACAATATCGTAACTGCTTCACAGACTTTTCATTGCACCTTAGCCCAGGGGGCTCTTTCAAGTGGCCCACACTTCCCTACTGCAGTCGCCCGCCTCTCTCCCTCCCTCCTGCAGCGCTGGGCTCTCTCCATGGAGCAGCGGAGGGGCCCCTTGATGAGGAGGGAGGCGCCGGCTGGGAGAAGCCAGGAGCAGAGCCCACTGGAGAGAGCCAGGCTGGGGCCATGACCGAGCAGGCCACCTCCCAGGTGAGGGCCCGGCAGGGACACCCCATCCCGATCCCCGAGCAGGGCAGAAGAGGAGGGACCCGGACCAGAGCCAGCCCGCAGGGTGTGCTGCGCTAGGGCTGGTTCAGGCTAAGCGGGCGCAGCGCTGTCTGCCCCGATGCACACGGAGGAGCGAAGCCGAGGGGGCTCGTATGCGCTCGGGGCCGGGCTTATGTGAGACCCGGATTATGCTTCTTCCTCTGAACAGAAATCATGCGCACACCCTTTGTGCGCCACTTGTGTGTTTCTGCTACAGACTGTGCAGGCCCTGGACAATTGCAAAGGTTTAACAATTCTATTTCCTTATTGCTAATATTGTCATTTACAGAAGGGGTTTACTGTAAGGCATCCCTAAAGTGGAGAAAATTACAAACAAAAATTTCAAAACCTCATTACTCAATGAAGCAGCATATGTCTGCACAAAAAACATGCCCTGGAAAGGACACAATGGGACAGTGGGGATGGTTGGGTATTTTTTCTGTTGAATTTAGGAATGTAACAGATTTATTAGAATGGTTAAATTTGATTTTATTACCTTAAAAATGTGAAAGTGAGTTCCTCAGTAACTTTTAATTAAGAGAGAAAGAGAAGGCGCCTAGTTCCAGGACCACAGGGGACGAGCCAGCACGTTCTGAAGTACAGACTTTACTTACTGTTCTGGGTGGTGGGGCAGGAAATGTGAATAGTGGCATCTGAAGCTCTAAAATGACATGCGAGAGCTGCTTCTTTTGCCTCTGAGAGCTCTCATCAGCATGCAAGATACTGTTATGATTGATGCTCTATGAATACTTTAGCGAGAAAAAAAAAGTGATAGAAGGAAACAGAGAAAGTTTAGGAGTATAAGGAAATTGAGACTTATTAGAAATCAACTATCAGCTAATGGAGGAGGGTGGGGGGAATAGAGGAGGGAAAGAAGCTAGGTCTTGGCATAGAGCCATCAAACTAAGTGTAAAGCCAGTGAATTTTTCAGCTGCAGACGGGTACCTTGTGAATGAACATCTGCTAATTCTGCATTTTAAAAAATTTGCTTTAACCTAGTTCTGTTGGCCCCATCTAGATATTGGAACTGTATCCTGGAAATAATTCTTGCCAAGACACTATTCTGTTCCTTTTATGCAAGATTATTATCTTCTTTCCTTGGGCTTCCTCGTGGTAACCATCTGACTCTGATATTTTGTCTAAATCTATTTAAGTACAGTACATTGTGAAAAGTCCCTTTCTGTCAGGATCCAAATAGCTCTAAGGCACCTCTTGAGTTTTGATAAATCTATCATTGGCTCAGATCTTCAGTGGAGCAAAGCCCATTTATGCCAGTTGAGCATCTGACCCAGTTTGTTTAAGGACTTCGCTAGTTGGTGTTTCCTGTATTCATGAATTTTCATTTACCGAAGTATCAGAGACAACAGTTCAGCTGCCTTTGGGTCAGTTCATGAGAGAGATTTACAATTGGTTTGATTACTTTGATAACTAATGCATGGACATTGCATAGGATAGAAAGAGAAATGTGAGTTTCAATTAAACGTGTTTTGTTGGACGAAGGCAGAAATATTTTGGAGCAGCTGCTCATCTCTGCTAAGATATATAAATATAGACAGGGATCATATAAACAAAAATAGACACTCATCAACAAATACTGTACGTTCATCTTCAACAGTGACTCTTCAAGTGGGAGATGCAGAGATTACTATAGATCTTGGAAAAATACCTATTTTCCATCTGTTCCATATTCTTAGGAATATGAAGAAAAACATGATGCTACCATCTCATGGTATCAGCATGTCATACCTTGAAGCCATTTATTATGGAGCATGAGACACAACATCAAAGGCCTTTCAAGAGATCCACAGCTATGAATGTGGGTGATGCTAAGGCCTGTTAGACAGTGACTGGCTCTTAAGGTTTCAGTTTAATAAAGGTTGCATTAATACCATCTGTTTGTTGACCTGCCCTCTAGCACAATGTCCCTGCTTGAGACCTAAATAAAGGCTGGCATGTTTAATAACTCAACAGCCATCCTCAAGGTAGAGCCAATGTCAGCTTTAACTGAGCCTGGCTCAACTGAATTGATGCCCACTCGCAGTCCACATAGTAAACTTGGTAACATTCTATATACTTCCCTTTCCTTTGGTTTATATTTAAAATTTGATCTTCTGTGGGGTATCTGTGTGGCACTGGTATGCCAACTGTGTGATTATCATCTGGATGATAGTCCTTTTTATTCAGGAAATTTAGGACTGAGATAGGAGACAGGGCGGGGCTGGAAATTCCACTACCGTAACTCTGTTTTTATTTTACTTTATACTGTACTTTACTACTCTAAAATGGGCTGCACTCTGATCTACTGTTGCCTGATGATGTGGGAACCTCACAAGCAGCATCTGGGGAGTGGGCCTGTCTCTCTCCAGGCAAATAGAAATGCTGTGTCTCCTCTCCACTGAAGTGAAGCTATTTTAAGGACTCTTTGATGCCATGTGTTTGCTAATAGCTCTTTGGTATTGTTTTGCTATCTGAAGCCCTCTGGTGGACCATAGGCTGTACAAAAGGGTGAGTTAGCTACCTGCTAGCCAGTTTCTCTCTATTCCATTTTAAATATTTTGCTTTCTGCTTGCTTGCATGGGGCTGCAGCCTAGATATGCCAGTAACTTTCACATCCATTAATTATATGAAACAGAATACTGTATAAACTAACCCTGTTGCAATTACTAACACTGCTGCTTTTCACAACAGGACAGAACTCTGCAGTAGATGTTACAAATGCATGAATAAGTGAAACAAGGACCTTTATATCTATCACTGGGCATGCTTAGAAAGTGGTACTGGTGGGAACTTTACAATATCCAAAATGGCTGTTGTTAACAGATTTTTGAAACTGGAATTGGTTTGCACTGACGTGCGAAATGGTGATGACTTCTTTCATAATTAGAATGTTGCAGCATTAACACTAGATTTTAGCATAATCTCAGTGATCTCCGAAGTAGTTTCAGCCTATACTAGATTTTCTGACTGAGCTGTAGTGATAGAAAGGAGCTCTCCCCACTGCTCCCTAAAATGGTTCCGCTTTTGTTTTCCTCTTCTGAGGAAGCACTATTAGGTAAGTTACATTCCTGGCTGCTGAGCCAGACCCAGCTTGCATGTATTCTCCTTTTTCAGCTGATATTTAAAATGAGAGAGAAATGAAAATAGAAGGGAGAAGCTGGCGACATTACAATTATCTGAATAAGAGAGCTGCAGTTGTACAAGATCCATACTCAGGTATAGAAATTTTCATCAACCTAGTGACACAACAAATTGGGTGCTGTCCATGAAAGGGCAGACATGAGGCTGAGATTTGTTCCCACAGTAGAAGAACCACAGTCATTAAGTTCCTGTGATGCAGAAGAGAACTACTGCCTTCAAACCATGTGCACAGAAGCTCCAAGTTCAAGTGTTTAACAGTACATAGGACAACGGCTATTTTTCTTAGGCAGAAAGGTGCAAAGTCAGATTTTGTAAAAGTCTAGTGGGGAGGCTAACTACTAGACTATGGCATGCACATATCTTCTAACAAATGTGGTAATGAACTGGAAAAACTCACCATGAATTGCTCTCTATCAGTTCCAGGGTTAATTTGTATGAATTAACCCTAACTTCTGTTATTACTGAGTGTGGTGTGGCCCTGTCTCTTACTGGCTTACTTACTGATCCGAACAAAAAAATATATCGTTACTGAATTATTTTTTGCAGAATTCGGAGACTTTGGGTGCCAATGCTTCTTGCAAATGTCTTTTCTATTCACATTTATAGGAAGAGTCATTTGATTTCTTTCCTCATGAAATCTGAATCCTTTGAAATGGAGATTTAACCTCAGGTGGACTCAGATCCCTTCATTGTGCCATTTGTCTGAGTTTGAATTCTCTGATGTGTGATGCTTGAAGGAAGGAGAGTCTTACTGCTATTCACAGACCGTATCGCAGAGACTGATACTCTGCAAAGCTATCATTCAGCACTCTTTGGTTTATTCTTGGGAAAGAAAGTCCAGCTCACGGTGAAGTGCTTTACACATTCTGCAGACTAATTTAGGAAAGCATTCCGAATTAGTACAGCCTTTTCCTGCCATACTAAAGGATTAGCCCATTGTTGTTGGCTTTTGTAATGCTCTTTGCAGACTGAGCCTGGGATTTTCAGACATGAGTTGCACATTTATCTCCCAACAGCCCCTCTGAACATGTTTGTCTGAGCGATTAGTATTGAAAAGGAAAAATTACAAACAATTATTTTTAGAAACACTCATTTCCCTTCAGAAAGTCAGCAGTTCACCAACTGCAAGGATGACTAATGCAAGTAAAAGTGCTGATCTTTTTTCTGAATGTAGAAATATATTTCTGTTGCTTTCTTTGGTGCAAACACAAATTGGCCTCATTTCCTGTCTGGGAAAAAAATCATATTTTGTCACCTGCTTAGCAGGCGAAGCTAAAGCAAAGCACCGGCCCCTCCATTCTCCCATTAGGGCTGGGAACAGAATGCAAGAACCCTGCCTTCAAGAGCCATGATTCTGTTGCACTGGTGTGAAATGCTCACGGATGGGAAGAGTATCATATTACATTCACATTACAATGGTGCAAATGACTGCACCGGGTTCAGGGCAATGAGAATCAGACTCCCAGGCTTCTATTCGCCACACACTTTCTTCCAGAACTTAGAATTCAACACGGGTATCCTTACTCCCAGTCTCCTCACAGCACACTGCTGCCTGATGGTTTTCTGAACAGCTACTAGGATGCTCGGCTAGAACCTTTGATTTCACTGTGCTGCTTCTGAAGGCTCCTGTTGTGCAGTAGAGGGGGACAGCTAAAGGAAGAAGAGAGGCTCCTTTCCTGTCAGCAGCAACTAAACATTGCATCTGTGCTTCTGAAGATGCTCAGTACTTTCCTGAGAAACAGAAAACTTGGGGGAAAAGAATCTATGTTGGAGTTAGGGAAGAGACAGGGAGGTGGCTTTACTCTTTCTCCCAATGGTGGAAAGTGAAGGCGGTTCTTGATTTATCCAGCCTCTAGAAAATAGTGCAGACACAGCACCCCAGTGGGAATCCTGCCAGCTAGAGCACTTAGTGTTTCCAATACACTGTTCTGAATTAAATGGTGGACCTCCTCATCTTTCTTATTAACGTTTGTCTGGATTAGACCTGTGGCTAGTAGGCATTGGGCCTCTGTATGTCTTTATAGCTACATACCTGTGTGCTGCTTGGCACAAAAAAGACCTGTGTTATGAGACTGCAGCAAGGATGAGAATAATTGCAAATTAACAATTCAGTATTCAAAAAACTCTGCTTCCCCATGAAACTCCTCTCCCACCATCCCAGTTTTCCTGCTGCTCTTCACTGAATTGCTCTTTAACTCCCCTGTTCTCCCATACCATTTTCCCCTCCAGTCTTCTGTTTTTCCTGGCACCTGCTGCCCTCTTCCTTCACCTGCAGACAAGAAGAGATATAGGTTATCTACTAAATTCACTTGCTGAGCCATTGCAGAATGCCCAAAGGACTCTTATGCAAACTGCACTTCTTCCTATAGAACAGGCTGTGACATTCTGAAACATTTCTTTCCAGCCCCCCAACAGTGCACGCAGTAACACAGAACAAAAGGAGTCTGTCATTGCCTTAATTTTTTTTTTAAGTATTGAATCTATAGCAGAAGTGTGTAAGTATTAAGAATGTCATTGTTCTAGGAATAGTAAAAATTACTTGGCTTACATTTTAATGTCTTAGAATGAGCCAGTCATATTCAAAGCTGAAAAGAAAAGCATGAGAGGACGCACAGGAATAGAGAGAGCAAAGAAATTGTGCAATCATGCCTTTCCATCGAAGGACAGGACTTCTAAAAGAATACATGCATGCTGCAGTCTCTGAAACTGATACATCTGGCATGATCCGCAGTTTTAAAAGAGGAGAGGACTCTATAGGTGAGACTTTTGCATTATGGAAACTTGATAGTTCCCTGAATGCTTATGATGTGTAATAGTGAATATTCTGTAAACACATAGAACCAGAATAAAGTGCCCTTTATGTAAAGATTTCTTTATTCTTTTGTCATTGTCATGTATGGAAACCTAAAATGTGATAGTGTATGTTAGGTGTTGGATTCAGTAGTGAGAAATTTCAAAGGGAGAGAGATTGGATGACTGATCATTGATTTCAGTGGAGCTATAGCTGTGGATGTGCCCCGGGGATTTTAGTATGATGCTCTGCAGCTGCCCAAGAGTGCAGTGGTGTCTGTGAATGGAATTCCCTTGCTATTGTTGAAGTTACAATGATTGTAGGACATATCAGAAACTATAGGAAGGAATTTCTGAAGGTACTGGATCTATTTAGGTTTCACCATAGGCTATGTATAGGAGGATGAATGGGAATCAAATCTCTCAGTTTCTCTCTGGGAGGAAACAATTGAATGGCTTGATTATATGACCAAAAGCAGGTAGGAACATCAATTGCTTTGCTTTCATTTGAATTACATTTGATTTCATTGTCTCTCTGCATCAGTCAGATGTCTTGCAATATAGTAAAAGGTGAAGCCTCAAATATTTTTTTTAAAAAGTGCTCTGACATTGCAGTACAAGTATTTGAAATTAGTGAAAAAATATCTAAATTAAATATCCTTCTATCCTGTTACAAGAACACATCGTAGCACAATTTAACAACTCCCACCTTTTAATATACATTTTTTGCCCATTTCCCATTCAATGGCTCATCTTTCCATCTGCCACTGTGATTTACAGTGATAGTTCTTAGCTCATTTAACTAAATAAAACAAAGGAATCTATTTATTCTATTGATGTAAATGGCTTCCTATGTATTATATAAAGTAAATAAAATATAATGATCCCTGACATCTAAGTAGTAAGAAAACAGCAGATGTTCAGAGATTTTTTTCCAAGACCTAGCTCTGATATGACACGCATAAGAACTACTGTATGATGTCTAGTTTGAGGTGCACAGGAGAAAGTTGGCACTTTATCTATAATAATAGAAGAAATAAATTGCAAATGAATATCTGTATATAAAAATAGTCCACATTTGATTGTGGTCCATCTACCCTATATGTCAGTTGTCTTGTGCATAGTGTCTAGCCCAGTGGATTTGGGCTCCACTGGAACACAAATAATAAAAGAATGTGAATCCGAAAAGTACAGCCTGTAAGCTAATGATTTTAAATCAGCCCGTTTTTCAATGAATAATGGGTTATGAGCACCAGGGGACTGTGAACTCACCTTAGCATGATGCATAAGAAATAATTCCAAATGCACAGTTCTCATTACTCACAATAAATCGCAGTTTCTGCTTCTTATTCTCATTGCATTGGCCTTAAATCTATACTACCGTTTTTCTGTATATTTGGAAAATGTAAATGATGAATTGCCGCAAGGAGTATGCCTGCCACTCTGCTGACGCATAAGAGACTGTATAACCAATTGCTCATTCTTTACTGTGGAAATGTGAGCATGTACACACCACTGAGTGCACCCGCACCCTTCCCCACACTGCCAAGCACAATATGGCACCTTGCACACTGAATGTATGCACATGCACATTTACGCTGCACAGAGTGACAACACTCAGCCAGATTTTTTAGTTTGTATTATATTTCATTATCCAAAAAAGGCAAAGGGAAGATGTTCTCCCAAAGAATTGCCTGGATTAAATATCTGAGATTTCCAACAGCAGATTGATTTTTGGGTGGGGTTTAAGTATGAAAGCTGCAGATGTGAAAGGGCCAGAGTTAGTCCCTATTAATGGGCAGCAGGCACAATATGCTGTTTCAGAAGGAACTGGTAATAATAACCCTCAAGAAGTAAATTAGTAGCATCTTTCATTCCAAAGGGACCTTGGAGAGATTTCAGCTATGCTGAATCACTGCTGCTCTCCCCACGATGTATAAAATGTTGACTTGCTCCTTTGTTTAAACCCCCTATTAACGTCTCACGTGGGAGTTTTGTTCAGAGCACAGGTGCAGAATGCAGCTAGTTAACAGAGATGTGTGGTGCGCCGGTGACGCCTCCTCCCATAATTCTGAGGAGTTGGGGTTCATACCAGCCAGGTCTTCCTGAACTGCTGTAGTGGCTGAACTACTTTCTGCTTAAAACAAAGGTTCTAGTCCGTTTTCTTGGGCAGAACAAGCAAAGTTTCCATAGGAAACAAGCATTAATAACAGGAAATAAATTCATTTATGGCAGCATCCTTTCAAAAACTTCATCCCATTGGTTAAGTGTGGTTTTCTGCTTTTGGGAGGGTATATGTACCATGTGATGTCAATTACTCTGGTAAGTACAATTTCTTTATTTCATACCTGAGTGAACAACCATATAAAATGTCCTCTGTTGCTCTCTTCAGGCCAGTTCTTCCCCCAGCAGTTCAAAGATATCGTCTGTCTTATTCTTGTACGCCTAGGGTTCTTTTAATAGAAGCAAGAAATGTGTATTATCCAGTAGCCATTGCATTAAATACTCAATTTCTTATGTATCTTTATGGTAACATTAAGAAAGGGCCTTTGGTTGGGGGAGGGGGACAAAGCCCTCTCCTAAATGATCCAATGTAAGGATGATGGGAGGAGAATATCATGTTGGGGGCATGTGTCGAGGTGGCTGCAATGAACGTTTCCGAAGTAATTTTGTTTCATTTACCTTTTGCAGGGGCTGAATGTTTTTGGAGCACAAATGTGTGTGTTAAATTGCAGGCCGCATGCTCTGGGGTGTCATTCTTATTGGGCCTTTCTGTCTTTTTTGTTTTGCAACCCAAATGAGATATCTGGAAAAAGGCAAGAGCTCCTATTTCCTAAATTTCACACAAACCAGTTCAGCTCTCAGAGCAACAGGTAACTGACTAAAAAGCCTTCTGTGGCTCTAATTCACCCTGTCCTTTATATTACTGACCTCCAGCATTGCCAGAAACTATTTGCTGTAAACTCTCTGACTCATCAAACATTTCCCTGGCTGGGCATTTTAAAGTAATCTTTATGACACAGCTTTGCCTTACGCTTTACCCATGAAGCTATCGTCCGCTGTGATTTTTCTAAGTAGGCCTAATTCATTTGCTCACGAATTCTCTTTTGAAATTCGAGGGAAATAATACAATATAAACTGCTGCTGGCTTTCAGGGCTGTTGCTTACCACATTGCTTCAGCGCATAACAATGCAACTTCCTTAATGGTATTTGAATAAGTCATAAAACCCAAAGGTCATGAGATTGTCTAGCTGGGATAGTCAGGGAGCTGTGGGATCACTTGTGATCTTTACACATCAGAGTCACAGCTCGAAAGCTCTGTTCGAACAATATAAAATGATGAAACCCAAAGTTAACTTATTAGGATACCATAAATGGGTGTCAGTGATATCCCTGTCAGGCTGGCTTACTCAGACCAGCTGCCCTTCACTCACTGGTGAAGAACGACCCTGTACCTGGAGCTGGCCAGCATGGCCTCTGGCCAAAATGTGTGATTCAGAGGTCTTCAGTGGAGCCTTTACCACTGGGGCCTTTCCTCATGCAGAAAGATGAGGAAAATAAATTCACCTTCTTCTCAATTCTCTGCACCATTCACTACAGCTAATGCAACAGCGTAACAGCTCATCTTAATATAGCTTCAATATAGTGCAATGCCCCAGGAGAGTTCACATTTCAGCACCACAAGACTTCACTTGAACGGCCCTGTCAGCCACATCAGAGCACTAACGGGCACTTTCAAAAGTGTCCTTAGCTAATGAGAACACATAAAATGGAGCTCAGACAAGTTTATAGACCATGCCTAAAATTTTGGGCCAGTACTACCTCTGTCCAGGGATGCTCTGACTTAAGGTACAGGTGCACGTGTCAGTATTTGGAGTCTGCTCTGAGAGCAGTCATTTTCCTGGGGCAACCTCCTCCTTCATTTTATAAAATTCTGGTGCAATTCTTTTGCTTCCAACAGGTTGCTTATGTTGGCAAAGTAAGGGAGCCCCCCATAGACATCAGCTCCCATCATCACCTGAAATTAAAAGGGGAAAGATATGAAACACGGTGCAGAGAATTTCCTGGCTGTTTTCAGTAAAGCACTCTCTTGCAAGCTATGCGAGCAGCATTGCTATTGTGAATTTCTCTTTACAGGGATTATAATTTTTCCAAAAATTCACCTTGGAATCACATTCAGTTTAACCACACTTTGAAAATTTAGTTTCTTTTTTTTAAACAGTGCTAATAAATGGAAGGCAGCTGCCTCCTCTCCTTGCTTATGGCACTGTAAAATGTCACCAGATAAAAGAGGCACTGAACAAGAAAGATTTTTTTTAATTATGGAAGTATTAAACTAGAGTGAAGGCTGCTGCTGGTCACAAGAGTACACTTTCCAAGGGGGCTTCTGAAGGGCTTCCATTGTGTACTTTATATGTGACAAACTGAAAAGATTTCTGAATAAACTACTGGACAAATAAGAAGTCAGTTCAGAAACATTAATTCAGACTCACTTGACAGAACAGTTCAAGCTATCTGGTCAATAAGTATTTTAAATTGCATACAAGAAAAAACAGGGATATGTCCTGTCTCAAACATACTTTAAAAACAGTTCAGAATGGATCCAAAGATGACTGTGGGCCTGAGTCTTCAATTTTGTATTTGGCACAGAACTGGAGAATCAAGGAATCTTTGTCATCTCTGTGTCACCCAAACTTGCAGGCTTGCCCAGTACCCACTATAAAAAAAAAGGGTGCTTCAGTTTACATTCTTCTACAACGGGCAGGTTAGAGCACACGGCTCTCCACCCAGATTCCAAAGGAGCAACAAAGAGCACATGCAGAGACATTCCAGTAGCACTCCAAGGAACCTCTTTGTACTGAGTATTTCACCTGGATCCTGCTTTTCTCTGTATGAGTTAAAGATAGAAAGTCAGCCTTACATTTTATTTTCTTGATGGCTCTCTATGTCACAACTTCGACGTTGTTGATTCTTTCTATTAATATGCAGTACATTATCAAAATAAACTACTGTCTGTGCAAACATATACACTCCATCCTGCCCAACTACCCTCCCCCCCACACTCATAGCTATTGATTGTGGAAAAAATTAACAAATTCAAAATGTATTAACATTAGCATCATCTTTAAGTCATTTTCCAAATGCTGTGGAATACCAGGTGTGAAGCACATGCAGTCTGTGTTTGAAAGGAATTGTGCACTCTGCAGCATCTTTCAGTAATAAACACATCATTGTCCTGTGTTTGGGAAACTGGGGAATGGTATTTGCTTGTGTTTAAGCAATAATCAACATTGCAGTTCCAAAACGTGTACAAGTCTACAAACCTTGTAACCAGTACAGGGCTGATTTGACCAAGAAAGATGTTGCATCTTTGTGAACAGGATCTGTACTAGTGCAAATATTGAATGCCATGGTAATCAACTTGTATTAGCATGCATATTCCAGTTCAACAGGTCTGCACCAGTACAGATGTTGCATGTCCTAGATTGAAGTTGGCAGCAAAGCATGTCTTGCATTTTTTCCAGCAAAAATGTGCTCTGTTAGTGTAGACTTGCATGTTGAAGTGCTAAACATGGATACAGCATGTAACAGTGAAAGAGCCACCAGCTCACCAATCGTGCATGTTCTCAATGAGAGACATATAACAATAACAGGTGAATTTTATATTACAGTCAGAGGTGCAGCTGAAAAATGCAAAAGTTGCATTGCCTGTCCTCCATCATAGGAGATACTTGTGCATATGTGATTAGCCTCAACATTAAATGTGAACTAGTGCACATCTAGGGAGAAGTAACTTCGCTTTCCTGCTGCAAGGAAAGAAAGACAAAAAGCTTACATTTTAAAAAATTAATATTCTGAGTTTCTGTTACAGTTTGTAAATACAGTATTATAAATGCCCTCTACTGGGTTTGAATACATCTATCCTGTAATAAAAGAACAGGACCACCAGATAATTAGTAGAACAACCACAGCGAGCTGCAAAGAGAAAATAGGGAGAAATCTCCATATGACACAGAAGGGACCATAACTTCTGTTAAAACAATTGGGGTGAATGCCTGGATCCATTAAAGTCAATGGGAGTTTTGTCTTTGACTTCAATGAAGCCAGGATTTCCCCTTCGGTCTGTTAGAGCAGAGAAGCTAGACTTTGACATGTTTCTCATGTCACGACCACAAACACTATGACTATACTACAAAAATTGAATCATTATTTTACAGCAATGGGGTTGCCTGAATTTATACTGAAATGTTGTAAATCCTAGTGCCAGCCAAAACTGTTCAGTGTTTAAGAAAGTGGGACTAAGATGCCATTTTCAGCCATAGTTCACATTGTCAGTGTAGACGGGGCTTCAGAGTCAAGCCACACCTGACACAATACTGCAGATTCTGTTTTCATTTTTGATAAGCAATACATAACCTCTGCATCCACCCAAAGCATAGATTTCTCAAATGCTTCAGTAAAACAAAGCCAAGTAGTAATGTTTTAAGAGCATGCATACTGACCAGTGTGATCCATTCATTCATTTCTGAAGCTCATCCCCCAAGCTTATAGGCTATCCTTGAGTGCTAGAGCTCTGATTTAGGTGAAAGCTGTTTTAAAACACAGCTATAAACATCAAATAGCTCCTTGTTAGCTATATTTCTACACAGGATCACATGAAAAAAGTTATTACAGATCAGGTGAGCTAAAACATATGATCATTGGGTTAAATTCAGAGATGATGTGTAAACTTGTATCTGTTACACATCAGTATGGCCATATAAAGAAGTTTGAGTTGATGGAAGGGGCCAAAAGACAATATAATGGTAGATGACCTACTTTAACTTACACTTTTCTGTTAGTTGCTATTTCTGCTGGGCTCTTCTCTACTATCTCCATAGCATCTAAATTATACTAAACTACGGCTGTTACATTCATTCAGATTTAGCTGGACTCTCTTATACTCACAGATGTGGAACTTACAACAGTTTACAAAACAGCTCTGAATTTATCCCCTTATGGTATATGTCTGCAATTTGCTTAAGAAATTAATATCAGGGGCAGCCCAACCATATAGGTGAACTAGGCAGTCGCCTAGGGCATCAGGCTTTAAGGGGCACCAAATTAGATGGAAGAGATTTTTTTACATATGTTATCTCTTATAATATGTGGGAGAGGGGACACCAAAATCATTGTTCATCTAGGGCACCAAAAACCCTTGGGCCAACACTGATTAATATACTAACAACTTGTGCTCTGCTAAATCTTTCTACTTTGGGTCATATCACAACCCTCTGGGGGAACCTACCCTCATAATAATGGAGCAAGGATGTGCAAAGTCAGGTAGGTTTTTTATTCCCCCACATAGATGTGATTCTGTATATAGTAGCTTATCCCAATACTATGCATCTGAAATCTGTTTAACATGCTGTTTATTCTGAACTGGAGTTAATCCAGTGTAATGGTTCATGGAAATCAATCTATGAGTAGTTGTAATGTCTAAAATTATTTTACCAAGTTAGGTACATCATAATAAAAAGTAGAATCACAGTTACATAGGTTATTCTAATGAACTGTCTCACCTCTACTCCAGTTCAAAAACTGTGCAGCTCTTGTTTGTGACACTGAGGAATGTCTACACTTAGAAATTTAGGTTGACTTTACTTTGACCTTATTAAGTCGACTTAGAGAGTCCACACAGGACTCTTAACTCCACTTAAAGCTGGCCTTACTAAGTCAACTTAGAGAGTCTACACTAGACTCTCTAAGTCGACTTGTTAGGTCCAGGGGGAGGTGAGGTTCCTTTGGGGCTCCCTTTTTCCCCTGACCTAAGTCAACTTACCTTGTAAGTCGGCTTACGGTGTCCACACTGGTTTTAGTCGATTTAAGAAGTCGACTTAAGTCGACTTAAAACGAGGTCTTATTAAGTCGACTCAATTTTTCCTTAAGTCGACTTAAGGAGCAGCTTAAGTCAACTTAAGGAAATTCCAGTGTAGACGCAGAGTAAATTAAGTCGACTTAAGCCTGCTTAAGTCGACTTAATTTACTAGTGTAGACGCACCCCGTGTGATTTGTTTGACCAAGAATAGTTAGACAGAGCTATATATAGTGGAGACAAAAGCGTTATCGTGATGCATTAGAAACTCCTTCCCTCCCTAAAGATGACTGAGACCCAAATTTACTCCCTTGAGTCTGGATTCCTTACTAAGCACCTTGATAAAGCCCTGACTGTGTCATATCCTAAGTCAGCTCTGGAAGGCTGCAGTTGTTCATTTAGTTCACTTCAAGGAAGCCTTGGTGAAGTGTCATAACAACAAAAAGCCTGAGTCTGTTAGCCAAGTAGCTGGGTCAATGAGCTTCTAGGCATGACACAAGTTATATATGTTTAGTTTTAAATTGCCCATGTTTTCATAGCTTTACATAATTAATGTACTACAGCAACTTGGTAAAAGAGCACCTAGCTCCAGTGATGATAGGTGCTACACAAATCAATGAATGAATTACACTTGCATTTCTAGTCTTTATAACCTTTGCCTCTGGATGCTCTTTGCCTAGTCAGTACAAGGAATAGCTCCTTCCATTTATTCTCAGAAACTTGAACATGAAGGATCAGTCTCCATGGAGAGACTGTCTCACTGATTGGGTGGTTAAGAAGATACAAATATATTCATCAAGTAACTGGACTGCTCAGATGCTGACTGTGAGATTGGGACAGTATGCTGAAGTGACATATCTGCTAAACTTGATGCCCATATAAATTCCATACACATTTATGTATTCTACTAACCAACTGTATAAATTAAGTAGAACTCTTTTATGGAAGGAATAATCTCTTTGCCCACAATGCTGGGTGCAGCAGCCTATGACCATATCTAGTGTCATACATAGAAAAGGAGGCAGCACAGAAAGTGCATTTTGCTCAAATCGTCTGGCACATGGGCAACAGCAGCAAAGCAGTGGATGAAAAGCAGTCATAAAAGACAAGAAATTAGATAGATTTGATAGGAGACTGAATTTTGGTATTAACTTGTCCAGAAATGGGTTGTGAAAGGTGAATTCTTCCTTCGGAATGAGCTTTCTCTCCCCTTCTCCCTGGTTCCTAATATGTATCAGGAGGTTCGTTCTTACTGATACTCTGGGCAATGGCTAACTTCATACTGGAAGTTGTAGTGAGGAATCCCTTTGACTTTCACCTGTTGAAATGCTTTTGGAATAGAAATGTTATTGTGGGCCTTTTTATTGTTTCAGAGTGAAAGAATTGAAAAAGGCCAAGGAACTTGAAGATACACAGCAGCATCCCGTAGCAATGTGACATTGCTTTTCAGACTGTTTTCATTTTCTGTTTTTAGCAGAGACATGCAACAACAA
Organism: Pelusios castaneus; assembly: GCA_007922175.1. Taxonomy (NCBI): domain Eukaryota; kingdom Metazoa; phylum Chordata; order Testudines; family Pelomedusidae; genus Pelusios; species Pelusios castaneus. The sequence continues at coordinate 1,942,730 of ML685899.1, read as the reverse complement.
CAAAACCCTACTGCAGTTCTGGGACTCTCAGCTGCAGGATTTTAACAGTAATGTTTTGGTCATTGCATTTGCACTTTCATGGACAACTTTTAATTTGTTCAGCAAGACATCTTGGAACTCAATCTTCTGTTGGATCATGGGAAAAAAAGACACCAGGAGGAATTGTGAGGTGCTTCATTCTCTCCGAAAGAAGTGGTTAATTATCCTTTTCATATAGGGCTGTATTAAAACGTGTGGAACTGTACAAATATACCAAAAATATTGTTAAGAAAAGGTGGGAATGCACAAGCAACACAAGAATGCTATTCCTGCTCCTGTCAATCATCTCCCAAGAAACTGAAGCGTCAAGATTCAGTGGCAGGGCTTAGATCAGTAAATCTTTATTGGGTACATGCATTCTCATTTCCTTTGCACTTCTGTCCTTTGTTTTTTATTTGAATCTCTCTACAGCACACTTAATGCAACTTTTTAAATCTGCAGGTTTTTAATACATCCCGTGGAAATTTACAGAGTGGGTTGGTGTTTGAGGCAAACGGGTAATGCATGGGAAATAAAGAGAGCAGCTTGAACAAGTTTTAAAAAGTTCCTTTTTGGTATTTTTTCTAGAACCTGCAAGTGTATCAATTGCCATGTACTTTTTCCTCATATTCAGCACTTTATTTTCTGGCCTTACTTTCATGTGATATTTTAATTATTTACTCAAAATAGTTTGTAATGCATATAGCGCCATTTTTTTTTTTTTTTTTTAAGTAATCTTGTTATTCTGAGCAGTCACGTATATATGTTGCCTGGACATTTATGCCACCTAAAGATCAGAGTGGTGCTCCATCCTGGCCAGTAAATTTTTTATTTTGGCTATTTCATCAAAATCTGGGCAGTTTCTGTATATATAGAAGGTAGAAATGGAAAATGAGAAATAATATTTGAAACGGAATATATTGATTAATTACTAAATATTTTATTCACAAAGGGTCAATAACTTGGCAAGATAAAATTATTATTTGTATAGTTTTGTCTGAATGAGCGAAAAGAGTGTGGATGTATTGTTTGTACATATTGTATATATTAAAACAAAGAGATATGTGCATGAATTCAAGAAAAAGAAATGAAAAAAAGCAAAGCATTAGTGGCTATGGTCTGTAAAATGAAACAAAAACTTTATTTCACTATAAGAAATTTTATTTTAAATGTTCTTTAGAAGAACATTTTGCTAAAGCATGACTAAACTGCAAAAAAAGAGCTACTGTATTTAGACTTAGGAAAAAAGGCAGAGTAACATTACTAAAAAAAAAAAAAGGATATGTTTACATTTGGTTTTGGCTACCAGGAGGTTTTTTATTTTATTTTAATTTAATTTAATTTAATTTTTTGCCAATGGTGCCAAGTAATGTGAATGCTAATATTGCTTAAGAAAATTAAGTTACTTTTGCAAAGCAGATAATCATAAGAATACAAGAACGTATCTAGCTTAACACCATACACTCACTCCAATAAAGAACACTTAGAATGAACATAAACTGAAAAAAGAAATAATATGAAAGTAGAAAATATGTTTCACATTTTCATATCTCCTGCTGGAAGTCAGAAAATGTAATAAAAATGCACAAAAATTTTAAAAAAATAAATAAGTAAAACTTAAAGATGTAAACCAGACTTGTAGGGGTGTCATGGTATATTGCTATTTCCACATAGTGAGGAGCCAAAGAAATCAGATATTTTTAAAATTGAAATGCTAGTTAAAAAATTGTCATGAAGTTCAGACAGTAGGGGCCTGATCTTAATTACACCAGTAGATATCAGAAGTAACTCGACTAATGCCAGTTCAGTTACTCAGGATTTACACAGGTGTAGCTGAAATCAGCAACGGCTTCTGTGAGTTAATGTTGCTAATGCCAGTTTAAAATTTCCAAATGTTTGGTGTAAATTTTAGATGGCTAGTTTTTGAATAGTTGCTCTTTCTTGATCCCGGCCACCAACTAAAATGTTTAAACTCAAGGCTTTTTGTGAAGCCTAAAAATATTCACAAATGAGAAGCTTTTAAACTGGTGTCTTTAAAAGAAGAGTAAACACAAAGATTGTGGCAAAAACTGGGGTCAGTGCTCTTGGTGCCTTTTCTCTAATTATACCTGGTTTTTAATGACTTCCTTTCACTGCCAGCATTGAATTACAAAACATGTGTTATATAGCTCAGTATCAGAACTCTCTACAGTTGTGATTTGCTGCTTTCTGACCTGATTCAATAAAAAAAATTGTCTGGCTCCTACACTGTGGCTGTGGCAGCCTCATAATCTCAATTTATTTTATTGAAATGGGACCTTACACATTAAGTATTCCACACACAAAAAATAGGAATAGAATATGAAAATAAACTCCTTCTGGAGTGAACTGTAATGCTCTGTATTAATACTGGAAATACTTTGACATTTTGAAATAAAAATGTTTGTCCCATTGACTGGCATTATGACAAATATAATTGATCTTTTTCTAACAAGAGTAAAGACCTTAGTGGAAACATTTTAACCCCTTATATCTGTATTAAAAATTTTCAGTAAAGTACAGAGCTATTTCAAGTTGCCCTTCAAAATCAATGGACCTGATGGTATGCCTACCAATAAAGACTCTAATTCAGCAAAACATCAGTGTATCAGGGATCGCTGGTGAGTTAAAAGTTTTCCCCACTGAAAAAGCTTTTCTGCTTACCCTTTTCTTGACTGTGGAACTTATTTCCACTAGAAGATACATAAGTGCAGCTTTCTTGGATAATCGGGATTCCCAAGTGCCAGGAGCAGGACCTTCTTCTGCCTCCTGAAAATGGAATTGCTCCTTTGTGTAATACATTTGAAATAAGTAATACTGTGTGAAAGAAATACAGAATATAACATGAACTCCCTATATGGTTGCACGCTTACAGCAGTTCCACACAGTAGTTGGTGCCCAACGGGGGGTCCCCAAGACTTGCATGTAAAACTAGTATAGATGTCTCTTTTTTGTAAGTTTTATTTTTGTAACTGTGCATGTAAAGCATCACTGAATCAATGGATCTGTCGAAGAACTCAGCTGCTGGAACCATGCAAAATGTTTTGAATTGCCCTTAAAATATGGAAAATGTTTTCTGAATGCTTTATATTCTTTCTGCTGTAAATTAAAAACAAAGAAAATTTCCCCATACTAAGTGTATTTTTTTTAAACATCTCTTCCATTTTAATCAAGAAGGAGCTGTAGATTCCTGAAGTAATTATAAATATCCTTGTAACATATGGATCTCTGTCACACACTTAGACGACCTACTTGTAAACTCACAATCTCTCAACTGACTGCATTTCAAGGACATGTGTAATTTTTTAAAACTGAAGTCCAAAGGCCACCTCCAATATGTATACAGCTCCAGTTGGATTCAGTGGGATCCATGCAGTCTCATGGGAGAGGATAATGTGGACCTTAAAATCTATAATTAACTGTTTCAAAAGGGGAAGCTAGGAAGTAGGAAATAAATTTATCTAATCAAAATGATCAACAAAAGAGTGAAAAACTTGAAGTCATTTGGACCTCTCAGCCCAGTTACTAATAATCTACACGATCTAGTCACAGGCCTTGTGTGGTTTTTAATGTATAAACTCCATCAGGCATATTCACAGATTGCAAGACCAGAAGAGAGCAGTGTGATCATCTAGTCTTATCTCCTATGTAGCACAGGCCCAGAAAACGGGTTCAAGATCATTTTTAGATCAAAGCTTTTAGAAAAACATCCAATCTTGATTTAAAACTTGTCAGTGATGGAAAACCCACCATGACCCTTGGTAAATTGTTCCAGTGCACTAGTACATTTCAGAGCAAAAGCTGCACTTCTCAAGTAGTAAAACTGACTTGGCCTTTAGAGTCAGGCTTTCATGCTACTCCCTAAATGCATTATAATTACTCAGAAATTCACTGCTTAGAACAGTTTATTGGTTGAGTTTAAAATGTTCTAAGTTCAGCTCAGAGACTCTCATTCTAGTGTTCTGCACCCACCACTTGGGGGACTCAGGTACAAAGTGGTTACAGGGTTTGCTTCCCAGTCAGGCAGCAGGAGGCAAATGCTATGTAAGACTCCTTTTCCTTTTCCTTACCCTAGGGAAGAGCTTGTTCTTATCACAGTTAAACCAGATTTGACAGCAGAAAGGAAATCAGTTTTACTGTCTCTGACACTGGGCTCCTTTCTTTTGTGTCACAAATACCCATTTTTAGTAAGATGGCTGCCATCCACAAAAGATTAGAAAATCCAACTGTTTTTAAAAGGTGGGGGCAAATGCATCCCTGGCTGGTCTAGTTCTGCTAAAGGTAACATAATTCAGTGGAGATTTATGCTGCAACTAGAATTTGTCAAATAATTTATTTTATATATGTCATGAAATGCCTAGAATAAGTCACTATCAAAATATATTTGTGAATTATTTGACCAACTGTGTAAAATGATAGAATAACAGTAAAAATGGTGTCTCATAATGGGGTGGGTTTTTTTGGAAAATAATTCAAAATAGAGCAAATAAATTATTCATTTTATATTATAATGATACATTCCCCTCAGGATGAGTTTGTTTCCAAGTATGAGAGTCGTATTGGGAAGTGCAGTTTGCTGTGTTCATTTACAAAATGCAGACCAGGGGAAAAGTAATGAGTTTGCTATTAAACAATAACATACACTAAGAATCTTCTTCAGAAAAAAGGTAATTAAATGTTACAGTCAGGAAGATTATAACTAGCCATTTTTATCGCTGAATAAAACTAAATAGGAGAAAGGTAGAAGAGCACATGAAATGCACCCAGCCCATCCTGATTGCACCCTCTAAGCACAATGTAACACAAATGTATCATATTTTTCAACTTTCTAGAATCAAAATATTTTTGGGTGCCTCTTATATAAAGTTACCTCTGTGATGGAAAAGATAAAGTCCCAGGTTAACAACAGAATCCATGAGGCAGTGTGTATTCCCAAACGTTACATTGATGACAGAATAAAAAGTAATTTTAAAAGTTCTATCAAGCCTTCAGAAACAAAACCCAGACAGTCACACTTAACAGTGGAGAAATAATTTCTGGTTAACGTATTTAACAAGCACCTAAATGGCTTTGAACCAAGCTGCAATAATGTAATATAATTCTTCCTGTCTTTATAAAGCTATTATAGCACACGCAAACAATTTAGCTATTGTGTAAAAGGACTGTGGCGATACTCATGATTCAACATATACTAATTGGTGTAAAAACAGTTTCAGGTCAGCCTGTCGCTTTTGGATCCCAAAGATAATATATGAAATACCTAAATTTGCCAAATACCATATGGAAATACAGGGCCCAATAGTAGTAAACACAAAGAGGAGCTGGCTTTCAGTGATGCACTCAATGAGTCTTTGTGTAGGTTACCCATTAAAATCCACATCCAGCACAAAAAAAATGTAGAGGTCAATAATAAAAGCTACAATGAGTGTGTCCTAGACTCACGCCTCGCCTCCAAAGTCGACTGGGGTCACTGGGGGGAGGAGGAGGAGGCTGGAATTACACGTTCAAGCTCATGAGTGGTGGTTGGACCCCCTTAGGCAACACCACCAGTTTTTAAGGTACTGGTTTGAAACAGGGATAACACAGGTTCTTCAGCTAGGCTCAGAATTTGATTTTATATTGCCATTTTTTTTCCTGCAGTTAGCATAAGAACTCTTTAGAATGCATGTGGCAATACAGGGGTACACCAGCAATTTTCCTGGCTATGCCCCTCTCCCGCCCCTCCCCCCCTCCAGTTTCTGTGTATATACTCCAAATTAAGTCACCTCATTTGCCTGTTTCTTAGCCACTCCAGCTATAAAACAAAGGTGACAATACTGCACAATGGGGCAATTAACCTTAATTCTTTGTAAAGCATTTTTGGACTCCCAGCTGGAATATACAAGGGAAACAACAAAAAAACCTTTGTTAGATCATGTGGTGCTCCAGCCATTTCAGTGAAATTTTGTCTTACTGATGATGCCTTCCTCTTCTACCATTCATCTCCTTATGTCATGTTAAAAATTAGCCTGTAAGCTCATTGGGGCAGGAATCATATCTTCTGACTGAATTAGGAAGTGCCCAGTACATGATTTGGTGGTATCAAAGTAAATAATAACGGTGTTTCTGTACTCAGCCAGAACTCCCAGCCTCACAGAAAGCCTGGAATAGTAGCTTTACTGGGTGAGGAATTAGGGGGGCCAGCATCCCAGTTATCCATTTCTCATTTTTTTTAAATGACTGAAAATACCATTTTAAATGGATTATAAAGAACCCTGCTTTAATATCTGTTTTGCATAACCTACAGTGAAGGCAACTGCTCCAAATAAGTGGTAGAATGTAAAAAGTTATGGAAGATAAAAGCATGGAAAATTCTGACATAGTATGTTTTGGGGATCATAGAATCAAAGAAATATAGAACTGAAAGGGACTTTGAGAAGACATCAAGTCCAGCCCCTCTGTGTTGTGGCAGGACCAAGGAAACCTAGACTATCCCTGACAAGTTTCCAGTGACAGGGACTCTCCCAACCTCCCTCGTAAACCTATTCCAGAGTTTAACCACCCTTATAGTTAGAAAGTTTTCCTAACATATAACCCAAAACACCCTTGCTGCAGATTAAGTCTATCACTTTTTGTCCTACCTTCAGACCAGCTGATTACCATCCCCTTTACAGCAGCTTTTAACATATTGAGGAATATATTAACAGGTCCCTCCTCAGTCTTCTTTTCTAAAAACTAAGTATGCCTAGTTTGAGGTTTTTTATCCTGTCCTCATAGGTGTTTTCCTAACCCTTTTATCATTTTTATTGCTCTCCTACAGACTCCACTTTTTTCCAGTTTAGCTTGCCTAAACGGTGGTGCCCAGAATTGGACTCACCAGTGCCAAGTAAAATGGGAGAACTACCTCATTTGTCTTACATACAACATTCCTGTTAATTCACGCCAGACGCATATTAGTGTTTTGTGCAGCTGCATCACACTGACAACCTATTCAATCTGTGGTCCACTATACCGTGTCTTTTCAGCAGTATTACCACCTAGATGTCTGATGAAGTCAGATTTTTCTCCTACAAAAGCTCATGCAATAAATAAATTTGTTAGTCTTTAAAAATGCCCCAGGGCTCCTTGTTTATTTGGCTGATCTAGACTAACACAGCTACCCCTTTGAGAATTCCCCATTTTATAATCGTGCATATAAGAGTGGGCATGCTCCTAGAATGCACATCTTCTTTTGGCTACAACCATATAGCAAGGCTTGTCAGCACCTTGCTTGTGACTGACTTCTCAGCTACTGGAACTGGGATAGAGTCCTGTGGCACTTTTAAAGATGAACAGATTTATTTAACGCATTCTGTTCGTCTTTAAAAGTGCCACAGGACTCTGTTTTTAACAGACTAACAGGGCTCCCCCTTTGGAACTGGGATGACTCTTAGGCCTGTACACTAGTCTCCAGCACTTACCCACGCCAATCAGTTTGGATAACTCGATCAATAGAATTAGCTAAATTAGAGCAGTTGGCAAAGAATAAGTCACAGAAAGCTCCCCGCCCCTGAGACATGCAGGAGTCTGTGCGCTGCTCCCTGGGGCTCACAGGACCCCGCCCGCCCCCAGTACCCGAGACCCGCCCAGTGCAAAGGGACAAATAACAGCGCGCGCCCCCACACGGGACACACAGAGTAACGCTCACTCCGCACGCGCCGCCACGCGAGGAGAAAACGTGCGTTGTTGTTGTGGGCGGGACCGGAAGTGGGCAGGCCCGGCCAATCAGCACCCTCCGCCCCGCCCCTGGGCCGCACCTCCCTCCCTTCTGCTGCCAGCTGCCGCCCAGCTCGAGACGCCGCGGTTTCCGGTTGAGGGTCGCTCGCTCCCGTTGTCTGTGCCGTGCCCTTCCGGACCGTTCGCCCGCAGGAGCCCGCCGCCAGCATGTGAGTGCGGGGTCGGCTGGGGTCGTGGGGCGGTGGGGCCAGGCGCACCCTCGGGGCTCGGCCGCGGGCGGGTGGTGGCGGCGGGGCGTGGGGCCGAAGCCCGGCGGCACTGCCCGGTGCTGCCGTTCCCGGGCAGGCGCTGCGGTGCCAGGGGCCCGCCCTGCTGCGGAGTAGCCGGGCGGAAGGGCGGCGCCGGAGGCGGTGAAGGCCGCTGTTCGAGGCAGGCCGGACTGGAGCGCGGCCCCGAGCGGGCGTGGGACGTGGTGCCGCTGGGCTCGCGCGTGTCCCGGAGCCGGCCCTGTGTGGGCTGCAGGGGTGGGGTGGCCGCGCCCGCGCTCCTCATCCGGCCCCGGCTTGTGTCCCTGCAGCCCAGCTGAGGGCTTGAGCCAGCGTGGCTATCACGCCGTGTCTGGCCCGGGGCATGGCTAGTGGACGTGGGCTGGACCTGCCCAGCTCTCCTCTGAGGACGTGACAGTGCAGCTAGGGACAGTGTGTCGTAGCCTATCTTACCACAGCCAGCTCTCGCTTCCTAATGTGAGCCGCTCTCATTCCGCTGTTGTGTCTTCTAGCTCAGGCAGGAGGCATTACATACAGCATTAGTTTTATCTACCGTTGTTTTCGGGGCAGTGGTTAAGTCACAACCAGTTTGCCCGGTCACAGAAACTTCATGCTTTCTTGCCGTGTGCTCCTTAAGGCTCACGGGTGTGACTCTCTGTAAGGGCTGCCTTGACATAGTAGGCAGGACAAAAAATGTGAATATGAATGGCATGGAGTCTTAGATTGTGGGCACTCTGGCTGGGGATTTGTTTTTTCCAATCAGATGACATGCACTTTAGAAAGAACTTTTTGAAATAGCCTTAGTGCCAGTGAAAGGGTCTGGAAGCTTTTATACCCCTGTTTGTTCACAAAAGTGATAAATTGTGGGTTGTAAATCTTGTGTGACTCTTAGACAGCTTGATGTAGTGCTGTTAAATGACTAGAGTGCTAACTAGCCAATTTTTATTAAACTGACAAAAAATTAGTGATATGTTCTTTTATTTCTAGATTATAATGGGCAGGGATGGTAAACTTAGTGTTTCTGCTTAGATACTGTTACTGGAGACTTTTTAAAATGAACATAGGTACTCCACTGAGCCATGTCCATTACCTAACAAACAACTCAGGAAGAATTTTAAAGCCTCCTACCAAGGAAAGGGACAGTCTTTTATTTCTTTAGCTTCTCTGGGAGGGGGAAGATATTGAAGGATTGTTTTCTTATTTCATTTTGTTCTTGTACTGTTTTATTTTTAGAACATAAAGGAACCTGGTTATTTATGCTATTTTTAAAGGGTAGCAGGTAAATAGCATGATGGAATATTCATTTTATACGTTGGCCACCAGAAAGGGTTTGCAACCAGAATAGTAGTTTGAGCAGTGGGGCTGAGGGGGAGTATTAAAATAATTTTAAGGAGCGAGGTGAGAGAGAGAGAGAGAGAGAGAGAGAGAAATCAGTATTAGTTCAAAGACTTCTCCTAAAATAGATGCCACAGCGAACGTGATCTTAGTCCAGAATGGACTGTTATTGTAATCTTCCTGCATTGTCCAAAAGAACTGCATCAATTCTTAATTTCTGTTGGAGCTATAGCATAAGAAAGATCTGATCCAATGTGGCCAATCTCTTGATAGTGAGTGGTCAGTACCAAAGGCTACAGAGGGAATGAACAGAACAGTGATCTATCCTGTCATCTATTCCTAGCTTCCAGTAGTTAGAGGTTTAGGGAGACCTGGAGCATGGGCTTGCAACCTTGACCATCTTGGGTAATAGCCATTGATGGATCTATCTTCCATGAATTTACCTACTCCTTTTTGGAACCCACTTATACTTTTGTCCTTCACAGTATCCTCTGGCAATGAGTTCCATGGGTAGAATGTGAATTGTGTGAAGTACTTCCTCTTGTTTTAAACCTGCTGACTGTTAATTTGATTAGGTGACTCCTAGTTTTTGTGTTATGTTAAAGGGTAAAGAACACTTCCTTATTCACTTCATGCATTCCTGATTTTACAGACCTCTATTATGTTCCCCTTACTCACTTCTTTTCTAAGCTGGAGAGTCCCAGTGTCTTTAATTGCTCTTCATATGGCAGCTGTTACATACCTTCTAATCATTCTTGTTGCCCTTCTGTGTACCTTCTCCAATTCTAATTCATTCTTTTTTGAGATGCATTATGGGCATTGTGTCTGTGTATCTGTCCCTTTCCTAATGCTTCCTATTTCCAAAGGGGTACCCCTGTCAGTCTAGTTCAGCAAAACAAACAAGGAATCTAGTGCACTTAAAGACTAACCAATTTATTTATCGCATGAGCTTTTGTGGGAGAAAATCCCACCATGCCAGATGCTTGAAGGACATTTCTCAAGCGTGTGATGAAGTGGATTTTGGGTCAAACTTTATTAGCACAATTCCACTTTTTGTGCCAAGGTCAGTAATAAAAAGGCCTCCACAAATCTGCTGCATGCTTTGGGGCCAGTGCAAACACTGACACACCTAGGTTTGTGGCATTGAAGGGGCCCCTGCTGCTTAAAGACTGCTGTGGCCACTGGTGGCAGCAAGACACACACCACACTAGGTGCCAGGGACAAAATCCTGGGCACCATGGCAACCTGGTGCCTGTTATTTGTTGAGCCCTGATCTAATATGTCTATTCTTTACTACACTACCAGGCACATTGGTTGAAACTAAAGTTATTGCATATCAGCTTGTAATTGTCAGGATCACCTATGGAACCTTTTTAAAAAATCAGTGTTATATTAGCTATCCTATAAACTAGGTACAGAAGCTGAATTAAGTGGTAGGTTTCATACTACAGTTAGTAGCACGGCAATTTTATATTTGAGTTCCTTAGGTGAATAGCCTTTTTCTGTGACTTATTTAATTTCTCAATTTGTTCCCAAACCATTTCTATTGACACCTCAATCTGGAACAGTTCCTCAGATTTATCACCTACAAGGAATGGTTCAAGTGCAGAGCTCTTCCCATATCCTCTGCACTGAAGATCAATGCAAAGAATTCATTTAATTTCTCTGTAGCAGCCTTGTCTAGTTGGAGTGCTCCTCAAGCTTCTTGATCATCCAGCGACCCCACTGACTGGCAGACTTCCTGCTTCTGACGTACTTAACAAAATTGTTGTTAGTTTCTATTTCTTTAGCTGGTTACTCTTCATGTTCTTTTTTTGTCCTCATGCCTAATTCCTTTACACTTGATGTGCAAGAGTTTATGCTCCTTCCTATTTTCTTCAGTAGGATTCAACTTCTAGTTTTTAAAAGGAGACCTTTTTACTTGTAACCACCTGCAGGCTGTTTGCAGGCATTTCCTCCTTGTGACTGTTCATTTTAATTTACATTTAACCAGCTTCCTCAGTTGTTTGTAGTTCCCCTTTTTGAAGAATTTCTCTTACAAAGATATCCAGTGTTGATTTCAAGATTTCCAAGTAATGGAGATTCTATTGCATATCTAGGTGAGTAGTTTCCTCATTTAAGATCACTGAATCCCAGTTAGTGTCCTGTCAAATGGCCTATATAGAATTGTGTTCGTAATCAATATTGAAAGGTGATACAACAAGCAAATGATAGACCAAGCACAGGATATATTGTAGGTATCGTGTATATATACAAAGTGTCGTCCTTTCTCCATTCCCCTTTCTTTTCTGGTCTCAGAACTCTAATCTACCTTTTTACTTGCAGTCACACACTGTTCTGTCAATTGCAAATCTTGCTTCCATGCAGAGTGTGAACAAACTACTTAGTGTTTGCCAACCAATTATATAATTTGTGTGTGTGATTTAAAAAAAAAAAAAAAAAAAGTGACATGCCACAACCTGCAGTAGACTGAAACAGAATACGAAGAGTAACAGATAGGCAACAACAATTGTAGGAGCCCTGCAAAGATTGGAACTCTGGTTTTCAAAAAAGACTTGCCTCTTTTCATAATTCGGTCATACTGAACAGAGACTCAAAACAGGTAAAAGTAAGTAAAACAATCACAGATTGCATGAGATTATGAAGGAACCTGACCATGGGGAATGTATGTAATAATTGTTGTCTACAAGGTTTCTGGCACCTTCTGAAACATCACTGCCTCTGTATTCTGTGGTATGCGTTTCTAGTGACTGACACAATGTTGTCTTGTGAGTTTTAAATTCTTTTTGAAAGCTATTGAATTTGCACAGTCAACAAAGGGTCAAAAGTGCACACAAGCTCATGTACTTTTTATTGCGAAAGGGGGTGGGGAGACCTCTAAACCCATGTTCTTGGATGTTCAAGAGCAATTATACACTTTACACTCCTCACTTCTCCACTGTAAAAGAAAAATAACTTTCTTCTGCATTTTAGTTCATTGGAGGCAGGGATGTGTCCTTTCTTTGTTATGGCTATTAGTGCCTACACTTATTTTCACTGGTTGTATACCCTTTGTATGCAAATCACCTAGCATACTTCTAGGTGGTGTATACATAGAATACCATTAATTACGACTGTCTCTATTCTGCAGGTCAACAAGTGGTCCTGGAAACTTAAGTAATGCCTCTGGCACTAATCGTCGCCTTCAGCAAACACAAAACCAAGTCGATGAGGTATGGCACTTGTATAGCTGCCCTTTGACGTTGGGACTTGATGGAGGGAGGCATATGGAAATGTTGTGTGGGCAAAGTTTTTTAATTTGTCTGCTTCTGTGTGTGAACAAAAAGCTAGTATGTCTTCACCGTTTTTCTCATTGTCTCTTTTGCAATCTGAAGTATCTTGATACTCATTGCAGGGAACCTGTGATATTTTTCAAGTTGTTAATCTGCTCCTGGAAAGATGCATATCTTGTGAGCCAATGTGTTAACTGCACATCAACTGATGTGTGAAACTCAGACAGCTTGGGTTCTGACAGAGAATGAGCTTTGCCATTTGGAAATCCACAATTGCCAGGGATTTTTAGTTGTATATCAAAACTATGGCAAAACTTCCTGTGTGAGCCAAAAGCCAACCTTGGGTGAGAATTTCATTTCTTTCTGGCTGAATAGAGTAGAACATAATTTGCTTTTCAGAAGTCATAGGTGCTTAGTGTCAAAAGAAAGGTAATATTGTTCAAATACCAATTGTGGCTTCCATAACTGAGTGTTTATTATACACTGTTCTTTCTCTAACATGCTAGATTATTAGTGGAAGACATATATTTCACTAGGAGTAAGTGAATGAACAAATCCCAAGGAACAAATTGGGAATCTCTAACTTAATTACTTATGTTAGTAAAAACATTTGTGGACCTAAGGTCAATATTAGCTATTCTTAATTAAAAAGGCAATATGTCTTATGCCTTATTCAGAAACAAACACTTGTATGATGATGTTCTATAAGGCTATTTGCCTCAGTTGTTCAGAGGAAGAACATCTAAGGTTTGAATAACTAATGTTAAATCACGACAGGTGGTTGACATCATGAGGGTGAATGTGGACAAGGTGTTGGAACGAGATCAGAAGCTGTCAGAGTTGGATGACCGTGCTGATGCACTGCAAGCAGGAGCTTCGCAGTTTGAGACTAGTGCTGCCAAGCTGAAAAGAAAGTATTGGTGGAAGAACTGTAAGGTAACTATAAGTATTTCCCAAACAAATTAATCTTACTAAGAATTCTAAGTAGCTGTACACTACACAGAGAAAGCAAAAATCCATTGACTTTAACCATGAAAACATACAGCCAGTTTCTGCAGCCCTTGCTCATGGTGAATAGTACCTACGATTTCAGCATCTAGTATTTACTGAGGATATGGCTTGGTGAACTAGATGAACTGGCCAAAAGTTAAGTGCCCTGGTTGCATTCCTTTTACACAAAACGTTCTGCAGGACAGAAGTTTGGCCAAGAATAAGTGATTGTATTATTTTAAGGTCTGGAGACTTGGGAAGAAATTCGTTGGTGTGGGTTGAATGACAACACACAGACAAAGAACCTTTAGTTTCTCACAGGCGTGTGCCGGTTCCAGGAAGCGTGAGAGCCTACTCTTTATCTGCTGAGCAGCCAACAAAGAGTGGAAAACATCAATTGGGGAGCAATAGTTGGGTCTAGAGAAGAAGCTTTTGCCTCTTGAAAAAATATTTGTGTGTGCATGCATGTACACACACGATCTCAGACAGGCTGTGCATGGGGGCAAAATTGAAAAACCAAAATAAAACAACTTTACATGTGCAAAGCCAAATTTGGTCAATATTTGGATCAAGTCTCCTGTAGGAACTGAAAACATGCTCTGTCTTGTCACCTTCTGAGTAGCGTGCATTGCAGGGCTATATTGGTATTGCTGCTTCAGTTACACATCCTAGCAGTTCTCAACCACTGTGTGGCAACACAGAAGTTTGCTGTGGCACAGTGGTTGAGCGTGTGGCATGAAATCAGCCTGCCACCGAAAGCCCGTGGAGAGCTACAGTGGCAGGCTGAATTCATGCCACTGGCCCCTGCAGAGAGCCACCGCCACTCCAGCTCTGAAAGCGCTGCTGCCCTATCAACAAAGCTTTGCTCTGTTTCTCAGCGGTAAGACTGCTATTGTGGAAAATGCCTTCCAAGAGAGAATTTCTTGGGCGGTGGGGGCCACTGCAACTTGGCCTGGTGCCAGGGAGGGACTTTGGCAGCAGCATGTCATGCACAACTGGGAGCCCTCCCGGCTGTGTTGCAGGGCTGTAGGGGTTGAGACCCCCTACCTTAAGCATCCTGTTCTAGGGGTGATGAATTGTTTGTATATGATGGGTTTTATTTTTTAACAGATGTGGGCAATATTGATAGCAGTTGTTCTTGTCATCATCATAATCATCATTGGTAAGTGTTTAGCTAAAGCATTATTGTGTCATGTAGATGGGGCATAACAATGTAAATTGAATGCAAAAAGTTGTTAGTTCCCCTCTGTGGTTGTGACTGCAGGCACATGGGCCAGGATATTCAAAAGCTAAGGGTCACACAGTCACATTAACTGAGCCATGTTGCGTGCTTGACAGTTGCAGTCGTCCAAAGTAATACTTAACCTGCTAAATTGATGATTGAATCTAATGTGTGGGAGGTGGTGAAACCTTAACTGTTGAATCTGACTCTTGCACATGGAAGGGAAATGGGATCCAGCAGGAGACGGGGATGCCTGAGTTCCCATTCCAGCTCTTTCAATGACTCTTTCTGAGCGAGATTAGGTCATTTGGCACTGCTTTGTGTCAGTTTTTCAATGTTTAAACTGGTATGATGCATATCTCACAGGGGTTTCTGAAGAGTAACATTAAGTGTTTTGAGAACCTTAGATGACAGGAACTGTGAACATACAAATTCCTCAAGTTATCTTTCATAATATTTCTGCATTTATAAATCCTTTAGGCTCCAGGTTAAAGATCCTTATGTTTCTTTTTTTTTTTTTTTTTTTTTTTTTTTTTTTTTTTTGCAAAGCAGTCTGGTATTTCCCTACTTTAGGTAACTTCCCTTTCTTAATTCCAAGATGGTTACTCATAACCAACCAGTCTCCCCTTGCTGACTTTCAGCCCAGAACTCGGACAAAACAAAAAGAACAAAAGTGTGGAAGCTTCATACGAGAGCCCTGTACAATCCTCAACAGTGCTTAAATAGCGAGGCAGTTACGCCAGATCTTCACTGCAAGCTGACATGGGTATAACTCTGTCACTCAGGGTTGTGAAAAATCCACGCCCCCTGAGCAATGCAGTTATACCAACCTAACTCCCAGTGTAGACAGCACTGTACTGACGAGGGTTTTTCCTGTCGACACAGCTACTACATATTGCGGAGGTGGACTGTCTATACCAATGGGAGAAGCTCTCGAGCCTGCATAGTAGTGTCTTCACTAAGGCTATGTCTACACTAGAAAAGTAGGTCGACTTTGTCGACTTAACAAAGCAGACTTAACTTTTCTAGTGTAGACATAGCCTCTTGTCAACCTTAAGTCGACTTAACGCTTTAAGTTGACATAATAAGGTAGACTTAGGTGCTGATCCCTGTCCACACTGGCTTTGAGTCGACTTAAGGCTTAAGTCGACCTAAGATGAGGTGTTGTTAAGTTGACGTAAGGAAATGCTTAAGTCGACTTAATAAAAGCCCAGTGTGGACGTGGCTTTGTTTAGGTCGACTTAAGCCTCCTTAAGTTGATCTAACTTGCCCGTGTAGACACACCCTAAAGTGCTACAGAGTCACAGCTGCACTGGTTCCACTGCAGGTCTGTACCTTACAGGCAGAGTTTTGACTCGGTCCAGGCAAGAGCCGTGATCTGCCTACCCTAACTCAGTGCAGAAAACCCCACTGACTTCATGCACTAGCTTTCTTGTGGGAGCAGAAGTCTGGGAAAGAAGGAAGTCAGGCAGCTCCCAAGGTTTCATGACCATGAAGAAGTGGGTTAAACAGAAGTGCATTGCTGTTGACGTTTTAAGAGGAAAGCAATTCATGCTCTCTGGCTTGATAGCCAAGTTTCACTTATCACAGCTTCTGAATCTTGCCAGATGCACCCTTGTGTATACAATAGCCACAAGCACGTTTTAACTGGTAACAAACCTAGAAATATCAATGCAATTGGAGATCTTTCTGGTGCTTAGGAGGAAGACTCTGGACTCCTATTCTGGCCAGTGGAGCCAGTGAGTTTATAACTACTTGCAAGTGCTGTGTTCAGCTGTTTGAATTAGTGAGGTAGCTGTTAAAACGGGGGATTCGTTTACTCTTGAGCTCTGACAGCATATTCATTTCTCACCTTTGGGTCTGTTTGTAACCCACTCTACAGCAACTAATGGTGATGCTACAAACAGAATTGTGACCATAGGTGAGAAATATCCAGTACATGAAATCTAAAAGCAAGTCCTGTGCAAGAATGACACTACAGGGAAACGAAACATGAGAAATGATTTAGAATTTCCTTTTGTTGATCTACTGAACACTCAAAGTATTCGAGTTATTAAGTTGCAGGATTATTTTATGCCTCTCTGACAAGGGAGGGTGGGAGAGAAGAGGAGGACTCACGTTTCCAATCCTTACTTTTTCTGTTATAGTCTGGAGTGTGTCTTCATGAGTCACAAGAAGAAATGCAACTCAGCAGAAGCCATCTCTCTCCTTCAAACCTGCTGTATTCTCAAGCTCACCTACTGATGTATAAAGCAAGATTATTTTGATAAGTTGTATTAACTTTTTCTGGTTTATAGGAAATGTGCCTTTTTTAAAAAAAGATGCACTCCTAATTTTAAAATGCTAATAAGCACAGCCCACAAGTTGCATAGTGCCTTGTGAATCTTGAGTATGAGCTTGTGTAGAGGATTTCATAAGTACTTCTAGATTCTGAAATGTATTGTTGCCAGTGACTACAGCATTTGAGATTAAATTTTGAAGAATATGCTAGGATATTTGTCCTCTTCGCTGTCTCCTCCCTGCCCCAGTTTAAAAGTGCCTTCTGATGTACACTAAGGAGTGGGAACCAAATCTTGAATTTGTGCCTTGGAAGAAACTCCAGCAGGTCTGCCACTTGAACAGACTTTGCCAGCCTTGTGTTACTCCTTTAATGCCTTCTGACTAGTTGGAAACACTACTTGTTCGGCACTGCTGTTTTTATGAGTATGCAGTTAAATTCTAGTACTGAGCTTCTAAGGACGGAGCACTGAATGGTTAGTGCTGCACTGTGGTATTTGTGATGAAACACTTCTCTCCACCACGTTTACATTCTCTTCAAAATAAATCACTTTTTGGTGTGTCAGCTTAACCTGGAAGGGCACCTTTTAAAATGTTCTTTGTAGTGGGTTTTGTTTTGGGGGTTTTTTGTCTTCTGTCAGAACGAAAAAGTTCAGTGAAGGCTTAGCCAGCAAGATATTTCCATTGTAGAATCAGTGCCAAATGGAGTTATATTTTTATATGTAATCCCTTTGCATTACTTCATGGGCTGTCTTCCATCTAAGCTAGTTTTCGAAGTGAATGTTTCCCTAGGACTTTAGAAAAGACTCATAACAAGTCTTGCTGCTTTTCCCCTCTTGTCACCAAACTTTTACAGTATAGCCGACAAACCTGGTATCCCACAAGGAGGGAAAGGGGCAAGTTGGTGCTTCACCCATTAAGGAGTCATGGCTGTGTGCCCTTTAAACTTCTGTTTCTAATTTCTTCTAGGTCCTTGTTTCTACTTCAATAGGGCTTTTTCCTTTTTTCTTCCTTCTACATTTTCACATAGGTTCTATTTCATAGTGTAGCTAACATCACAGCCAGATCTACAGAAGGCAGGGTGTTTCTCTGAATGTTTTGTTATTACCAAAAAAAAGTAGCCAGGCTCTTGATGGACACCAGAAAGGTGCAGTAAATTCTCCACCTACGTCCACTTTGATTTATTATCAAAGCATTTAGGGAGAAATGGAAAAATATTGAACTCTTTATCCTAAAGTACAAGATGCTTTAGCCTGGGTTTTTTGGATGCTTTATGAAGTTGGGGTGTTGGGTTACAATTGACTTCTATCAACCTAGTTGCTAATTTCTTTGAGGATGAAAGAAGAGAGAAAGGCAAGGATTGCTGTGCCTACACGAGTACTCTGAATCTTCAGCACTGCAATGCCTTCTTTAAACATACAAAGTGTATTGCAAAAACAGCCTTACTGTAAATGCACCATGGACCAGTCACAAAGCTACATGTACAAACTAAAATCCTGTTTACTTACACTTTAAAAACTTTTGACTATTGTTATAGGTGCATGCTGCAGCTTTTCAATAAATAGCACCCATGGTAACCAGTGCCTAGACTTTCAAATGTTTCTACCTGTGTCGCCACAAGCGCATGACTGTCCCAGCACTGCTGTGAGGGGAAAGAGACCTTTGTACCATGTTTAATAAAGTGGCTTTTGAAACTTCCTTGTGTGTGCCTCTTCATAGGGAGGTTGGGGGCCGGCAGGCACCAGAAACGCAGCTCTCTGTTGTCGGGCACTAGCCAGGGAAGGTGTGCCTTGGATGGGACGGCTCTGGCAGGGCTGGCCCAAAGGTTTTTGGCTCCCCAAGTGAACTATGACTTTGCTGCCCACCCTCATTAAATATAGAGAAAATAACATTGTTTTAATAGAGAAAAAAATTCACTTGCATCTAATTTGGCCCCCTTAAAGCCTGGTGTCCATGGTGACCGCCCAATTCACATAGAGTGTTGGGCCAGCCCTGGGCATTGAAGTGGGGGGGCAGGGCAGGGATGCTACAGCAAGCTCTCCATGCACTGTGCCACGGGAGGCTCCACCCTGGAGTTGTGATGTGCTGTGTGCCCATTGGGGAGGGAGGGACAACACTTCAGTGAGGCTGGTGGGCAGAACTGGGCCAGCCGTGGGCGTAGTCACTCAGGCTGCAGACTGGTCCATAGGCTCCATCATAACTGCCTGGCTCCCAGCATTTGGGGGGCAGGACTCTGGCAGCTGCCTCAGCCCATTAGGAAGCCACCAAGCCCCACCCGCTTGTGCTGTCCTGGGGGGAATAGGGTGCATCTCTGAGAACATGATGGGTGGAGGGGGCCCCCTCACATGGATCAGAGAGCTGGGCTGATGGGTCCAGTGGTTGGTGCTGGGTCAGTCAAGAACAGGAATAGGGAGGCAGCTGCCAGCAAAGTAGGGTGGGGGAAGTGTGAGACTGCAGTAGGTGGGTGGAGGGGAGTTGTGGTTAAGGGGCCATCGAGGACTAAGGAATAGCTAAGCCATTCCTGCAGGGATTCTGCAGGGGCTTGGACTAGAAGATCTCTCGAGGTTCCTTCCAGAAGTCTGACAATTTTGATTCCATGCCTTAGTCTCGAGTCATAGACTTTAAGAGCAGAGAGGACCATTAGATCATCTAATCTGACAGTGCAGGCCACAGAACCTCACCCACCCCCTCCTGTTAATAGACCCCTAACCTGTGGATTGAATTATTTATTGAAGTCCTTCAGTTATGGTTTAAAGACATCAAGGTACAGTGAATCCATGACTGCAGAGGAAGATGGAAAAAACCCAGGGCCTTTGCTAAACTGCTCTGGGGAAAATTGCCACATTTGAGGTCAGGAAGGAATCAGATAAAACCCTGAGCATGGGGTGAGTCTCCACAGCCTGGGAAGAATTCTCTCTAGTAACATGAAACCCACTTGAATCTTGCATGTGTCTCTCTCGTGCACCATGGATCTGGACAGTCATGCAGTTTGCATGGTGTGCTGTATCAAGGCTCTCTGCTTTTGTGTGGCCTTTGGTTAGAGTGGTTCACTTTTAAGTAAGATCAGAGAGTTTCCTGTTAGGATATTATGTGAGGTGTGTGTGAAATGGATTGAACTTGCAGAATAGGCCCTGCACTTGATGCTATCAATTCTGCTCTGGACTTGGAAGTTTATTGCACTGCAGTGAGGATCAAAGATTGATTTAAATATCAGGATTGTAAGAGCTGTTTTCAAAATCCTGTCCTCATTGACATTGTTTTGTTTTCCTCTGTTTTTCTATCAGGAAACACTGAGTTTTTTCAAAGCCAGGAATGACTTTGGAATATTCCAGACAGATGTATCAGCAAACAGCATTGAGAAGCTGGTAGCAGTTGAGTTACATCTGAACAACACACCCCCCCACCCCTACCCCCACCCCCCAAAAAAACCACAATAAGGAGTTCAGTTGCAGAACGGTGGTGTCCTTCATCCATTCTGACTTAGGAAATGCAGGATTGACAAGTGCAGAAAAAAGTGCCATTTCTTTTCCCATTTGCCAAAAGTGATCAAGGTCTTATTCAGCGTCACTGAGTTCTCTCAAATCACAGAAAGTTTTGTCATTTCTTGAGACAGCTTTGGTAAAATAGCTCCAAATCTGGAGAAGCGGTGTAGGTTTAGATGGCTTGCTTCTCTTTGGTTCATTGCTGTACTTCAGGAATAAATTATTTCTTCCTACTTCGTTTGTGATATACAGAATCTGCTCTGCTCCCTGGTTTTGCTTGGAAGAATGAATGTTTCTTGAGATAATTTCAGTACCATTGGAGAGAGCGGTAGGATTGATGAAAGTGTCTTGACTTTTCCCTGGTGTCTAGCCTCAACGTTAGTAGTGAGGACCAGGACCTGGTCAGAGCAAATTCTGTGTGGTTGGAAAACTGCTTGTTCCATGGGTAGGCTGGTGTCCACAGTGGCCTTGATTCAAAATTATACAGTCCATTGTGGTCATGTGCTGTTAATAGAAAGCCAGAAACAAACTGTTACAGAATGAAAAATTGTGGTGGCTCAAATAAAATAGGATTTGGACCCAGCTGTCTAGATTGAGCACAGAATTCTGAAGCTGTGTATCTCAGCCAGTACTTTTGTACCCTTATGTCACTATTGTGCTTTTGAGGAAGTTACCTTTAAGTAATGCCTGTTTTCTAGAACTGCTTTATGGCTGTGTTCTCCTGGCTTTCTAGGCAGATGGTCCATCTCTCTGAGCAAGTAGTCTCCATTCTGTAAGAAGAAATTTTTGAGCTCCTCCCGGTTTGTGGAACTGCTGGCTCCTCAGGATGTTGTTGTGTTACACACACATATACCCACACACCCCAGTTCCACCTCCCATCATCAGGAGCATGAAGACTGAAGCAGATGTCTTGGTAACACTCGTGCTTTGCACAGGAAAATGGTTTGTCTGTGGAGCATGACATTAGAACTGCCTATATGCCCTGTTGGACCGTTCACTTTATCAAGCATATTGGTTTAAGCCAGTGGTTGTCAAACCATGGGTCGGGACCCAGTACTGGGTCACAGGCCCTCAGGGACTGGGTCACAGCACCTGCCACTCCCACTGCTGAAAGACTGGAATGTATTGTGCAAACACGTAATTATTGGGTCCTGGGCATAGATGATTTTTTTTTTTTTTAACTGGGTCCTGCGGAAAAAAGTTTGAAAACCATTGGTTTAAGATGCCTGTGCAGAGATACTGCATTCTTGGTGTGCAGAAGTGTTTTAACCAGTTTTCCTTCATACTCTGGTCACTTTCACTGTGATTCCACATGAAATGCTTCCACTTAAATTGCATATAGGATGCCCTCCCTCTGTTACCTCTGTGAGTTCAGATTACTGTACGCATCGTTTACAGATTGCCTAATTCTTAGATGGAAAAGTTTGATGGAAATGCTTACCTTTCTTAAATACGTACTTTTTCCACCCTTAATACATTTGTTCAGGTACCAAACTGAGTGCTACTGCCAACAGGGAACCAATTAGAAACTACCAGAGGGGTAGCCATGTTAGTCTGTGTACAGCAAAAACAACGAGAGTCCTGTGGCACCTTATGCACTAACAGATTTTCTTTGGCATAAGATTTTGTGTCCACGAAAGTTTATGCCGAAGAAAATCTGTTGGTCTATAAGGTGCCACTGGACTCTCGTTGTTTAATTAGAAATTGGAAATTAGAAATCGGTATAACATGTTTCAGTCCTATCAGCCAATATTTTACTGCTGCTATGACTGTGTGTAATTTATGTCCCATTATCACATCACCTTGGACTATGCCTCATGGACTCTAAGGAAAGCTGAGTCTGAACTTATTCTTAGTTGGTGTAATTTACATATCAGGGAATCAGAACAGAGTAAGCAGAAAAAGCAACAAGCGAAGCTGGTAAGAAGGCTTAAGTAAAATATGTAAATTTCATAGTTTTATACCTTCTTGCTCCTAGGTATGTAAAACTATTCCCTTTTATGCTAATACATTAGTAAAGATTTAATCATATTGCACAGCACCTCTGAATTTAGCTCTAAATCTGCAAGAGAAAAATACGTAAATGTGTGGACATGTTGCAGTTTCCTTAACTACTTAAAATAACTTGCATATCTCCCTTCAACTGCCTACTTATCAGCAGGCCCGTCTCTGGGTGGGTGGGTGGGTGGGTGGGGGGAAGCGGGGCAACTGTCCCAGGCCCTGCGGTGCTGAGCACTCTGCCATTGCCATGCTGCCCCCCCCCCACCCCTTCCCCGCTGTCTTCGGCAGCAAGCTGAAGGCAAGGGGTGGAGTGGGGAAGCAGAGCCCAGCCCCTGGGCTAGCCTACCCCACCCCCAGGGGTGGAGCAGTCAGCCCAGGGGTGGGGCGGGAGCACAGGACCCAGCTTCTGAGCCCTCTCGCCCCACCCCTCCAGCATGGAGGGGAAGGAGGCAGGGGCCCCTCAAAGACTGATTGATTGGTCCTGGGCTCAGCCCTCCACCCCCACCCCGGGACAGTCCTGCTTACTGGTGTCTTCATTGTGCAGAGTGGACAGGAAATGCCCTCCTGTCAACTCAGCACTACATTACTTGCTGGGGTGGTCTTCAGGGGTCGACTTACCGATCGATCTGCTGGTGGTGAATTTCCCACTGTCAGTGAAGACAGGTCCCAATAAGGAGTGGGCTAGGCGGCCGGATTCTCACTCAGAAAGTGTGGGATACTCAGTTTAGAGTAGGTCTAAGGGCTTGGGAGATTTACTAAATGAATATTTGCTTTCATTTTGTATTCTTTACTTTCCTATGAGTTTCTCTGTATGAATATGGCCGAGTGAAATCCTTTCTCTGCAGGATCAGGCAAGTATATAATTAAAGTTATATTTGGGGATTTATCTTCATTATTAGTTATTACAGCCATGCTGAACTCCAGTGTTGAATGGTCTTACATTATATGTGATCTTCAGTATGGCATCTAGTCCATCTCTCTCTATTGGGCAGGATTGACTATTTCAATACTTTTCTCACTGTGGTGGATGATTTTTTCTGGGGATGAATGAAAATTAGGTGTTCGTAATGATTCTCTTAAATTTTATTAGCTTCTGTCAGTACCATTGGTCAGGAGAGGAAGGACAGACTTGGGGTGGAAAAGAGGTACCCTATTTTACAGATTGGAAGCAAAACCACAAAGGGACTGATTTTCCCAATGTCATGGTGGAAGTCTGTGTCTGAGTTGGTACTTGAATCTAGATTTCCTGAATCCACAGCCAATGCCTTGACCCTGAGGTCATCCTTTTCTCACTATGGATTTAATATTGTTATAATCCATATTATTATTATTATTATTATTATTATTTTATTAAATATATAATATATAAATGATACATAATCAATCTTCGCATTACAATTACTGAGAGGAAGACGGCAACTAATGGCCTCATGTGTAGCTACACTCCAGTCTACACTATTTTATGTGGTACGTTGGTTTCATCAGGAGCTATAATCCCATGATCTAGCATAGTTTCTGTCCCAGATTTCTCTGAATCATTGAGAAATTTAGCTACATTCAAGAAAATTGAGGTTCCAGGGTCAACTATCATTCTCTGGAATGGCATAAAAGGCATTTGGAATATAGATAATAATATCTATATTTTTAAATTGCAGGAATCATGTATTCTTCAAGTGCTTGCTCATGTCAGTTCCAAGCATGTGTGTGAGAGCTGCAGGCACAGTTATTGTAAAGTTTTTCCCCTAGCAGTAACCCTCGGGTCAAGTCAGATACCACCATGGTGCCATATATAAGCACCCTGCTTACCTGCTGCCTCTTCAGGTCCTTCTTACTGCCCTTGTGGGTGTTGGAACGTCTCTTACTGCAGAAAGTGTTCCTCTTGTATTTCTGTTCCAGTCATCTGTAAACAGTTAACACAGTTAAATTACTAAGATAAATTTTCTTTTGGGGGCCCTTCTCCCCTTTTTTCCCTACACCTGTTTGGGGAACCAGGGCATGTCCCAATCCCAGGGATTTAAACCATGTGGGTTCTGCCATAGATCTGTGCCCAAGGGCAACCCACACAACGCCTGTCTAAAGTGCCTCAGAGTGACCAGACTGACATGTGCAACTTTAAAATCAGGGACTTTAATCTGAAAGGACTTTAAACCCAGGACAAAGAAGGAGAGGAGGATGAGGATAAAGCAGCTCCTCGTGGAGGTGGCTCTCCAGCCCTAGCCAGCAAGACGGCTGGATCCCAAATCCTCGGAGTACAATGCTAGCAGTAAGGGAGAAGCCAACACCAAAATCTGTGGCACCCACGTGCTCCAGGCACCACTCGCCTCAAGCACTGGAGTTGTCCTGGCATCACTTTCATTAACTGGTGCCTTGCAAGAGGCACAAGAAAACTGATAGAAGGCACTCCCCCATAGTGAAGTCAAAGAATGAAAATGGAGCATGCACCAGATAGGGACCTAAGGCCCCAATCTCCCTCGAAGGCAGCCATGTTGACTCCACTCCCTACAAGGGACACGTTGAGTCTGGCACCCATGGACTCCCCGATGGGGGGGGGGGCTAAGTGGGGGACCTGGATTTCCCATCAACACTGGACATCCTCAAGGTGATTAAAGAACCGATTGCCACGACAGTTCTCCAGTCTCCTGCCAGATCAGAGAGAGTAGCGGTTGTAAAGTTTCCAGCCCCGCAAAGGAGCATGGTGTCATCTAGAGGCAAACCAGTTAAGATACAGGACTACTTCTGATCACCAAAGAGCTGCTCTGTCCAGGTTGGTACCACTGTGGTCCCTGTGATCCAACTTAAGATTCTCCAACTTGGAAGCCGTCCAACTTGGAAGCCGAGTCATATATTTCCCACCACAGCAGGCACTGCTTGAGGAGAAGCCAACATAGTCAGGACCCTAGACAAGTCCCCCTCCTGGGGCCCTTTTGGGTTTAGCAAGAGGCCCGAAGTTCTCTCTGGATATGAAGGCAAGTCAGGAGAATTCCGGTTAAAACAAGCCATTAGAAAAATGCAGTAGATGCATTTGAAAGCCTGTTTTCTTTGTTTGAAATTTGAACTTGTGCAGACACCAGAAAGTATATATCTGCCTTCTATAGACCCACACGGTTGTTACTACTCAAGAAAGAGATCTTGGAGTCACCATGGATAGTTCTCTGAAAGTGTCAGCTTAATATGCTGCAGCAGTCAAAAAAGCTAACAGAATGTTAGAAACCATTAGGAAAGGGATAGATAATAAGACAGAGAATATAATTCCACTATATGAACCCATGGTACACCCACACCTTGAATTCTCCAGGCATTTCTGGTCACCACAGCTCAAAAAAGGTATACTAGAATTGGAAACAGTACAGAGCTTCCCTCGGAGGAGAGATGAAAAAGATCAGGACTGGTCAGCTTGGAAAAGAGGTGACTGAGGGGAGATATGATAGAGGTCTATAAAATCATGAATTAGATAGTGAAAGTGAATTTAAAAAGTGTTATTTGCTCCTTCACATAACATAAAAACCACAGGTCGCACAATGAACTTAATAGGCAACAGGCTTAAAACAAGCAGAAAGAAGTACTGCTTCATCCAGTGTACATTCAACACGAGACACATTTCAGGGGACATTATGAAGGCCAGAAGTATAACTGGGTTAAAAAAAGAAATGGGTAAACCCATGGAAGATAGTCCATCATAGAAAATAAGGGATGTCAGGAGATCGTCTAGTCCCAACACCCTGCTCAAAGCAGGACCAACCCCAACTAAATCATCTAAGACAAGCTTTAAAAACCTCTAAGGATGAAGATTCCACAAACTCCCTTGGTAACTTATTCCACTGTTTCACCACTCTCCTAGTGAAAAAGTTTTTCCAGTATCCAACCCCCTTGTTCTGTCATCTGCCACCACTAAGAACAGCCTCCCTGGGACTCTTCTTCAGATAGCTGAGGACTGCTATCAAATCTGCCTTACTCATCCCTTCTGCAGAATAAACAAGCCTGCTTCCCTCAGCCTGTCCTCATAAGTCATGTGCTGCAGCCCCCTTATCATTTTTGTTGCTCTCCACTGGACTCTCTCCAATTTTCCACATCCTTGCTGTAGTGGGAGCCCACAATCAGACACACCACTCCACATGTTGCCTCACCAGTGCCTGGTAGACCGAGAGAAGTGATTGTTCCTTTCTGCTGGCAATGTTCCTACTAATGCAGCCCAATATGCCATTAGCCTTCTTGGCAACAAGGGCACACTGTTGTCTCAGATCCATCACTGACTTTTAGCCAAGATGGTCAGGAACACAGCCTCATGCTTTGGGAGTCCCTAAACCTCTGCTTGCTAGACGCTGGGCCTGGATAACAGGGGATGGGTGATAAATTGCCCTGTTCTGTTGACTTCCTTTGAAGTATCTGGCACCAGCCACTGTTAGAAGACAGGGTACTGGATGGATGAACCGTTATGCTGACCCAGCACAGCCAGTCTTATATTCTTATTTGTTGCCTTCTCAGAGAGGCTTTGTAGCAATCCCTGGCAAACGGTGCATCACCTAATTATATGTAACGTATTGGCTCCTGGTCAGGAACCAGCAATCAGTTTAATAGATGAGGAGCCCATCAAATGGACTAAAAGTACAATTTAGATGTTGGCTGCAGAATGAATATTTTTATATTTCAATAATTTTTCTTTTTGGCTTAGTGCCCTGAATAACAAGGGGTAAAATACAAAGTCTCTTCACCACCAGGGCCGGCCCAAGGGTTTTTGGTGCCCTAGGCCTACTATGACTTTGGCACCCCCACTCCACATGTTATAAAAGAGAACCTATTAATATGGGGTATTTTTAAATAGAGAAAAAAATTCACTTCCATTTAATTTGGTGCCCCTTAAAGCCTGATGCCCTAGGAAACTGCCTAGTTCATCTATATGGTTGGGCCAGCCCTGTTCACTACCACTAACACCCCTGTCTGTGTCTTTCTAGAGAAAGATGCCCGGTGAGATTTACCCTGGACCATAACTAAGCAAGAAGAGTTGTGCAGAGCTAGTAGAAAGTCCTCTAAGATTGGTGCAGCTGGAGCAGCAAGTATCTTGTTGAGCCATGAATATGTTTACATGCTGTTAATTTTCAGTAGTCCAGAGTGTGAGTGATTGTAGGCATTGAAAAGTGCTTTGAGTACCATGGCAATAATCTCTTCTGTTAGCTGATAATATAAAATTCAGCTACGGAAATAGCAATGTGACTTGATTTGCAGTGTACTCCATGTGCTCTGAGACTTTGGTGTGAGCATGTGGCAAGCATTTGGGCACGTATCCCACTACTACCAGTGAGTTCAAGAGCATAGCCTCTTCACGCATCAAGACCAAAACAGACTCAGCGGCTGTTTGTTGGTACATTTTCCTTCTTTCTTGCATGTGACGTAAGAACCCAACTGCTAAGCTCAATAAATACTCCGGTAGCTATGCTTAGTTAACCGTGTCTGTATATGTGTATTTACCTTTTATTGCTGGAGGGAAGATTAGGCATGAATGACAATTCAGAAAATGTTCTGTGGGCTCTGATACTATCCAGTGAGAGATGATCCCCACTGTATCAGACTATCTCCTGGAAATTAAAAAATCAGGATTATTGATTAGCGCAATTAAAGTACCGCTAGCAGCCATCACCACCATGTATGAGCTAATTGATGATACCACAATTTTTGCGCATTCTAGTGTCAAGCATTTCATGACTGGTATACAAAATGCCTACCCAGACATACATCTTCTCATAGTATCTTGTGATCTCAACTTAGTCCTACAGACCATGAGGCCACCATTCAAGCCTTTAGTGACCTGTACATTAATGCACATTTCATTAATACCCTTTCACAGAATATTTTTTTTTAAATATCACCTGGGGGAGGAATGGTTGAAATGTTTTAAATGAATTAACCATAAAGTGATGGTATCAGCTAACTCCTACCCACCAGATAGCACCAAAGCTCTGTATCTCAAGGGTTAGTCAAGTTTTGTGTAATCCCAACTTCTCTGTTTTAATTCTATTCTTAAACAGGATGCAGTCAGTGTTTTAATGTTCTGGTCTTTACTTTCTAAGACCAAAACACAATCCATTGCTGAATTTTTGCCCAGTATTATGTTTTACTCTCCAGCTTGGGTACCTTTGAGTCAAATCTAGCACCAAAGCCTCAGCCTGTTAAAAATGTAGTTTCTCATGAAACTTTAGGCATTATGACTAGATTTATAGTTACTAAAATCTTGTCTGCTGGTTGAATTGCCTTTAGTGCCATAACAGCAAGGGCACATGAGAGGCATTGAAGTAAAATGGTTGTGAGGATTTCTAACAAAACAAAAAGTAAATATAAATCCCGAGATTTTGATATTTTAACATTATATACTGCCCCTTATCATAAAAATAGTTTGACATTTCTGCATTCTGTGTGGCTACTCCTCTCTTTTACAATGACTTCCCAATACCTGTTTATAGCATCTTGATCTCCTTCCATTTTGGATTGTTTAATATTTGTATGCCACCAACCCACAGAGACAGTGTGGTTGGAAGTGTGAAATTGTGTGATGTGCTCATGTTACAGAGAGCTTCAGTATTTCTGCATTGAAAACAAAGTGCAAATCCTCTATGAATGCATCCTCTGAAGACAGCAAGCAAGATAAGCAAAGCCAGAATAAAATCCAGGCACTGGACGGTAAGAGGTCATCTCCAGATGCTTATAGTGGAAAGAGAGTGACGCATCTGTTTGACATGTTTTTGGCATGTTTCCAAGTTGTCGTCTTAAACTGCTGATTTATACTGTAAATAACTTGGTTCTGGTAGATGTTTCCTTTTTCGCTTTTCAGGATTTGACACTCTATTGAAGCTTATATCTGCAATCTTTGTGTATGTCAAAAGAGCTCCTTATTACTTTCTTTCTTGCTGCAGAATGAAAAATGAAATAATCTAAAGCAACTCACACCCAGTATGTATAATGAACATGCAGTGTTGTGCAAACCTGTTGTAGGTATTTCTAAATGTGGCTTCCTTATTTATTTAACAGAGTTTGATGCATAAAAAGTGAGAGGGGAAAATGTTCGTTTTTGAACCAAGCAAACTACATAAACTGAGTGTTAGTAATTGAAGTGAGCAACCTCATTGAGATTCCTTTTGTTACCCAGATGTATCTGCCCTGCTATCAATTTCCCAGGCTCCAATATCAACTGAACTAGAAGAGGCCATGAAAGAGCAGACAACAAACAGCAGCTGTGGTAGGAGATTCACTGACAGACCTGAGTCAGGCCATCAAGGCTGTGAGTGTAGCGTCTGTCAACAGTCAGAATAGTTACAGCAGCGTCATTGTGCATGTCTTACACCCTGAATCAGGTACATGGTTTGCACTTGCAGATTTTGTAACTTGCTGATGCCCAAGTTTGGCAGCTAATATTTTTAGACCTAAATACATTACTTGAAACCATCTACCACACACCATTATTTTTGTTCCCATTATAGATCATGACCAGGCATTTTGCTATCTTGTATAGACACTGCAGAATTTGGGTCCACAATTTAGGTATCTGATCATTTATTTTGTAAAACCTAATTGTAACACCAATAGAATCATAGAATAAGGGATGGAAGGGACCTCACGAGGTCATCTAGTCCAACCCCCTGCTAAAAAGCAGGACCACTCCCACTAAATCACCCCAGCCAGGGTTTTGTCTAACTGGGCCTTAAATATCTCCAAAGATGGAGATTCTACCACCTCCCTAGGTAGCCCATTCCAATGTTTCACCACAATCCTAGTGAGAAAGTTTTTCCTAATATCCAACCTTGATCTCCCCAGCTGTAATTTGAAACCATTTCTCCCTGTTCTGTGCTCTGTTACCATTGGGTACGTCGACACTTGTAAATTAAGTTGGCTTAAGTCAACTTAATTTACCCTGCGCCTACACTACAGTTTCCTTAAGTCGACTTAAATAAGTTGCTTAAGTCAACTTAAGGAAAATAAAGTCGACTTAATGAAAATTAAGTTGACTTTATTAAACCTCATTTTACTTCGACTTAAGCGTAAAGTCAACTTTTTAAAGTTGACTTAGGCCAGTATAGACCTGGAGTACCCTAAGTCGACTTAGGGCTACTCCAGGACTCCACCACTGCCCTCCCTGCCGTGCGGGGGCACAGAGGGAGCCTGACATGCGCCCCCCCCCACAGGGCAGGGCAGAGCCCTGCCCACCCTGCCCCTATGCCCTGCCAGGGTCCCTGTCCCCCTTTGCCCCACTGTACCTATGTACAATGGGGCAAAGGCTGAGTCCCCTGGCACTGGGCAAGGGGTGCCCCCCCTGCCCCTGTGGACCTGCCCTAGGTCCTCCTAGCCCCTAGAAGTCGACCTAGGCATCCAGTGTGGATGCTGTAGGTTGACTTTGTAAGTTCCCCCCAAAGTCGACTTTAAATTTAGGTGTAGATATGCTAAGTCAACTTAATTAAGTTGACTTAAAGTTAGTTAAGTCGACTTAGCTAAAGTCGACTTAAATTTACAAGTGTAGCCATAACCATTGAGAACAGCCTAGCTCCCTCCTCTTTGGAGCACCCCTTCAGGTAGTTGGAGGTTGCTATCAAATGTCCTCTCAGTCTTCTCTTCTGTAGACTAAATAAGCCTAGTTCCTTCAGTCTCTCCTCATAAGTCATGTGCCCCAGCCCCCTACTCATTTTCGTTGCTCTCTGCTGGACTCTTTCTAATTAGTCTACATCCTTTCTGTAGTGGGGAGCCCAAAACTGGACACTGTATTCCAGATGCGGCCTGACCAGTGCCGAATAGAGGGGAATTATCACATCCCTCGATCTGCTGGCAATACTCCTACTGATGCAGCCTAATATGCCATTGGCCTTTTTGGCAACAAGGGCACACTGTTGGCTCATATTCATCTTCCTGACCACCATAACCCCCAGGTCCTTTTCCACAGAGCTGCTACTTAGCCGATCGGTCCCCAGCCTGTAGCAGTGCATTGGATTTTTCCATCCTAAGTGCAGGACTTTGCACTTGTCTTTGTTGAACCTCATGAGGTTTCTTTTGGGCCAGTGTTCCAATTTGTCCAAGTCTCCCTGGATCCTGTCCCTGCCCTCCAGAGTATCTACCATTCCCCCCGCTTGGTGTCATCCGCGAACTTACTAAGCACACAGTCTATCCCATCATCAAGATCATTAATGAAGATGTTGAATAGAACCGGTCCCAGGACAGACCCCTGGGGCACTCCACTCGTTACTGGTTGCCAACTAGACATTGAGCCATTGATTCCTACCCACTGAGCACGTTGATCTAGCCAGTTTTCTATCCACCTTAGGGTCCACTCGTCCAACCCCTACTTCCTTAACTTGCCAACGAGAATGCTGTGGGAAACCATATCAGAAGCCTTGCTAAAGTTGAGGTATACCACGTCAACGGCTCTTCCCGCACCCACAAATCCAGTCATCTCATCATAGAAGGAAATCAGGTTGGTCAGGCACGATTTGCCCTTGGTGAATCCAAGTTGACTGTTCCTGATCACTCTATTTTCCTCCAAGTGTTTCAGGATGGATTCTTTGAGGACCTGCTCCATGATTTTCCCAGGGATTGAGGTGAGGCTGACCGGTCTCTAGTTCCCCGGATCCTCCTTTTTCCCTTTCTTAAAGATAGGTACTATATTTGCCTTTTTCCAATCCTCCGGGACCTCCCCCGTTCGCCATGAGTTCTCAAAGATAATGGCCAGCGGCTCTGCAATCACTTCAGCCAACTCCCTCAGCATCCTCGGATGCAGTTCATCCGGCCCCATGGACTTGTGCACATCCAATTTCTTTAAGTAGTCCCTAACCTGACTTTCCGTCACCGAGGGCCGCTCTTCTCTCCATTCTGCATTACCCCATGTAGTAGCCTGGGAGCTGGCCCTCCCTGTGAAGACTGAAGTAAAAAAAGCATTGAGTATTTCAGCCTTTTCCGCATCATCCACCACGAGGATGCCTGCCCCATTCAGTAAGGGACCTACACCATCCCTGATCCTTTTCTTGTTGCTGACATACTTGTAGAACCCCTTTCTGTTATCCTTCACATCCCTTGCTAGCTGCAACTCCAATTGCCCTTTGGCCTTTCTGATTTTATCCCTGCAGTCCCGAGCAATATCTTTATACGCCTCCCTTGTCATCTGTCCAAGCTTCCACTTTTTGTAAGCTTCCCTTTTATGTTTCAGCTCCCCGCAGAGTTCTCTGCTAAGCCACGCTGGGTGCCATCCACATTTGCTGTTCTTTCTGCACATCGGAATGTTATCTTCCTGTGCCCTTAACAGGGTTTCTTTAAAATACAGCCAGCTGTCTTGGACATCTTTCCCCTTCAGAACAGCCTCCCAAGGGATCCTGCGCATCAGCTCCCTAAGGGTGCCAAAATCTGGTTTTCTGAAGTCCAGGGTGTGTGTTCTGCTTCTTTCCTTCCTTCCATTGATCAGGTTCCTGAACTCTACCATCTAATGGTCACTGCTGCCCAGTTTGCCATTCACTTCTACTTTGCTGATCAATTCTTCTCTGTTTGTGAGCAATAGGTCTAGAGGTGCAAGGCCTCTAGTTGGTTCCTCCAGCATTTGTGCTAGGAAGTTGTCCTCAATATTCTCCAAAAACTTCCTGGATTGCCTGTGCACTGCTGTATTACCTTCCCAGCCGATATCAGGATAATTGAAATCACCCATAAGAACCAGGGCTTGCAATCTGGAAACTTCTGTTAGTTGTCCATAGAACGCCTCATCCACCTCCTCCTTCTGGTCTGGCGGTCTGTAGCAGACACCCAGCACGACATCCCCCTTGTTGCACTCTCCTCTAAACTTAACCCACAGACTTTCAACCGACTTATTTCCACTTTCATAGTGGAGCTCCGAGCAGTCATACAGCTCTTTTATATATAGCGCTACTCCTCCCCCCCTTCTTCCCTGCCTGTCCTTCCTCAACAATTTATATCCGTCCATGGCAGGGCTCCAGTTGTGCAAGTTATCCCACCACGTTTCTGTTATTCCAATTATATCATAGTTCCTTGTCTGTGCCAGTACTTCCAATTCTTCCTGCTTGTTTCCCAGGCTCCTCTCATTTGTGTACAGACACTTAAAATACCGGGCCAATTGCCCTACTTTGCCCTGTCGATTCTCTTCCATTCATCTTAATTTTCTATTTATTTAAACTTTCCCTTCAGTGTTTCTACTGTTAGTGGAAAACAGATCCTGTTACACTAACCTGATGTCTTTTTCAATGAGGTTACAAATTTGCTTGATAAAGGTAATAATGTCAACTTGGTATACTAGACTTCTGTAAGCCATTTGACTTGGTACCACAACACATTTTGATTTAAAAAAAAAATGGGAATGATATAGAATTAACACGCATGCGTAATGCCTCAGAAGAAGTCCCATAGGTCCTTGAAAGTCACGGAATCCATGATCTCCGTGGCAGAATCATATTCTTACTTATAATGATAAATTCAAGGAATTCAATCTATTTTAGCTTAACAAAGAGAAGGCTAATGGGTGACTTAATTACAATCTATAAGTACCTGTATAGGGAACAAATATTTAATATTGGGCTCTTCAATGTAACAAAAAAAGGTATATTATGATCCAACGGAAGTTGAAGATAGACAAATTCAGACTGGAAATAAGGTGTATATTTTTTAAAATGTGAGGGTAATTAACCATTGTAACAATTGCTTTGGGTCATTGTGGGTTCTCCATGACTGACTATTTTAAAATCAGGATTGGACGTTTTCCTAAAAGATATATGTTCTGGAATTATTTTGGGGAAGTTCTGTGGCATCTATTATATAGGAGGTCACACAGATGATTACAATGGACCCTTCTGCCGTTGGAATCTGTGAACATTATAGCGCTCTGTTAGCACTGGAGAATGGAAAAGTAAAACTGTCAAGAAAACACACCAGTCTTATTTCACTGTCCAAGTGCAATGAATGCAAAAATGAAATAGCATAAACAGTTAGTCAAAATTATTTAAACTTTTTTTCCATGTTTATATCTTATACTCCTAATAGGTGTTGGAGCAACCATCAAACAAATTTGAGGATTCTCTGAGAAACTTGAAACTTTCCCTTATAAAGTTGATTAGTCATCAGGCTAAAATTCAGTAAATGCAAAACACAATGGCTATGTCTACACTTAGAAAGCTAAGTCGACTTTAAGTTGACCTTATTACGTTGACTTAGAGAGTCTACACCAGACTCTTAAGTCGACTTAAAGCAGAGTCCGACCCATTCTGCCCGTAGACAAGTGAGTGGCCATCGCCGTGTGGAAGCTGGCAACCCCGGACTCCTACTGCTCCGTGGCCCAGCAGTTCGGCATCAGGAAGGCCACCGTGGGGACCACCCTCATGCAGGTCTGCAGGGCAATCAACAGGGTCCTGCTAGCTTGCCTCATCACGCTGGGCAACCTGCACAAACTTTTCAACAGCCTTGGCAGAGTCGGTTTCCCCAATTGTGGAGGCATTTTGGACGCCACCCACATTCCCATCCAAGCCCCAGACCACTAGGCCATGGACTATGTCAACAGGAAGGGCTACTACTCCGTGGTCCTGCAGGCCCTTGTGGACCACCGCAAGATCTGCGACATCTACGTGGGCTGGCCGGGGAAGGCACATGATGCACGCATCCTGTGCAGCTCCACCTTGTACAGGTGCATGCAGGCAGGCACCTTCTTCCCCAACCACACCATCTCCTTTGGAGATGTGCAGGTGCCCGTCCTGATCCTGGGGGATGCCACCTACTCCAGGGGTTGGTGACCTTTGCCGGCCTCTGTGCCAGCCCCAGCCACTGCACCCTCAGCAGGTGCCGGGGTGGGGCCAGCACCCACCGGCGGGCGGCCTCCGGTTCCCGGCCCCGGGGACTGGCTCCTGCTGACAGCAGCAGCTCCAGGCGGGCTGATCCGCCCTCTTCCTGGCCCTGCCCGGGGCTGGCTCCTGCAGGGAGTGGTGGCTCTGGGTGGGCTGACCTGCCCCGCTCCCCTCCAGCAGCCCTGCCCAGGAGAGGGTGGGGCCAGCAGGGGCCAGGAGCCACACGCCGCAGCTTCTTTTTTCCTGCTGGCCACGCTCCCCAGTGGGGAAGCGTGGCAAGTGGGGTCCTGGAGCTGCGGCACGTGGCTCTTGTGGCCCCAGGCTGCGCTGGGGGGGCGGGGCCAGCGGGGGAGCCTAAGTGGTGCCACGTGCTGCTCAGGCTTGTCCCGCGTGCCATGTTTGGCATGCGTGCCAGGGGTTGCTGACCCCAGGCCTACCTTTGGGCCATGGCTGATGAAGCCATACACGGGCCAGATGGATGCCAGCAGGGACCTCTTCAATCAGAGGCTCAACTGGTGCCGCAGCATCGTCGAGCGTGCCTTTGGCCATCTCAAGGTCCGCTGGACGGCCTTCCTGACCTGCCTGCAGCTTGGCGAGAGCAACCTCCCCGAGGCTGTCAGTGCGTGCTGTTGCCTGCACAACCTCTGCGAGCTGTGAGAGGAAAGTGTCCCCCACGCCTGGGAGGCCGAGAGACTCGCCGCCGACTATGAACAGCCCATTGTCATCCTGCCCCGGACACAGCAGGCCCGGGCGGGCACTGGTCATCTGGGACGCACTGAGGGCCCACTTTGACAGCGAGGAGCGCTGAGGGATGGGCCTGTTACCAGGCCCCATCACCTCCACCACCCGCCCATCTCCGCCCGGCCCCACACCAATAAAAAGCACGACACACTGTATAACTGTGTTCAGAGTTTTTATTCAGGGGGGGAGATGTGGGTTGGGAGTTGTGGGGGGTGGGAGGTTTGAGGGGAGTGAAGTGGGTCGGGGGGGGAGAGTGAAGGGTTGGTGGGAAGGAGGGGAGTCGGGGGGAGGGGGGGAGTGAAGAGGGTTGGTGGGAGGGGTCGGTGCTAGTGGCCTCCGGAAGACAGAGACAGGGCCTGGGAGATGGAGGCGTACATCTCCCAGTTACGGTGGCTGTCTTGTAACTGGGAAGTGACTGCCTCATCCCCTCCCAAATGGCCAACAGGTCCAGGATTTCCTGGTGGCTCCAGGACGGGGTCCACTTGCAGCGCTGGCTGCTCTGCTCAGCCATCTCCCCAGATGGCAGGCCTGGGCAG
>ML685899.1:1754683-1896077 GCA_007922175.1 Pelusios castaneus | reverse complement strand
ACTTAAGGAAAGTGTAGTGTAGACGCAGAGTAAATTAAGTCGACGTAAGCAAGCGTACGTCGACTTAATTTACAAGTGTAGACGCACCCTGAATGTGTTGCATAGTCTCCATTTTCTCTCTGAAGGCCTTTCTCTGTCTCTCCAGACCTGCTACTTCAGTGAAAAGTTATTTTCCTTCTCCTTTAGGTGACTCTTTTTCAAAGCAGACAAACCCAGCTAGCTGTAGAAGAGGCAAACATGGGAAATTCAAGCGCTAGAAACCATTGGAGCCCGTGTACAACCATTCATCTAATAAAAATAGAAATGGTCTTCCACACAAGAAGAGAACAGCATCTGGTAAATAGTTCTGCTCTCTCTGGAAAGCATCCCATCTGAGACCCTACAGTATGACCTTCCATGGCCCTTCCCATCCATGCTTACCCAATGTCTGGTTTTCCTATCCTCTCAATGATCCCTATAGGAGGTGATTGTGCTACTCACTCAGGAGGACCTGGGTCCATATCACATCTGCCATACAACATGCAACCTCTTCCAACTTCCCCTTTCCCATTCATTGGCACCTTTAAGGCCGTTCTTTGGCTCAGCCTTTCTTTCCTGCTCAGTATACTTGCTCCTCCTCTTCAAATCAATGCTCTATAACGGCCCCAAGACCCTCTTTCCAGTATACCATCATCAGTGGTATCAAACGCTGTGAAGCGGCTTTCTTTGCTATCCACCCCAATGTTTGCTAAGTAGCAGCTAGAGGTCCAGAGTGACCAGCAGCACTGTTCAGCAAGCCACGGAGCAGCTCCCTGCTTCAGCTGAACCTGCCAAAACCTTTGGAGCCTCGCAGTGTAGCTGGAGCTTGAAACATGTGTGGAAATTAAATGCATAAGTGATGCCAGGTATTAAATGCAAACAAGGAACCCTATAGGAAAAGTCATATCCATTGGTATTGCAAAAATAACACAAGAATTTAGTCTTCTCACTCTTTTCCTTTGAGATACCTGTTATTAGCAGGCTAATTTTTCTGTTTGAAATATCAGAGTCAGTTGTTGGACTACCAGTAGATACTCTATTGTAAAACTAAGAAAACATCAGGCAGTGTTCCATGTGCTATGAATCACCCTTTTGTGAACAGTATTTGCATTAACATGCCATCTGCAATGGTAGCAAGCCTATGATGGGGGAAAGAAATCCAAGATTTTCTGCGAAAATAATCTTTTCCTCTCATGCAAATCAGTGAACATTTGGAAATAACACATTGCTCTGTTTTTCAGTCAATAGCATCAAGTGCTCTTGTGGTGTTCAGCTCTTCTGTGATATACAGAAGATCTAGTGGTCCTTTCTGGCCTTAAACTCTGCAACTCTTTTTATTTGTTGCTGTTAGTAGGCAAGTCATAAATTATTTTAGTCAAAGCTTTTCTCTACAGAGGTGGAGGATAATTTCCTCTTGCCAAAGTGGTGGTGGCTACACACACTGTGCATGATTTTTCTTCAGCACTCAAAAGTTTTATTCCAGTACAAAGCTCATGTGTTCCACTCTGCCTGAAGAGCTTATAAAATCAGTCATTGTGGGAGGCAGAGTTCAGTGAAATAGGTGCAGACAGTCTGCCTCTGAGAATAAAATATTTGTCAAATCTCTAAGCTCTTTGGCTATGTCTACACTTGAAAAGTTAAGTCGACTTTAAGTCGATTTAAAGTGGACCTTATTAAGTCGACTTAACAGAAGTGGACTTAACTTTTCAAGTGTAGATGTGGCCCCTTTTCGACCTTATTAAGTCGACTTAAAAAGGTCCACCTAGGCACTACTCTGCCTCTCCACTGGCTTAAGTTGACTTAATAAAGTCGACATAAGCGCTAGTTCGAATTAAATTATTAATTGGTGTTATTAATTCAAACTAACTTTTCCTTAATTTGACTTAAGGAGCAGCTTAAGTCGAATTAAGGAAAGCCCAGTGTAGACGCGGAGTAAATTAAGTCGACAAGACTGAAGACATCCACTTTTTTTAGACAGTAGAATTTCTTAGTGTATCTCCCAGATGCTTTCCTTCTGTCTTTGCTGCATGATGGCAGCAAATATTTGCAGGTGTCTTTTCCTGTAAAGCACATATGTACACATCATCTCTAATTTTTTTCATGACTTTATTTGGAAGATAAGCCATTTCCTAGGAAGCTGTTGCACTTTTTGCCCTAACAATAGATACTTAATACCGAATGGATTCTGTTTAGAACTTGGATGACAAAGAATTTGGTTCAGCATAAATAATGTCTAACTAATTAACGTACAGCTACACATCCAAAGGGACCAAGATGTACTTAGCAGGCTCTTTGGGTGCATCTACACTTGTAAATTAAGTCGACTTAAGCTTGCTTAAGTCGACTTAATTTACTCTGCGTCTACACTTTCCTTAAGTTGACTTAAGCAGCTGCTTAAGTTGACTTAAGGAAAAGTTAAGTTGACTTTATAAAACCTAGTTTTAAGTCGACTTTCGGCTTAAGTCGACTTTAGAAAGTTGACTTTTGACTTAAGTCGACTTTAGAAAGTCGACTTAAGCCAGTGTAGATGTGGAGTAGCCCTAAGTCGACTCTAAGTTGACTTAGGGCTCTCCAGGACTTCCCCACTGCCCTCCCTGCCAGGGTGGCTGGCATGCCCCCCCACAGGGCAGGGCAGAGCTCTGCCCACCCTGCGCCTATTCCCTGCCAGGGTCCCTGTCCCTCTTGTACCCAGCTACAATGGGGCAAAGGCTGAGCCACCTGGCACTGGGCAAGGGGTGCCTCCCCGCCACCGTGGACCAGTCCCAGGTCCACCTAGCTCCTAGAAGTCAACCTAGGCGTCCAGTGTGGACTCTCTAGGTCGACTTTGTAGGACCCCCCCTAAGTCGACTTAAAATTTAGGTGTGGACATGCTAAGACAACTTTAAGTCGACTTAGCTAAGTCGACCTAAATTTACAAGTGTAGACATAGCCTTTGAGAGAGTCGTGGCAGATCACAGCTTGATTTTTTTCTAATAAAGCAGAAATATTAGTGGCCCTGCATATATGAACGTGGGACCTAATATGCAAAAATCTTAATAGGTACTTAATACTGACTTCCTTTCATGCATAGATCTTAAAGCATGTTGCAAAGGTGGGCGACTATTACTGTCCCTGCTTTATAGAAAGAAATCTATTGCCCAAGTACAAACAGCAAGTCCAAGGCAGAGCCAGTTATTGAACTTGGGTATCCTGAGTCACAGTACAGTGCACTAATCCCTGAACTGTGTTGATTATAAATGCATTTTTATGGTTGAAATTTAGTAACACAAAAATAGCTCATTAGTTATGCAAAATCCATCCCTTTCTATTTTCAAAGCCTCCTTGAATCTGTGTTCAAGAAGATCACTTAATGGATAAATCTTAAACGGTTATTCTTACAGGGCCATAGGTGTTCATAGCTCTCTACAGCCATATAAAGTGCAGGACCTACCCCTAGAATCTTGCAGCTGAAGACATTGACCCTACAAAGAGTTAGATACATGCTTACTGATCAGGAACTAAATTGGCAAGAGATGACAAACAGGATGAGGAAGTAGATACAAGGAGAACAAGACAAGAAGAGTTATTTTTGTTGTATGCAGGAAAGGAAAACTCAGATATTGAAATTCAGTGATTTACTCAAGGCTACAGTTTCAGTGGAAGAACCATGATACATAGCTGGCTTCAGAGCTCCTTCCTCAGTTCACTTCAACCACATTGCTTCACTGC
Source organism: Pelusios castaneus (assembly GCA_007922175.1). Taxonomy (NCBI): domain Eukaryota; kingdom Metazoa; phylum Chordata; order Testudines; family Pelomedusidae; genus Pelusios; species Pelusios castaneus. Next base: position 1,892,351 of record ML685899.1, on the reverse strand, counting down.
AGAGTATCTTACCAACCCACGCAGAAAGCACATATGAAAACATTTATTTTTCTTACTTTCAAGGAGTTAATATTTTCCCTCGGTTTATATTAGCTTTTCTACTTTTGACCATAGTTTGCCTGCATTTCCTAAACTAAGATTCAGGTCTGATCCAAAAGGCAAGCAGAGTATAGATTGTAGCCATATTTGCAGACTTTGCCTTCTATGGGACCTCACCACGGTGGGAATTGGATTGGTGGAGCTTACAAATCTGTGTTGTGTGAAGAGCTGCAAGAACTGGATGTTAAAACAAACTGTTTATGCTGATATTTACACAACATTGCTATGAACAAAAGGTACCTCTGTGATGTTTCTGTGCCATGTGGTGAGAATTCATCAGAAAGGGGAACTGTGCTTTGCCTGTGGGCTGACACCACCATTGCATTAAACTTTATTTCAAATCAACATTTGAATAAATTTTACTTCAGTTGAATCTGATCAGCTGTGGTTGAATTTACTCATACAACTTTTAAATGTATTTTGTTCTGTTTTTATAAATAAAACTGGAATGCATCCTGTGAAGAATTCTTGGACTGTGTTCTTGATTTAGAGTTTTTAGAAAAGTATCCCCTTTCCATATGTTCTTTGTAAATGTTGTTACACACTTTGTTGAAAGCTGTGGCTACAATAAGGATGGTCATATAGCTGTTTTATTTTTCTCTCTCCATTACTACTTTTCACCCATTCCAACCAACACTGTTTGCCATTAAACGCAATCACAAAGTAGCAGCATGAAATGGTATTTGCTAAGTATAAAAGACCTTTTCTGCAAGGATAACGTTTTTGGATTCAGCAAGCAGAATTTCAAACTTGTGATTATATTGGATATGTCCGAAAAGCAGGTAAGTGTGGAAAACAATCTGAGAACACCCCAGGCTCAAAGTGTCCAAGTTCCTTATCCCCTGAGAAGTAACACCCTGTGCAGCCATAGTGGCAGCTTCCCCAAGTGGACTTTGTATCTAGAAGGAACTTCATCTGCAGGGTAGAGGGGGTGATTTCATTCTTCATAGAAAGTCATTACTGACAGGAGCCTCAAATAGACTCGAATAATTTCTATTCAACCCACAGAGAAACATTTTCTACATGAATTCTGTATCTTCAGACAAAACCACTCATCCAAAGGGAAATCCATTGACAACAGCAGTAGTTAGAAAAGTCTACAGGAAAAAGGTAAATCTTTTACACTTCCTTCAGTGGCCAGACAAATGTTTTTTATTGCAATGTCTTTAAAGTTAGAAGTGGAAAAGACAGTTCTAGTTGAGCATCCAACTGAATAGACTCCTGGTGATGCAGCTGCTGAAGTTCCATTAAATGTAGAAGCCAACAAAGTGTAGTTTTAGCCATAATAAGTCTATTATTGCCTGTTTATTAAATAGAGGTTTTGGACACACATCTGAATGGAAAACAAGCATGTTCTGTGAGCACACAGACATGCCAGCATTCTCTTTTTTGTTGGTTTGGCAGGAGAGTGATGGACTACAGCCATGTGGCTTTTAATTCCTACCCCATTAATCGGGAGAGTGGGGAAATTCCCATGCACAGGACAGAGCTACAGGACCAAATAGGGAAGGATATAATTTCCTACTGCGAGGGCCAGAGCACTGAGAGTGAAGCACTTAGGCTATGTCTACACTTACAAAAGCTAGTTTGAATTAGTTAATTCAAACTAAAACTAATTTTAGTTAGTTCGAATTAACTTAATTCGAACTAGCATGGCCCCACTAGAATCCTAGTTCGAACTAGCCATGTCCATGCAGGGCACTTGCTTCGTTCGAATTAGTCAGTTGCATGAAGGTCAATCTGCCGATTAGTTCGACCTAAGCAGTTAGTTCGAATTAATATGGCCACATTGACTTAATTCAAACTAACTATTTTGAATTAAGGGTTAGTTTGAACTAAGAAATCGAATTTATTAGTTTGAATTAAGGAAGCCCTTAATTCGAACTAATGAAAGCCTGGTGTGGCCAAGGCTTAAGTTAGTTTAAATTAAGCTTCCTTAATTTGAACCAACTTGCAAGTGTAGACATAGCCTTAATGTTTGTGCCAGTATCACAAGCTGCAAAATCCTGTAGCTTCTCTTAAAACTTTGAAGAACACAGCATTTGTTTACATGAAGTGGTAGGAAATGAGAGATTTCATGAATCAGTTCTCCCTTGCCAAACTGTAAGCAGAGGACTAATTTTTACTCTGTCCAGAAGATTGAAGATGGCTGCATTGTACATCCAATTGCTCAACATTTGTAAGTACATTTTTCTTTGCTGTAGCTTGTTCCATCTATCTTAAGAGTCATGAAAAGTGAACAAAATGTATTTACTCTGTAAGCTGTTTAAGCAACCTCGTCAGAGATTTATGATGTACATCAGAGAGATCAATGTAACGTATATCACTGCTAGCAATAGTTTTAACTCAAGATTTATTGGAGCTCTATTTGTGCCTTTTATATAAAGTACCTATTAAAGGGACTCACAGCAAAGATTGCTTAGAGTTACCATCTCACATTAAAATACTACTAAAAACAAACATAACAATGAACTTTATTAACTACTAACTTAATAGACCTTATCCTAAGAAAACAAAATGAATTTAAACAGAACAGTCCCCACAAAAACACTGAGAAAGATCCCCAAGAGACCTGAAGTCCAGGTGGAGTTCACCGAACTCTTTGCTACAGTCTTTGTTCAAGTCCAAAGGCTTGAGTGAAGAGTAGCTATCCTCTTCTTCTTTGGTTGCAGGAATCATCAATAGAATTCCATGAAGGCTTTTCTTTCTCCTCTGGAACCAGCACCATCCAGTCAGCTTACTGGTTAACCAGCCCTCAGTCCCATATACACGTGCACTAACTCTGCTGCAGAAGACTCCATAGGAGGGAGAAAACATCTTTCTGTCCACTCCTGGCTCTACTTCTCTCCTCTTGCACACTGAGCACATGGGCTCTTCTCACTGCAGCTCCTGCCTTCCGCTCTCTCTGTCTGCACAGTCTGCTGCTCTCATATGGTCCGACCACACCAACAGGGAACCCTGTGGAGCATGCTCAAACTGATACCACTCCCTGTTCTCCAGAAGTTTCTGGTTTTGGGTACCTAATCTGCCCAGCAACAGTAACCCACCCTCAATGGGTCTCTTAAAGAGCTAGCCTGGTTTAGGCATATGGATTACACATGAATATCAGACACCATCCTAATGCCATCTCTAGTTACACCTCTAATGTGCTGGGCAGGGGCGGGAATGTATGCTGGATAAGTGAAGGCAGAGAGGCCTGGAAGGCAAAGCAATTGCCTTCTGTAAGCAATTACTCTGCTTCCAGATATGCATTAGGTCAGGGTCCTATGTCCCCCCACTTTTTCATGAGTTCTCCCCAACTCTTCCACATCTCCACAGCTTCTGATACTCTGCTACCCCTCAGATGATTCCTCTTGTGGGGTGGTCCCTATAATTACTCTTTTCTTTTGCTCCTATTGATCTGCTATTGTAGTTAACACACCTAGAGATACAATTTGTGTGAAAGACTATGCAAAGTAGTGTGGTGTAGTGTCAGTTCATCCTTCTGCTCAGACAACCCGGTCAAATTCCTGATTTCTCAGGCTGGTCCCTTTCCATTAGTATCTAGGAGGCATGGAATCTCTGAAGGAAAATAACTCTGCTCACAGGATATTTGCAAAACATAGAGGGTTTATTAATCTCCAAACAGAGTGGAATGTAGCATTAAGAGTCAGCTTCACATTTCTTTATTCTTCTCATGTTAAAACAAGCAATCTATGTACATGTTTTCAGGCCAGTTATTAACAACTTCATAAATTAAGCAGCCAGGATCAGGAAAGAGTTCCCCCCAGCTTACACACAGTATTTCCAAAAGCACTCCGACAGGTTCCCACGTTTCTTATACTGTTTCCTGTCCTTGGCCAGCAGGTGGCTCAGCAAAGCAATTTGAGGGTGATTTCCATAAAAAGCCTAAAATCAAGCAATATCAGGTGGGTTAGTGAGCGGGATGGGATTAATCCTCTGAAAAAGCCTGCGATGAGATGCAGTCCCTCTGCCATCCTTGACCAGGCCCTACACAGCCCTATGTTCTGACTAGCCCAGAGGGAGCCAGCCCAAAATGCATCTGTGATCCAAAATGCTAATCAAACTCTCCCTGCCTTATTCTCTTAAAGGATCAGTATGTGGTAAAAATTAAGGATTTCCTATTACCAATTAGCCCATTGTCATTGCGCTGTGGGAAAGGTGACCTACCTGGAGTCCTTATTTAGTTGCAGCTATATCCGAGCATGCTTTTTAACCTGGCCTGCTGTTGAGGTTAGAAATAGCTGTTTATTTAGAAGGCAGTTTTACAGGGGAGGGTTGGATTTTAAAATGATGCTGAAATGCTCGCAATTTCTCCCAAACCTGTGTTACTATAGTCTTGAAAATATTTTATAATTACGCAAATTAGTGGTTTTCTGTCATTATCTTCCTACATTCTTTTTCTGCTCCAGAAAGGTGGGTTATACTTTGATCTAAACTATTTTAAGGCAAATGGATCTTTAAAGGGTCTCTTGTTATCCACTTCTCCTTAGTCTAAAGTGCGATTTCCCAGTTTCTCATCTTGACAATAGCTAGTCATTCATTTACCTCTTTCACATTTTCTCTTGGGTTGTAGCTGCTAGGGCTCAGACCTGGAAAACAAGATACGAAATGCTTTTCATTTGGAAATGGAGAAGACCACCCATGCCATTTCTGATCGCCAGGCATAATATAGCCCACCAGAGAGGCAAAACAGAACTTTAGAGGATTAAGTAGCAGCCACCCCTGCTGATGTGGGGGGGTCAGTCCTTCTTGTAGTGTATTATTGCTGACAGGTCTATGATAGTGGGGCTGTAGTATTTTACTTTCTGAAAATGCTGATGCTTTTCAACAGATTGCAACATTTGTGAGGCCCAGTTAACCTTTCCCAGACCACGTTCCTGTCTTGCCCACAGGAAATCCTTTTTTCCTACTCATCAGCAACCACACAGTAGTAATGTGAAGTTCACCTGACTTTTATGCAGGGACTCCCTACGCAAACACTCATTGAGGGCTGCAACTTCCTTTTGTTGTTAGCAGTGCTTAGTTTGGTTTTGGGTTGTTTTTTTTTTTAAAAAAAAGGTTCTGGTACTCATATCTTGATAGTAAATATTGAAAATGCCTCTCCTACCCCTCTTCTTCCAGTGGCATGCTCCTTTTCCCTGCTGACCCCAGCCTCCCAGCTGGGCTGCAGGGACAGCAAAAAAGGTGCCAGTACTCCGTACCCCTGCGTACCATCACAAAAAAAACCCCACTGGTTGTTAGTGAATTCTTAATAGAATTGTTCCTGATGGTTCTTTGATTCTCCTCTCTGACTTAAGATATTCTTGCTGGTGGGGTTTGGGTTGTCTGCCCACAGTGAACTTCTGGATGCTTTCATAATGTGTTCGTGACATGCTGCACACATGTTCCATGCCCCTGTAATGTGATCTATGTAACTTTCCTGTTAACCTTTGCAATGTAATTGTATAGTTTAATGCAAAATATGCCATGCTTGGTCTTTTTGAATGCTCGTGACACTCTGCATTATTGTTATAGTATCATGTTTTCTGCAACCTCATACATGTGTACAGAATGAAACAGGCCCCCAAATGTATTTCACCTAGCTCAGGTAGGAGCAAGTAATCAGGGCTGCAAACACACATCCAGAGACAATACACATAACAGTGGACTAGCTAAGTATCTGTAGCACCTTGGCTGGAAGGGGGAGATTGCCCGCCCTTTCTAAGCAAAGTAAATCACTTGACCACAAGGAGGAGGGGGGAAGGGTTGTTTGAAGAGGAAAAAAAAGTCACACTTTAAACTGGTTTTGGGCTTTTCTGCTTTGGTCTCCATCTTGTAAGGAACCCCCCAAGAACTGGGCCCTGACTGCAGAAGGGCAGAGACTGGCTGAAAACCATCATAGCCAAATTTGAGTGGCAAAATGGAGTGTGATTGTAGGTTTGATTGTGAATTATCTTTTGTTTGATTGTGGTAAACTTGACTGATTGTGCATTGATTTGCTGTATACTCACTTAAAATCATGTTTAATCACTACATTAATGTTTGTTTTATGTAAAGCAGTATGTATTTTGAAAAGAGAGTGAAAGTGTGGATGCCTAACTTGGAGCAAAAGTGATGCATATCAATTTCTTTATTAAACTGACTGACCAGAGTAAATGAGCCTGCAGTGATCAGAGAAGGGTCCTGATCTCTGCAAGACAGAAGTTCCTGTTGTGGCATTTGGGTCTGGGGGTGCTTGTTGGAGGATTATCCTATGAGTAGCAAGTGAGTGCACTTCCACTGCCTGGGACCAATTACATACAGGAGGCTGATGTGAGCTGACACGGGAGTGGGGATCCACCTAGCAAAGTGGGGTAAGTCGAGGCCCAGGAATGGGTGATTGGGGAGGCAGACCAGCCCAGCAGACCAGATTGTGGGAGGGGAATGTCATAGTGCAGTCTACAGTTTGGCTCCAGGAAGATTTATTTCTTGCTATGCAAAGAAACTGAATTTTCAGAGGGGACCCTGGGCATTTTATACTTTGGAACAGATATAAACTGGTTGGGAGAGGTTTACCTGCTTTGCTGGGACTGTCCTCAGATTGTGCCCCCAGGAGCCTTGGCAGAGTTTGAAACAGAGAAGCTCTCCTCAGGTTGTCCAATCGCTCCAAATTTAATTTTGCTTCTTCATCAGCTGTTGGTAGAAGAAGACAGTTAAAGAAGACCTCAGAATCTGTATGAGGTAACATCTTCCTTAGGACCCTGTTTCCTTTTTGGGTAACATACATTCAGTTAGATGGCTCCTGAATAGCTCTGTGGGCCCCATGTGCTGAAGACTTCAGATGGCACCACTAGCTAGTAATTGACCTTTATCTAATGAATTTGAAAGAGGTGGTGATTGCCTCTTCCCTGAGTCACCCTCCCAATGTACGGTATCTCTGTTCTCACTCTTCTAACAGTTCCACCCAATTAGGCACAGTAAGCCACCCATTCATTGGTTTGAAGCCCGAGGTAATTATAACCCCAAAGAAACTATAGAAACTACTGCTGTTCAGAGTGTCTGCAGTGCTAAAAGAAACACACTGTGAAAGAGGCAGTCTTCCAAATGATTATATGGAGCAGCATGTGGATCACTGCTAGGATGAACTGGACAGGCTATCAGAACAAGATCACAGACTGTCTGAAAGGAAAGACGCATGGTATTTAACAAGTTTATTTCTAGAACTTTGTGATATTGAGTCAGGAGCACCTAAATGTATGCAAGCTGGGTTCCTTTAACATCCTGAAATAGATGGCTGATTTAGAAACAATGTAACAGATCATAGATATCATGTATTTGCTTTTCCCACAAACCCCTCCTTTATTTAAATGAAATTTAGAACATTTTAATCAAAATGACATATCCAGGAGGAAAAGGGGACAGGTTGGCACAGAAGGCTGAATATAGAATATGGAGGAACTTGGGTCTTTATAATGTCTTTATAAAACAGGCAGCAAATTACATCTTTGCTAGCAATAACATGCATTCAAAATAGTGTGATGTGGGTGCAGAGACAGATACAGTTTGTGGACTGAGGAAGGTAATCTTGCAGGCACATACTGGGTATGCAGGTCAGAGTTCCAATTGCTCAGGAAGTGGGGGGAAATTGCATAGTTCTTAATTATGGAAAATGCACCAAAAAAAAACTACAGACAGCTAGAAAACATAAGCTTTTGTGGGTTACCTTATTTGGTTTGCTGAAATAGACTAACATGGTTATCCCACTCGAAGTTATGACAAAGGAAAATTTCCATGATGGTTTTTAAAAAAAAATCCCTGGCCATAAATGAATACTGTAGTTTGCCTAGTAACTTTGCAGGAAACACTGGGAAGTTTCAGAAATGATTCTTAATATAAGGCAGTGATTTTCAAACTTTTTTCCTCAGGACCCAGTTGAAAAAAATCATTTATGCCCACGACCCATCAACTACATCTATGAGCAATGCATTCCAGTCTTTTGGCAGCAGCAGCAGGGGGCGCTGCGACCTAGTGCCTGAGGGTCTGCGACCCAGTACTGGATCCTGACCTTAAGTTTGAAAACCACTGGTCTAAGGTAAGCTGCTACCTCCATGTGCATTATGCTGAGACGTTTTACACAGTTATTCTAATATACTTTGCCTCCCCATAGTGTTGCTGGAAATACACCTTTGGTTTGAGATAAAAATATATATTTGAATATAGACTCCTGATTTTGCCTTTTGTTAAGGGTTTTTTGTATTGGTAGAGAAGATTCAATAAGCTTAATGCATGCCTCCAAACAAATGCACTCAATACCAGTGATTACTTCTAGCTCATTCACTGTATGATGTGATGGATGATGTCTGGATTGAATGACAGCAAGCTGTTAACTGTCTGCACGTTACACAGTAGAAGATTTGGAAAGACGCTTCTTTAAATTTTGGATTTACACTAAAGCATTTTTGTGGATGTTAGTATGTCAGTCGTCATAAACTTATACAGCAGCAATGTCACCAACAAAAGAATATGAAGTACTTAGGTAGAGGGCAGGTAGGCACAGTCCTTTCTCTGTGCACAGCTTTCTGACCTATGGCACTTCCCGATCTCCCAGTCTTGAGCCCTGGCTCAGAGTTCTGCTCATATGCATCAATCCTGATTATCATATCCTCTTTGTTCCATTCTTGGATTTTTACCTATGTGCCTCAGTCCTGATCTCCTGTACCTCTACTTTTTCTAAACCTTGCATTTCCCAAGCAGACACTTCTCTTTCTAAACTGAACGAAGTCACTTTAATGTTAGCAAATATCTACTAGGTACTAAATGTGAGCCTACTAAACCCATTTTCACAACTGACTTAAGCCAAAATTAATCTGTCCTTAACTCCCCCAGATGGGAGTGTTAACGGAATTAATTTCTGCAGTACCTTGCTCATGCTTTCTCTAGATATTTTTTCATTTTAAAAATAACAAATAATGAGTCTTAAAATACAGTGAGAGAAATTGGCCATCCAGCCAAGCTACTTTAAGTAGAGTGAAATGCCAGCTAGCTCACGTTTCATGTTGCAGAGTTGAGAGCACTTGCATTCCGGATCTGAAGGCAATAACAAGGGATATTTAGGTCACTCTCCATTTTATGACGATTTGCTCCCAATGGCTGGTTCCAAATGTGCCCATCATGAAGAAATATTTGCTTTTTTTTTCATAGCTGGCGAGCACAGATGGAAAAAAGTCCTTTCTGAAAGGCATTACATCCCAGTGCCCTACTAAGTTCATGTCAACTAAAAGCAAAAAAGTCTTACCTGAGAGCTGATAGGACCCTTCACTGGAGTCAGTAATGGGGAGAGACAAGAGAGGACAGGAGAAGCTGATGATAATGAGACAGCAGAATATCAGTCTATGCATTGTTGCTGCGTGAATATAATTTGTCTTTGTTGACCCCTGTTGTGCAGATCTGCTATCTGACTGGTGCTTCTCCTCCCAATTTCACCCATTATATAGCCACTCATGACCTCATAAACATCATCATCCAAAAAAAAAATCGAATGACTTTATTGCCCATTGATTCTAAATGGAAACCACTTTGCATTGATGTAATTTTTCAAGGTAACAGTTCATAGACAATAAATTTACTGTCTCATTGCGTGGTGTACAAAGTGGATATTATATCAAACTGGGCACCGTAAAGTTTATAAATCTGGCATAAAAAATAACTTCCAGTTATAAATCATGAGTTAACGAAAGGGTCAGACATTGGTTGAATTGACCAGAGCAGTGAGATGGCTGATTTATGATCCTTCGCAAGCTTGACGCAGAGCATCTGATATGAAATAGGTTTTTTTTTCCTTTTGTGAGTTGGATGGATGAGTTGTCATGTTGTATTGGGGGTTCTTGTGCCAGGAGAGTGAGAGAGAACCGAGATTAAAATTTCCATCCACTTGTTTAATTTGCAAAGAAAAACTGAGCTGAGTTTAAGACGCTGGTGTTTCATGTCTGTTTATTTTTCCTCATTTGCACAGGCCTCTTCCAATATTGCCCTAGAGAATTGCCTTGGCAGGCGGAATGTGACTTTGATCTTCCATTTCAGTTAGATGGAGACTCACTCAATACATGTAAACTAGTTTGGGAAGTAGATCTTCTACTAGCCTGTGAGCAGCACTGACCTTTTCTAGCTCATCTATTGACTGTTCCCCTTCTCTAAAGAAATGGACTTGAACTTGTATTAGATAATGTGCTAACCACTAGCTATCTAGCTTTTTTTTTTTCAAGCAAACATTTTGGATACTATGCAAAATGAGCAGCCTCATGACTTTATTCTGTGTTCCTCCATCCATTCATCCACTTTGTCTCATGTCACCTCTCTTTGCCATCACACCTTTCTTTCCTTCTAGATTACGAACTCGTCCTGGCAGAGGTCAGGTGTTCATTCAAGCATCACACATATCCCTGTATACAGATATTAAATTATAAACTGACTTATATTTAGATCTTTGTTTTGTGTGATATTGTGAACATGAGCTTGCATTTGGGCCTGCAAAATGGGGGTCCCAGTTCAGGCACAGACTCCCTGAGCATAGATTTTTCTGCCTTCCAACACTCTGGAAAAACAAAGTGAGATCTGATCCACTGGTAATAGGGTTTTTCTGTTTCTTTTGTCTTTGCTAATGAGGTTGGTCTTTCATACTGTATATTCTATAGCTTCTGGGGTTATCTGAATATTAGCAAGGCCTATTCCATGTAATAGACTAGATCGATAAACTAGATCAATCACACCTGCATCAGCTCAAGATCAATATCATCTGTCCAAGATGCAAAGACATACTGAGCAGCACAGAGATCGTATTAGAAGGCAAACACGTTAATGAAGTGTAACTGTACATTCATCTTTGTAGCACCATGCTAGCCAATGGTGACCTCAAGAAAGAAGTGACATCGAGGATTGGGAAAGCACCCAAACATTCATTGAACTCAACAATGTATGGAAATCAAAAATATACTGTACCAAAACAAAGCTGTTCAACTAAGATATTATCTCACTCAGCGCTAACATATGGCTCTAAAAACTGAAGATCTGTTACAATGTTAGACAGAAAATGCAATGCTTTTGAAAATAAGTGCTTGGACATTGGATGGACAGACTTTATCACCAACAAAGAAATCTGATAAATCTTCAACAGCAGCTTGTCTTCACTAGAATTAGAAGAAAGCAGTGAACATGAAACTGTCAAGTGGAAACCAATTGGTGAGAGAAAACAAGGGCATCCAAGAGAAACGTGAAGAAGAACCCTTTTCAGGGAGGGCAGAAGAGATGGTCTCAGTACCATTGAGCAGATGGAAGCAGCAGCTAATGGCAGTGAAGAATGGAAGTGTCCACCCTGTGCATCACACTGGTAGAAGAAGACGGGGGACATTCCATGCAATACACACCTTACTACTACAGATGTCTGTGCCTATGTCTATAGTGATGGCAGCACTTTCAGCAGCTCCAGATTGATTCTGAGGGATCAACTGAGTGGCAGATTGATCCAGAATTAGACATTGTTAATCCACTCCCGCAAAAAAGATTAACGCTGCATTGACAGGAGGGCATTTCCTGTTGGTGCAATGTCGTGGGGATGCTGCAGTAGGCAGATGTTAGGAAGTCAATGGGAGATATGTAGCTTGCGTACCTCCCATCAACCATTGCCGAATTTTGCTGGCAGTGTAGGTGTAGTCTGTGTGTGAGTATGTGCACATAGGGGACATACAGCAGAACCTCAAAGATACGAACACCTCAGGAATGGAGATTGTCCATAACGCTGAAGAAAACATTATGGTCCAGTTCCCTGCACTCAATGTCTTCCAGCTGAGGCTGGGAGAGAGCTCTGCAAAGGTGGATCCTGACAGCACTGCTTGGTTTGCGAGCGGCTCCCTGCCTTATTGCTGTTTCTTGTCTTTTGGCTGAACTGGATGTGGGGGGGCAGCCCTGCACCCTTGGCACTGCAAGCCGTAGCCCTCAGCCGCCTCTTCTCAGGGCATCCTGCTCAGTGCATGTTTGCCATGCTTCAGAGACAGCACGTGGCAGGGGGTTGGTGCCAGCCAACTGCTAGCGCCCCTTCCTCCACTGCTCCTTGCACAGCCAGATGTGCTGGCAGGACCCATAAGTGCAGCCACAGGCAAAGCTTGGGCCTCATTGGTGCACAGGCTGTGGCCCTTTAAAACTCTGCTAGAGCCCAGATGACTCCCACTCCAGCTGCAGCCAGACTTTGATGGTAACCTTCAGTTCCTTGCAGCATCAGCAGGAAAGTTTCTTTCCAGGGCTCCAGAATGCATGAAAACAGCTTCACCCCTCTACTGGGGTGAGGTGGGTGGGGTGAAACCATTTTTGGTTTACAGGAACAGCACAGACCCAGGACTCTTTCTGCTCTGCAAACCAACCTTGTATACAGACACAGTATTTGCTTTCTTTCCCCCTCACCACACCCCATGCCCCTCCGCTGCTGCCTGGTTGCTTACTTCCAGTTCACAGGGTGTTGAGTTGACTGGTGAGTCCTTAACTCTGGTGTTTGTATCTTTGAGGTTCTACTGTATATCAGTGTGTAAAACATCTGTTGTAGGTGCTTGAACTGTTACCCATTTCCTATTCCCTGTACTTCTCTTTGCTTGGGTGGGCAAGTGAGATAAAAGAAGGTTCTACAAAACTAAATGAATAGATTCATGTACCCTTCTTCCCCTCCTCTTTCCCCACAGGGAATGTAACTGGCTGAAGGAATGCTTCCCTCCCCTTCTGTGACTCATGCACCTTCTCATTGCAAGATTGCGGCCAGCAATTAGGCCTGATTTTGCTGCATGACCTCATTGTTTAAGATGGTGCTGGATGCTCAGTACGAACAACTTCTCCTTCAGTGGGCTATCAATGACAATGGCATCATCAACATTCAGTCAGCACATCCTCCACGGAAAACTAATGAAGGAAGCACTCTACATAAGCAATTTTTGTCCTTTGTCTTCCCACCAGAAAAAGTGCAGCCTCTTACAGCAATCATGAAGTGCGTCATATAGAAATTGGGCATCTTGCCCATATCTTACTGCTTTCTACTCAGGTCTTGTATTTGTCACCTATAAACTCTCCTCTGCTGGGGTGCCAAAGGCATTCAAGAACAGAGTACGCATCATCATGCAAAGCAAGGAAACAACTCCTGTAATGAGGGTACAAAAACCCAAACACATGGATGACAAAAGTGGATGTGAAATGTCAGAGTTTGGGGGATTGTTTATAAGAGAATTTTTAATTTTTTCTATTCCAAAAAAAAAAAAAATCTCTAATTTGTCCTTACTATGTTGGTAGATTTTGCTTCCACTGGCAATGCTTCCCCTGAGATAACAAGACAATGTCAGTCCTGTTTGATTACTGCACTTCCCATGGGATAACAAGGACAGACTAACTACATTGCCGTAGTTTCAATATTTAATAATAATCTTTATTAACCAGCAGGACTTGCAAACAAGTTATCTTCTATGATTATTAAATCAATTTTACAGGTGGATGATCTGGTGTGCGTGGTTTCTTGTCCAAGTCATGCACACTACGTTGAATTTCTAGTCAATTATATTTCTACCCATATACTATATCTATAAACCTGAGCATACAAAAAGAAGCAATAATGGAGCTAGGATACTGAAAATGGACTATTAGGAGATTTAGAAGATCAAACAAAAACCCTAATCATAACATGGACCTTTCCTGTTAACTTTCCTTTTTCTAAGCTTCTAAATCCATTGTGTGGGCAATAATTGTAATGTGGCCTCTGTGGTGTGTCCTGTGTGTAACCAAATAGTATTTCTACTCTTTGAGTTTGGGAGAACAGTTGCAAGGATTGAAATAACTTTTCTCTTAGCTGGAGTGCTGAAAGGCATGCATGTGTTCATGCCTATGAGTGACGGAACACCTGTTTGCATGAGTGAAGATGGCAGAATGCTAAATGCTTCCGCAGACTTTTTCTTTTGCAGATACCTGGCAAACAGTCCCTGGGACTTGAGTTAGTTCAGATCCCAGCTGCCAAAACACTGCTCCTTTGTAGGGCAGTTTCCACTCATTTTGAGAAAATCCTCTTTGAAGTGAGCCCTGCTGGGCTGGCACACTGTGTTCAGGGTTTATTCTCTCCAAGTGAAGCTTGACAAACTGGACCTTATTTCTCTTGTCCACCCAATCCTAGAGAATTAACAACTAAAGCCTTCATGCTGTTCAACATGAAGGACAGCAAGTCTGGCATGGCTGGAGCTTGGAAATGTTACATATCCACCACCTATGGGGTTCAGATTCCATATTGTGCATCTACTGGAGTACAATCTACCAACTCAGAATGATGCTATTTTCGTTCCTTGGGAATTAAATTGTTCCACACAAAATGTCATGGTGCCAGTCAGAAAATTATAGCTTATTTTTGACAAGTAAAATGGGGAAATGATGCCATTGGCAGAAAGAGTAAGCAAAAGAGAATCCTATTGCAGAAAAGAAGGGAATTCCCTTGCTTCCTCAAGTGCACCCAAATGATCTGCTTTAACCTAAGTAAGAAATTGTGGCCTGAGCAACAGTTTTGGACTGAACCAAAAGATCAACAGCAAATGACCCAGCAGCAACACCACCACCAACAAAAAAGTGAATGTTCAAAGTTACTCACGGGAAATTAAGAAAAGCATCATATTTTACTGAAGTCTTGTCTCTTCTCTTGTCTACATCTGAGTTTCTCTGTAGCTATAAAGACATAGACAATTTCAAAGAATTTTCCTTTGTCATAACTTCCAGAGGTATAGCTGTGTTAGTCTATTTCAGCAAACCAAATAAGGTAACCCACGAAAGCTTATGTTTTCATAAATATGTTAGTCTTTATATATATGTGCCACAAGACTCCTCATTTGTTTTCCTTTGTCATGTTACTCATCATGTTCTCTGTCTAATGCTGCCATTTATATCATGTCCATCACTGTGGTATCTGAGCACCAGAAGAATTTAGAGCTGCTAGTCATCTTTAGTTCTGGAGTTGGATGGGTTATATGTACGGGGTGCCTTTGTCTATATGCTAACACTTTTAAGGAAAGCTTGTACTAACACTGATGAAGCTCCTGTGTTGCTAGTAACAGTGCACGTAATAATGTGGACTGGCAACTGGCATTTCTGCCACAGTATTGAGTGCTGATACAAATCTCTTTCATTGTGAGGAACTGTCATGTGAAGCCGCAGAAAAAAATCAAGTACATTCAGACTGAATCAACAGACCTCGGTGATTGTGCTCTGGACTTGGATCTGCTAATGATGGATAAAGATCAGGAGTTCATATGGATCATGTCACCGCTATTGGCTGCCTTTGATTCTATTGATCATAGTTGTTATCTGGATTGCAGTATCACCAAAGAGACTCATTGAGAATCAAGGTTCCATTATGCTAGGCACTAGTCAAACATATACAATATAAAGACAGTCCCTGCCCCAAGAGTTTGCAATTTAATTGGTGGTGTTGATTTACCTGCAAACCCACACTACCAGAAGAGGTAGCATTTCCCTTTACAGACTTTATTCCTACCACTCAGAGAGATCCCTGTGTGTAGTTTAGGGTAGCTTTCCTTCTGCACGTCTCCAAAGCTGTTCTTTCTTCAGTAGGGCTCCATCATGTCTTCTTCTCATTTAACTTTGTTTTCATTCTGTGCAGTATATTTGCACAGGCTGATCCTCTGCAAGTAACACATTGGGGGGGGGGGCATCTGCTACTTCTATTTTATGATTTTGTAGGACTGAAAGGAACTTCCAGAGGTCTTGTAGTTTAGTCTACCATATTCAAGGCAGGACTAAGTATTATCTATGATCTAAGATAAACATCCCTGAGAGGTGTCTGTTTGACCTGCTCTTTAAAACTTTCAGTTACAGAAATTCAACAACCTCTCTAAGGCTATGTCTACACTAGAAAAGTTAAGTCGACTTTGTTAAGTCGACTTTGTTAAGTTGACTTAAAGTTGACCTTATTAAAGTTGACTTAACAAAGTGAACTAAGTTGACTTAGCTTTAAGTCGACTTAGTCCACTTTGTTAAGTTGACCTAGCCACCCTTAAGTTGACTTAATAAAGTCGGCTTAAGGGTTACTCCATGTCCACACCGTCCTTAAGTTGACTTAAGGAGTCGACTTAAGGGTTAAGTTGACTTAATGAGTGGTAGTAACAAAGTTGACTTAAGCTTTCATTAAGTCGATTTAAGGAATTTCTTAAGGCGACTTAATGAAAGCCTAGTGTGGATGTGGCTTAATTTAAGTCGACTTCAGCCTCCTTAAATTGCCAGTGTAGACATAGCCAAAGTAATTTGTTTCAGTACTTAATAGCTTTACAGTTAGGAAGTTTTTCCTGGTGTCCTGCCTAAATCTCCCTTTCTCCAATTTAAGCCCATAACTTCTTGTCCTGTCCTCAGTGGTTAAGGAAAACAATTTTATCATGCTCCTTTTTATAACAGCTATTTATGTACTTTAAGACTGTTGTCATGTCACCCCTCAGTTTTCTCTTTGCTGGACTAAACAATCCCATTTTTTTTTTCAATCTTTCCTGGTAGGTCATGTTTTCTAGACATTTAATCACTTTTGTTGTTCTCCTCTGTACTTTTTCCAATTTGTCTGCATTTTTCCTGATGTGTGGTGCTGAACAGAGTGGAAGAATTACTTGCTTACCACACTTCTGCTAATACAACACAAAACTGGAGTCCATGAAAGCTGATGC
This sequence comes from Pelusios castaneus, assembly GCA_007922175.1. NCBI lineage: Eukaryota > Metazoa > Chordata > Testudines > Pelomedusidae > Pelusios > Pelusios castaneus. The sequence continues at coordinate 1,875,564 of ML685899.1, read as the reverse complement.
CTGAAGAAATTTGTTAGTCTTTAAGGTACACAGACTAACACGGCTACCCCTCTGGAAAATGTTTGTTTTATTTGTTTGGTTATTTGCAACAGTATTGTATTGCTGAATTATATTTTCTTTGTGATCCACTATAATCCCCAAATCCTTTTCCTCAGTACTCCTTCCTAGGCAGTCATTTCTCATTTTGTATTTGCACAATTGATTATTCCTTCCTAAGTGTAGTACATTGCATTTTTCCTTATTAAATTTCATCCTATTTAATTCAAACCCATTTCTCTTGTTTGTCAAGGTCATTTTGAATTCTAATCCTGCCCTCCAAAGTGCTTACAACACTTCCCAGCTTGAGATCATCTGCAAATTTTATAACTGTACTCTATGCCATTATCCAAATCATTTATGAAGATATTGAATAGAACTGGACCCAGGACAGATCCCTGCAGAACCTCACTCAATATGCCTTCCCAGCTTGACGATAAACTGTTGATAACCACTTGCTGAGCAGGTTTTCCAGCCAGTTGTACACCCAGCTTATAGTAGGTTCATCTAGGCCACTGTTTCTCAACTGGTATTCCGTGGAACACAGATGCTCCACGGACATAGTGAAGGTGTTCCGCAACTGACATTGACCCCCAATCCAGCAGTGCAGGGGGGTCTGAGTGGGGGGGCGGGAGGAGCAATGCAGTGAGCCAGCTAGTACATGGGAGATTTTAAATGCCCCAGCGGCAGGAAAGCTTCCAAGGCTATGTCTACACTTGCACTTTTAAGTTGACTTTAACTAAGTCGACTTAACTAAGTCGACTTAATTTTCATTAAGTCGACTTTATTTTCCTTAAGTCGACTTAAGCAAGCTGCTTAAGTCGACTTAAGCAAAGTGTAGTGTAGACGCAGGGCACATTAAGTCGACTTAAGCCAAGCTTAAATCGACTTAATTTACCAGTGTAGACGCAGCCTCAGAGATAATTGCCAATGGCTCAGAGATTTCTTCAAACAGTTCCTTAAGTATTCTTGAGTGTATTTCATCAGATCCTGTTGACCTGAAGATATCTAACTCGACTAAGTAATTCTTCACTGTATTTTTTTTCCCTATGTTAGCCTCAGATCCTATCCCATTTACACTGATGTTCTCTATGTTAATCATCCAATCACTGCTAACATTTTGGGTGAAAATTAAAATAAAAAGGGCATTGAACACTTCAGCCATTGCTACATTTTCTGTTATTGTCTTTCCCTCCTCATTGAGTAAGGGGTCTACTCCGTCCTTGGTCTTCCTCTTGCCTCTAATGTATTTGTAAAATGTTTTCTTGTTACCCTTGAAGTCCATGGCTAGTTTAACCTCATTTTGTATCTTGGGCTTTCTAATTTTGTCCCTACATGCTTGTATTGCTTTTTCATATTTATCCTTCACTTAGTTTCAGCTTCTTATATGACTCTTTTTTGAGTTTCAGGTTGTTTAAGATCCTTTGGATAAGCAGGCTGATCTCTTGCCATACTTGATGTCTTTCCTATGCAGTTCACTCTTTGCCCTTAACTATATCTCTTTAAAACACTGCCAACTCTCCTGAACTCTTTTTCCCTAAGACTTGCTTTCCATGGGAGCTTAGCTACCAACGCTCTTTGTTTGCCAATGTCTTCCTTTTTGAAGATGATTGTCTTTATTCTGCTGTTTTCCTTCTATACCATACCTTAGAATCATGAACTCATCATGTCATGATCACTTGCACCCAAGCTGCCTTTCATCTTCAGATTTTCAGCCAATGCTTCTCTGTTTGTCAGAATAAAATCTAAAATAGTCTCTCCCCTAGTTGCTTCTCCACCTTCTGTAATTAAAACTGTCTCCAATGCATTCCAAAAACTTGTTGGATAATCTGTGCCCTGCTGTTTTATTTACTAGGGATCCCTATGATCAAAAGTACTGTTGATTTCTGATGTTCTCTCAATTTATTGCTGAAATAGCAAATTAGGGGCTTCCTACACAATGCTTTCCTGCCTCATGAAGCTGTCATGAGGAATAAATTAAAGATTGTGAAGATCACAGGTGCTATGGCAGAGAGAGCCATATAAGAACCTAGGATGGATAGTAACATTTTCAACTTTCAATGCAAATGTGCTGGGGCAACACCCTGTCTACATTTACAATGACAGCCTGCTTTTCTGTAATATATTGCCATGAACATCTCTGACAATTTCTCAAGTTATTTTTAAAAGAAAAAGAGCAGACCAGTAACATACTACTTTTGTCTTTGTAGGCTATGTCACGGTATTGATGCCAGAGAATGTAACCTAAGAGCTGTTAGTTGTAGAGATGCAAAGTTGAAGCCCTGAAGATGATTGAGGTTCAGATAAATTGCTCTCAGCTTCCTGTGGTTCAGGAAGGTAAGGCTTGATTGATGTTACAAGTGGGAGTGTTAGTTTACGGTTAGTTTATGGTCTCCAAACTCAATATTTATTCTTTACAGATTGATTCAGATTAGCGTGATATGGACAGCTGCATTTACCAAGAATGAAGCAAGAGTTACAGGTAGCAAAAAATCACTACTGTGTGTGCTTGTGTGTGTCCAAGTATATATGTGGGCACACTGCCCCCTCCATGTGCTCCAAGCATTGACATTATGCTGGTTCCCTTTCTCATTGTTTCACTGTGGAATTGCAGAGGGGGTGACATGGAGTTGGAGTGATGGCGGCATTGAGCTTTTTGGTTAGCTTTAAAAATTGAACATATACTTAAAGTCCTGCTTCATGTAATTTATTGAATGGACCAAAAATAACTTCCAGAATGTGTTCTAGTTAATAAATCCCCAATCCCAGCTGCTCTAAGAGTAACACTATACAAAAGAGCAAACAGCTTTGGTAATTTTATCATTGATCTGTTTTATTTACTCAGTTGAGTGAAGCCCTCAGTAGATCATGTGCTGCACTGCTTGAGCCCAAGAGGTCCCAAACTTTTATGCAGCTTCAGGGAAGGCTAGAACTGTTTCTGCATAACTCTCTTTGTACATTTTAGAAGATGCTGTCTAGTAGATTATTCCCAGATTTGACCTACAGCTAGTCTGTAAAAGGCCCTCTAGATTCTAACTATCTGCTATTAAAATTACTCTATCTTATATCATTGAAAAACAAAATCAGCCACTTAGGTTGTAATGAGTGTCCTACTAAAAATGCATTCCCACTACTTTGGCTGGCTTGTGAGCAGAAGTTAACTAGCAAAGCTAGAGGCTGAAAGACTCAGTTTCTGTAGTTTTGGTGGCTCCAAGCAGCTGCACAGTACAGAAAGGAATGTCTCTGAAAGAGATCCTGCCATCATAGGCTATGTCTACACTTGTTAATTTAAGTCAATTTAGCTAAGTCGACTTACCAAAGTTGACTTTAAGTCGACTTTGTTAAGTCGACTTAGCATGTCCACACTCAAATTTTAAGTCGACTTAGAGGGGACCCTAAAAAATCAACCAAGAACATCCACACTGGATGCCTAGGTTGACTTGTAGGGGCTAGGTGGACCTGGGACAGGACCACGGTGGAAGGGGGGGCACCCCTTACCAACTGCCAGGGGGCTCAGCATTTGCCCCATTGTACCTTGGTACAATGGGGCAAAGGGGGACAGGGACCCTGGCAGGGCTTAGGGGCAGGGTGGGCAGGACTCTGCCCTGCCCTGTGGGGGGCCATGCCAGCCACCCTGGCAGGGAGGACAGTGGGGAAGCCCTGGAGCCCCCTAAGTCGACTTAGGGCTACTCCACATCTGCACTGGCTTAAGTCAACTTTCTAAAGTCGACTTAAGCAGCAAGTCAACTTAAAATGAGGTTTTACAAAGTCGACTTAATTTTTCCTTAAGTCGACTTAAGCAGCAGCTTAAGTTGACTTAAGGAAAGTGTAGTGTAGACGCAGAGTAAATTAAATCGACTTAAGCAAGCTTAAGTCGACTTAATTTACAAGTGTAGACGCAGCCTTATATTCCAAGACCATGATGCAATGGCTTTACTAGACCCTAGATTTCCCAAGAAAATTAAGACTTTCTCAGGCCTTGGTTGGTCAGACAGTTGTCCCAATTAGGGTGTCTGTCTGGTCAACCCCCAAAAGAAACTATCTGAGGATTCTAGGGCAAGTTATGCCAGAAGTCCTGATACCAGCAAGCAAGTGGTGCTGTTCCTCAAATATTGCTCCATGAGACCGGTCAAAGCTATAAAATGTGGGTTTAGCGCTCTGACCCAGCAGGAATGAAGATTACTCGAAAAATGCATGAAATCTTGGTTGTTTCCCAAGTTAAAGCTGTTTTGTAAGGAGGTAAAAGAAGCCAGTAAATCAAGATATACTTCTCCATGAGAAACTATCATTATCAAAATCTTCTTTCATTTTAAGGCTAGTTTTGGTTTTTAATTTTTAATGCGTAAATGCTCTAATGTGGTCTTGAAGGCACAGTCGGTGAGGCCAGCGCTAAATGAACGTCCAGGAATTATTCCTCACAAACAAATGTTTAAAGGTACCAATCAAACATCTTTTAAGATTGCCCATTAATACATTTGTGTAGCCACACAACAAATTCAGCTATCGCAGAGCTGATACACAGCATGCTATGGCACTTGTCCCAGAATATTATTTTCAAAGCAGCACATTCATCAAAAGGCTGAATCTTAACTGAGTGTAAATGAATTGAACTGAGAGAGTTATGGAGAGATACCAACTAGAGAAAACGATAAATAATCTACAGTACTTCATATATTTGGTATATTAAAGTACTCTGGAGGTATTGTCAAAACTGTAAGGAACTAGTAGGAGGTCCATTACTAGTTGAGACTTGAAAGCAAATGATTGCTATACTCAGATTTACAGTGGTGGACTCCTTACCTAAGCAAGTGATGACATAGTATGGATTTTCTGCTAAGATGTCACAATAAGCAGTTTCAGCTAAAGAAACAAAAGGGAGAGAAAATGAAGGGTAAAAAGCCATTGGAACTGTAATAAAATTATTTTGATCTGAATCTTGTTTGAATGTATCGGTTTGTTGAAATATCTGTAAAATACCAGAAGCTTCCCAATGATCAGAGCTAGCATCTCATTGCCTGGAGGATGTGCTTGGCAAGGGGCTTTGGTAAGAGATGGTTGTGATGGTGGTGATTTTGATTATCCATGTCAAAGTAATTTGTCTTTCCTAGAAACTCTGTTGGCTTCTCCCATGAAGCTTCTCATCTGACAGTCAGAGAAGTAGAGGGAGAATGTTGAAAGGTACCATACATATTTCACTTTAGCTTTTATGGCCATTTGGCATGGGAAAGAGTTATATTTTTCAAATCCTTATATAAATTATGTAATCTATACTGCTAAATGTTCTTGTCTGGCAAGCTGTAGTTCTTGAAAGCAAATGACCTGATGTATATAGATTGTGCTGACAGGTTTTCCTTGCAAACTGGTTTTTAGATAATTGAAATAATTATTTCTGGTTGAGTGTTTGGTGAGATGCAGCTCCTTCCAGATAAATACAGTGGTCAGCTGAGTAGGGAGGGATACTGTGTTGTGGTATAAAAGAAACTCATCTTCTCTTGGAGCTTTACCCAAATCTTATGAGGAGACGTGTGAGGAATTAAAGGTGCTCACTTACATTATGTTTTTATCTGCCACATGCAGTAATTTTCATGGTCTTTGTCCTCCTCCAGCTCCATATCTATTTCCTCTAGGAGACCTTTGTCCCTGGGAAAAGACCTTGAAAGGTGATAAGTTAATTAAAATTGGGAGTTTTTTTATAAGCCAAGCTGTAACATTTCTGCACATCTTTGTGACCATTTCCTTTGTGATGAGTTCCTTGAGGCTGTAGTTTTGAAGATATCTTCTGTGGTTGACCCTAGTTCCAGCACATAATGTGTGGCACCGTAGAAATCAATTGATTTCCTTTTGGAAGACTTCATAAATTCATGTGGCCCTGGATGATATACACATGCAATACAGTCAAGTACCTGTTTCTCTGCATAAATCATTTCACTGTTAGCACTCCATCAGTCTTTACCCACCAGTATATTCTCAGTCTTGAAGTCCTTATGTTCAGCTTACCCTTTTCTCTTTTCCTTCATCTGGTGCAGCAGCTCTTCTGTTATCTACACTCTTTTTTTTTTTTTTTTTTTTTAAAGGAGGGCTTAAAGCTAGTTAATTGTATTAGCATTCACAAGGTTTGCTTAGACAATGTTTTATTACTCTTTTCTGGCCAAACGACCATTTCCCCTGCTGTCCCACAGGATGGACAAGGAGTGTTTGTTTCTTACTTCAGTTAAAACAAATCCCATGAGATTACACCATTTGTTCTTAAAAAGCCAATTGTGCCACCCTGCAATTATTCTGTTTCGAAAGCATCTACTTTTTGCATTTCCTCGTCCTCTTATTTTGAGGGGTATTTGCCTGCAGAGATGATTCTTGTTTCTTAAACTTGAGAGCCTCTCCTGATCAGTTCCTTTAGTGTATATCAAAGGAGTCTGAATTCATGAGAGGAATATGCAGTAGGAGCCTTTCTTTAGCACAAGGCACATACTAAAATGTTAGGTTGTATCCATTGGGCATTTAAAGGTTGCCCAACTTTAAAAATATTCTTTTGCGATATTTAAGTAAATAGTAAATTGAATTTTACCCCATCCTTGAAACTTCAGCATAATCCTTATCATGAATTGGACCTGGAAATGCATCAGTATTTGAATTTACTGTCCTAGAGCAAGGGGGCTGGAATGGTCTGTTTCCAGCTGGGGGCAGTGCATAGCGTTCTTGAACTTGATCGTCATATTCTGATGTATCTGGGATAACCAGGTTTGAGTACCAGACTTGGGGTTTTTCCATCTTAGGTCTTGTGGTGAAGCAAGATCTTACTGGTTACAAGTTGCACATTGGACCATCTTGTTTGAAGTACAGTTGTTTCCATGAAAAGAATATGGAAGATCAGGAATTGTCATTTTGATGAAGAGGAGTGTTTTACTGGATTATATGCTACTCTGGTGTTATATTGCCTTGCATTTCATGTCAAAAGCACCTGGCTGTTCAGAGTATCCTGGCTTGTTTGTCTTTTTTCTTTCTCTTTGAGCTGTGTAGCTGTCTAACAGGTTCTCTCTCCAAATAGCTTCCAATTGTTTTGTGCTTGCTCCTGTTTTGATAAGAAGATGACACTTGAAGCCCATAGAGCAGTATGCAGAAATATGTTCCTTGAATGTGTTTGTTTCATCTGTGTGGGAATGGGGAAGCATGGACTCTGATGGCATTCCTCTAGCTTCACCATGAATTATCAAATGAAGGAGCCAAACAAGTTGTTTTTAAAACTGTGACTTTTAGAGGTCAAATTCTCCTTAATTAAGCAGCTCTCCTTCATGTCCAGGTACTCTTTTCCCAAAGTATGACTGACTGTCCCTCACCGGGTCACTATACATAAAAATTACATTTTTTTTTTTTAGTTATCCATCTCCCGATATAGAGCTGTAGAGCTATACTTTCTCCATAATTCAACACAAAGGCTCTCTGACATCTTTCAAATGTCTGGTCTTGTGTGATTCTGCACATAGAAACAACTGTAGAAAGCTTCAGTTGCTTCTTCTTTTAAGTAGATAAATGTGAGTAAATATAGTTAAAATATATTTTGAAGTACTACACTTGAACAGGCCTTTTCCATTTTCCTAGCAGCAACAAACACAAATTTGAGGTGCTAGAATTGCTTATAAACCAGAATAGATAACAATATCACACAGACCTAGGCAAAAGGTTGTAACAACAGCCACCGGACTTTAATTACATGGAGTGCCATGCTCTACAGTGACATGGTCTTTAAGTACAAACAAAAAGTCTTAAAAATTGTCAAAGTCTCTAGTGAAATCTTCAGAGTTCATTCACCTCTTCTCCAGTCTTTCACTTCGTGTTACATTAATAGTGCAGATCACTAAACACGTAATTTCAACACCTAGTTAACAGTGAAGTCTTGGGAGTTGGGAGCAGTTTCTCAGGCTGTGAATGGGGTTGTGTAGCTTCATGTAGCTGGGTAGTGTTATTACCATGGTATTCAAACACACCCACTTGTGACTGACCTAATGAACAGGGTTAGCTGTGTCTGATACCTTGCATTCTTAGGGCTGGTCTACACTAGAAGTGCTACAGCGGAACAGCTGCATTGGAGCATCTCCAGCTGACCTTGTGCAGGTGTGGACACCACTTAGGTCACTGTAACGTTGTTGCTCGAAGGACGGGGGTGGGGCCTTTTTCAAACCTCTGAGCAACTAAGTTGGATCGACTTAAGTGATAATGTAGACCTGCCCTTAGAGAGGGTGTTCCTGGATGAACTTCTGATAGCTCCTCATTTTACTAACACTCTTCATATCTTACACATACCTACTGCAGGAGAAGCAGTCCAAAGTTCTCGAGGTACAGTGGATCAATGCCAATCATTTAAACTAGGAAGGAAATCCAGAATTGTGAGCCTATGGGTCAAATGCAGTCCTATTTTTAAGTGGGTGATACTCCATTAAAATTGTAGTGGAACTTCAAGTCTTCAGAACCATAAATAATATATTTACGGCAGCAAGTTGATGTGATGGGCACCATAGCAGTCTCCTCTGAGCAATTCAATATTACAGACATAGGTGCTGGAATTAGGGGTGCTGAGTAAGCTTCCGCACCCCGTGGTTTCCATTATATTCCAGGATTACAGTTGGGTTCCATGGCTCACAGCAGCTCCACTATACAAATTGTTCCAGCTCCCCTGATTACAGCTTTAAAAGTTTCACCTTGTATATGTAGATTCCATGCACAAACTTTGCTAAGAGAACATTAATGCAGCACAGTTAAGCACTAATGGCAGGAAATGACACACAATCTTAACTCGGCCCTATGGTGTATACGCATTGCAATACAATTTTTAATAACAACTACATTATAGCATATTATTTTGTAAATAATACTCAATAATATCTTCTCTTTTTTCTACAAACTGAGATAATGTGGGTCTTGTAATATTGCAGCTCTACAAGAATAAATTATTATCAGTGTCACAATGGTCCGGTATATCTTTATAGACTTGGACTTCTGTATAAATTTTCTTTTTTTCTAGGATATGTGTTTTAAGAGTTTTGTCAGCACTGGGTGCCATACTTCATTTTTTAAAGCAGGAGCACAGTCTTCCATGAGGTGCAACTTAAGCCTGGAGTAGAAGACTACTGAGCTAACTCTAGTTGTGGAATTAACTGGCCTCTATATGCCAATAAATTTTTGCTCTTGCGCTGTTGTTGTACTTAATCTGTCACAGATGTTGTGTAAAATAATTTACCATGTACTTTTTATATAATTGACTTCCATGGATTCTGTCATATGCACAGAGAGTAGTGGCCAGCAATACTAGAGGCTACTCATGCATCTAAGGGTGCATCTACACTTACAAATTGTCGACTTAAACTTGCTTAAGTCGACTTAATTTAATCTGCGTCTACACTATAATTTCCTTAAATTAACTTAAACTGCTGCTTAAGTCGACTTAAGGAAATTTAAAGTCGACTTTATAAAACCTAGTATAAAGTCGACTTTACTGGCTAAATGTGGACACAGATTAACCTTAAATCGACTTAAAGTTGACTTAAAGGGCTCCAGGGCTCCCCCACTGCCCTCCCTGCCAGGGTGGCTGGCACAGCCAGGGCCTGGCATGCCCCCCCCCCCCCCACAGGACAGGACACAGCCCTGCCCACCCTGCTTCTATGCCCTGCCAGTGTCCCTGTCCTGCTCAGCCCCCTTTGTACTCAAGTACAATGAGGCAAATGCTGAGCCCCCTGGCACTTGGCAAGGGGTGCCCCCCCACCACCGTGGACCAGTCCCAGGTCCACCTAGCCCCTAGAAGTCAACTTAGGCATCTAGTGTGGATGCTCTAAATCGATTTGGCAAGGTCCCCTTTAAGTCGACTTAATTTTTGAGTGTGGACATGCTAAGTCGACTTATTTTGACAAGTGTAGACATAGCCTACGGTTGTAAGAATATTGTCTGATAGCAAATTAGAGTTATGCATGCAACCTTAACTTCGACATTTCCTGATGTTTAAGTGCTTAGCTAAGCAACCCCAACATTCTTCAATTTAACTCTTTGTATGGAATCTCCTCGGAACATTGTTGGTTTGATTCCAATACAGAAAAAAAGGAAATGGCAGCTTATGTCGCCTCTGCTCCATGACTGGTAGTGCTGTTCTCTGGCCATTCCCTCTGACACTAGATGAGGATTGGTAAAAATTCAGAATTTCCAAATTACAAATCGCTTGTTGAAGCAGAGGTGTAGAGTGCCTTCCCCTTAACGGGAAGCTGGCTGTGGATGTGTGCTTTATTCAGTAAATTGGACTGTGTTCCTTCTCACTAATTATTTGTTTCAAACCTTTTTGATCTGCAGTTTGTTGGGATTTAGCTGTCCTTGAAGATAGGTGCACTGGCTTACAGTCTGCAGGAGCAAGAGCGTAAGAACTAGAGCCCACGGTGCAAAATAGAGCAGAAGCAGTTCAGCCAAGGCAGTCATCCTTTCTCTCCTCCACTGACCATGTTTCCAGGTCTTATTGTGTGTATTTCCTTCCTGCCTCTTTTCTCACTGACACTAGAGAGCAGTGGAAGGGTGAAGCTCCTCCTCTGGGCATTTCCTTCAGCCCAACTGGTTGCTGCAGAATAAAGCAGTTTGTTAACCCTTCCAGAGTTGATTTTAGAGGACAAATGTGAGGCAGCTTTGTAGCAAGACAAGAAACACTGACTAATTAAAGAGGCCTCCTAATGGTCACTGCAATGTATCTGTCTTACTGTGGGCAGCAGATATATGGCACGTAAAGGCTGACTAATTAGGCATTTCGCTATCCAAGTGCATAATCCCTTTACTTCGTCACTCCATGGATGATGTTTTTTGTTGTTGGTGGTGTTAATTAAATGGAGACCATGCAGCCTCAGTGACTCAAATTTTAGGACAAATCTGTGCACTTGATAGGCAGGCTGGCACAGGCCTCATAAGGCACCATGACATTTAAAGGGACACTTTCAAGGTTATTGCATAGATGAATTGGCCTCTCCTGGCAGACATCCATATAGAATCTTCCCTGCACCATTCCAGAAGTCGATTCTTATTTATAAGATAATTCTTTCTATTACAACAAATACTAATAAATCCTCCCCATGATGTCTGATTTACTGCATGATTGATAGTGATTGAACTGGAAACGCTGCCTCCCTGAAGGAGCGATGATAAATAAGAGTAGTGACTGAACTGGGGCGAAGGGAGTTGTTTGTACATCAGTTTGTTCATTGTGGGGCGCAGGGCAATGGAACATCATCTACTGCATCAGGAATGCAAGCATTATGACACATCCACACCAGGAATTTTTAAGGGGAGTCTTACAGTAGAGGACCATTCCCCAGTTGCCCCTTTAGTAAATATGCCTTTTCTTTTCTTTTCTTTTCTTTTCTTTTCTTTTCTTTTCTTTTCTTTTCTTTTCAGCTAAATGTTTTAACACAGACCACACCAAATGGAGACTATTAAAATGAGGCTGGAAGATGTTATCAGGGGAAGGCTCAAAGGGTACATCTACACTGGAGCCTTAGGTCAACTTAAGGACGGCTAAGTCGACCTACAGATCGCTGCATCCACATTGGATGCTTATTAAGTTGATTTAAGCGCTTCCTTAGGTCGACTTAATAACACCATCTCTGAAGGTCAACTTAATGCTTAAGGCGACCTTATTAAGTCGACTTAAGCCAGTGTAGATGGGGAAGCCCTTAAGTTGACCTAATTGTTCTCCAGACCCCCCTCCCAGGGCTAACCACAATGCACCACTCCCCCGTCGACCTAGCACCTGCCAGCGTGGATGCAGGCAGTCGACAGGAGTGTTCAATGTGGACTCTCTAAGTCGACTTTACAAGGTCGACTAAGTTGACTTAAAGTCAACCGTTTTAAGTTGACTTAACAGAGCCTCCAGTATAGATGTACCCTTTAGAGATGAAGTCTGGGAGGCTTCCACTGGTCAGGTTTGAGTAGAGTGAGCACTTGTATTTCCTGCAGGTGGGGTGAGCTGATCTGTGTAACAGTAGAAGAATGTATATCTAACATTCTTCTTCTAACATTTAGTCTGGATGCGCCAGCTCTCTTGTCTCTCTGGCAATTGAACAGCATTATGCCTCTAATGTGCAGAATAACCAGCTTGTTCAGAAGGACCTTTGAATAGCCAAGAAGCTGCAAAATGTGGAGGATCAGGAGCGGAAACACCACAGTTGTGATCGACAGACAGAAAAGTCTGGCTAGCCTTGGCATGTACTTCATGCTCTTCTTTCACACCCTTTCCGTCTATACCAGCTATTCTTCCTCAGTTTGCAGGCCAATGGATGTTTCTAACTAATACTGCCTGAGCAGCTGTATTCTGGGGCTTTCTCAGCAGGAAGGGAGTTAACTGAAAGTGGGCTGTTTTACACAGTATAGAGCAGATCCTCAGCTTTGCTTTACCCTCCCATGCAGTGCAAAGAACTCTTTTACAGATCTTCTGACAGATTAGCCAGTATCAGCAGGAGTTAGACTAAAAAAGGAACATTAGATCCTTGTTCAAGAGAACAATTCTGTACCTCTAAAACAGTAGTTTTCAACCTTTTTTTTTTTCATTCATTGACCCCTAAAATAAATCAAATGGAGATATGGGCCCCTTTGGAAATTCAGCCTTTGGTCTACGGCCCCCCCTACCAGAGAATTCTTAAACTGAAAACTGACTGTACAGAATTCAGCTATAAATCTGGCACATGCTCAACCCGGCATTTGATGCAGCATGAGAAACGGCACTAAATTGGGCTTCTATGGTAAAGACAACACTTCCAGGTTTTGATCTGCAGGGGGGGGTATTCACATACTTTTGACTGGTCATAAAAATAGAAAATGGAATTTGGGGATCTGAAACTTTAGTTTCAAAGTCATCTTTCACCAACTCCTTAGACATCGTCTGTCGATCCCCAGGGCTCCACAGACCACAGGCTGGAAACCACTGCTCTCTAGAACGTGCTGCAGGAAGCAGGCTTTGAAAGGTCACTCACAAAGGGAGATTCCTACATCTGCTGTTGTCTCTCTTGCCTTCTCACTTCCTTCTTTTGTATTGGTGGCTCTTTTCTGTGTCATTAAAAACAATTTTCAGAGTGGGGCAGAAACTGTTATATATCGGGAGTAAATGGACTAGAGTGTTACCAAGGGCTTTCAGAGTCCAGCTTTGTCATTTATTGAGGTGTATTTGCTCACGTTACAACACAAAGTTAATAATACTTTAATTCAACCTTCCTGTTTTCCAACTACCACATTATTTTAACTATGCTCAGAAACCACAGTGATGGGTGCAGTGCATGAATCTGGGTAAATGTAAATATAGAGGTCATGACTAGAAATTTATAATATCAACCTGTCCATTGGTTCTCCTGAAAGAAGAATGTGTTCAGATTCCCCAAACCATCTTTTTTGCTTCTCCGTCTGGGGAAAATGCCAGCCTTCTCGCTTCTAAGTAGGATTGGAACAATGTCATGATTCTTTTTTGACTTCACCTTTATAAAGATGTTGAGAACGCCAAAAGAAGTCACTAGGGCACATAGCTGAAGGAAGAAATCTGGTATTTCAATGCTCATGATTCTAAATCATTGTTAAGGATGTGAGAAAATTAGGGGATTCTGAACCCAAAAATTGGGAGTTCTCTCCACTGCGCACAATGTTTCTGCTCTGAACTGTGCATTTCAGTTCTTGCATTCAGTGGAGAGCAAGAATGGTCTTACTTACATTTCCTTCCTCCACCCCTTTAATTTGTGTGCAGTGAAGGGAGTGATCCAGCGCTTGTCTGTGCCATCCAGAAGGAAATGCAGAGGACAGCAAAGGAGAGCCACCATAGTGAGGAGAAAGACGAGGGTACTGAATTAACTTGGGTAAGAACAATACCGTGGGTAGGGTGTTTGTTGTGCTGTGTCTAGCCAGAGCAGCAATGCCAGACACTGGCTAGCCAGCCCCTTTCTTATGGTTTTTGTAATATTGGAAATAAGTTTTACCTTTCTTTACCTTTCAATTTTTATAAACAGGTTCCATGGTGATCTCTGTTCATAGTCATATAAAAACCCAGATGAGATGACACAAGGAAGGCGTTATCTCCAAGGCAGCCAGGAGACAAGCTGTGTAAGTATGCTGGAAGTTAGTGGCCTAGTTGCAGTCTGTGAGGAAGGGTCTTGGGTTTCTCCTGGGAATATTAGCTTTTAGTCTTATGTGTTGCAGGGGCATAAACAACAATTTTTGTTTGGTGATGGGGGTAGAATTAAAAGATGATAATGCCATTTGCATTAGGATTTTTGTTGATGTTTAATAAAGTAAGATAAATGAATTTTTTGTTCCAACTCAGTGTTTCCTTTATTTATTAATCTAATCCCGAAATGGAGTGGGGGAAAGAGGCAGCCAAACCAACTAGTAAGCACCCAGTTGTTTCTACCTACGATGAGGGTAAAACTTATCCCTATTCCTGCATTCAAATTCCAAAGGGGTAGCCGTGTTAGTCTATTGTAGAAAGACAACAGAGTCTTGTGGCACTTTTAAAGACTAACAGATTTATTAATCGCATGAGCTTTCATGGGAGAAAATCCCACTTCGTCAGATGCTTTGAAGATAGGAAAGTTACAGAGTGGGAGGAAATTAAATGCAGGGGAGTGTGTGACATAGCATCAGGTCAGGCTGTAACAGCAAATCAAAATAGGTGTTAGAATTCAAAACACTGGGGAACAGCACATAGAGGAGGGGGAGGTCAATTCACTTGATGTAATGCGAGAAAAATCCATAGTCCCTGTTTAACCCCAAGACAACTGAGTCAAATTTGCATATAAATTCGAGTTCTGCAGACTCTCTTTGAAGAGAGTTGTCTTGGGGTTAAACAGGGACTATGGATTTTTCTCGCATTACATCAAGTGAATTGACCTCCCCCTCCTCTATGTGCTGTTCCCCAGTGTTTTGAATCCTAACACCTATTTTGATTTGCTGTTACAGCCTGACCTGATGCTATGTCATACACACCCCTGCATTTAATTTCCTCCCACTCTGTAACTTTCCTATCTTCAAAGCGTCTGACGAAGTGGGATTTTCTGCCACGAAAGCTCATGCGATTAATAAATCTGTTAGTCTTTAAAAGTGCCACAAGACTCTGTTGTCTATTCCTGCATGTTTTTCTTCATTGCTATGCTGAAAGACATAATCCTGAATGGGCAGCGCTCAGGTACCCAGTGATAACCATGGTATAAAAGCCTTTTCAACACAATAAAATGTGTGGCCTGCCAGGCTCCAGGCAGCCTCTTATACTGGACAGCTGGCAGGATTGCTTCTGAATGGTTGCCAAGTTGAATATATTATTGTAAAAACATTTCTCTGAGTTGAAAAGAAAATACCATGAGCTAAAGATACAAGTGAACTCTCTTCTCATGTGGGTTTAAATTCACTGAAAGAAACCAACAACAAAAAAAAGAATTATAATCTAAGAAATGGGCAGTTCTTTTTCTTGAAGTTCTGCATCCTTTGGGTGTTACCAAAACAAGATAATAAAATGAGATTATAAAATAAGGTACAGGTTGTTTGGCATTGCATTTGCATCTATCTATGACGGGAGCTCTGCTCCTGTCTTTGCTAAATGTAGCTTGTGCTGAGATTTCAGGGACAAAACTCAGTCTCCTGAAAAAAACTGCAAGGTTCTCATTGCTTTGCATCTTATCTGTTCAAGAGGAAGCTAAATTTATTTTGGCTGTGTTACCACGAAAAAGCAAAAATGGTGCAGAGTGATGGCATTTTGCTATATCCCCTATGTGTTTGCAGGAATTATAGTTTCTGCAGATTAGGATGGAAATGTATAGTGCATTACCTGGGAGATCCAATTGGCTGAAATATTCACAGTATAAATGAATTAAGCAATGCACAGGCATACATTACTTGAATGTTTAATACAGATTCTTGTTTTTCTTTTCTTGAATTGCAGGTGTCTCTGTGTAACATCTGTATTGTGTGTTTGTACCAACAAATGTACCCTATCCAAGGGATTAATTGCCTTTCCAGAACTCCTTATAAAGCATGAATGTTCAGTGGACTCTTCTGCACTGTAGTATAGTCCCAATGATTCACTCAGATCTGATCCAGAGTTTTAAGAACTGCGGATGTCTTTTTTCCCATATGGAGTTACTATTTTGAAGAAAAAGTCACTTTTATTCTGGAATAACTAGTGTGTTTTCAAAATTGAGTAATTATTCTGGAATAAAATCACACAGGGTGTGTCTACACTTAGAAATTAAGTCGACTTAAGCTTGCTTAAGTCGACTTAATTTAATCCATGTCTACACTACGCTTTCCTTAAGTCGACTTAAGCAAGCTGCTTAAGTAGACTTAAGGAAAATAAAGTCGACTTAATGAAAATTAAGTCGACTTTATTAAACCTACTTTTAATTCAACTTTAATCTTAAATTGACTTCCTAAAGTTGACTTAAGCCAGTGTAGACCTGGAGGAGGCCTAAGTCGACTTTAAGTTGACTAAGGGCTCTCCAGGACTCCTCCACTGCCCTCCCTGCCGGGGTGGGGCATGGGGGAGAGCCTGGCATGCCCCCCCAAAAGGCAGGGCAGAGCCCTGCCCACCCTGCCCCTATGCCCTGCCAGGGTCCCTGTCCCCCTTTGCCCCATTGTACCCTGGTACAATGGGGCAAAGGCTGAGCCCCCTGGCATTGGGCAAGGGGTGCCCCCCACCACCACCATGGACCTGCCCAAGGTCCCAGTAGCCCCTAGAAGTCGACTTAGGCACCCAGTGTGGACGCTCTAGGTTGACTTTGTAAATTCCCCCCTAAGTCGACTTTAAATTTAAGTGTGGACATGCTAAGTCGACTTAACTAAAGTCGACTTAAATTACCAAGTGTTGACATAGCCACAGAGAGCTATTCTGGAATGGATGTTAGGGAATAGCTTATTCCACAACAGCTATTCCAGCCAATTTCTCTGTGTATACAGGCCCTTACAGCAGACCCAATGATCTTTGTGCATTTGCTACTAGCGTCTTTAACTTAGGCCATGTACACACTACAGACTTGTCCCACAATAAAAGTTATTGGTGGACAAGCAAGCATTATAATTATAATTATAATGCTTTACCCCATCCACACAGCACTCCTTCTAGCGAAAAGAAGCATTCACACACTCCTTTGAATTTTTGCTAGAAGGAGCAGTGCATGGTGGGTACTTATCCCACCGTGCACTGCCCTGCCAGCCGAAAGGCTGGCAGAGGTGCTGTTTCCGGCTTGAGCCCCAGCTGGACTGGGGCTCCCTTGCAGCAGGCAGGGCTCAGCTGCTGCCAGACAGCTGAGTGGCAGCTGAACCCCACTGAGCTCGGGTCGGGGATCAGCTGCCACTGGCCAGCTGAGCCCCGGCTCAGCCAAGCCCCACTGCAGCAGCTGAGCCTGTGGCTACAGGGGCTCCAGCTGCCGCGGCGGGGCTCCAGCTGCCAGGCAGCTGAGCCCCACTGGGCAGCTTGAGCCCCCGGCTACAGCGGGGCTTCAGCTGCCGGGCAGCCAAGCCCCGCAGCCGAGCCCCACCGGGCGGCTTGAGAGCCCCACCGCGGCCGAGGCTGCAGTGGGGCTCCATCCGCGAGCAGCTGAGCTGGGCTCCAGCAGGGCTCAGCTGGCCAGTGGCAGCCAAGCCCTGCTAAGCCTGGTCTGTGGTGGGGCTCGGCTGCCGCCGGCAGAGCCCCTCTAAGGCCAGGGACAGGGCTCCCACTGTCCGGAGGCAGCTGAGCCCTGCTACCCACCAGACTCCAGCTGGCTGGGGGCAACTGAGCCCTCCCCCCCAGTCGGCTGAGCCCCGGTCCCTGGTGGTGCTCAGCTCCGGGATCAGCTGGCCAGAGGCTGAGCCCTGCTGCCCGCCAGGGACCGGGGCTCAGCTGGCTGCGGCTGGAGCCAGAGTGGTGGGGCTCAGCGGGGCTCCAGCCACCGGCCAGCTGAGCCCTGAGCCCCTGCTGGGGGAGCTCAGTTGCCGGCTTAAGCCAGACTCTGGCTCAAGCGGCTATTTGTCAATTTCACTGTTCTGTGTACACACAGGCTCTACCATGGAACAGCTGTTCCGTGTTAGGCCTTACCACCCTCGTTTGGGTGGTTTACATGATGCGCGGCAAGAGGGCTGTTGCCGTGCAACAAGAAGCATTTGTGTGGGTACGCTCTGCTTATTATCGCATGGTAAGGAGCCTTACCGCGCGATAATTTTGTAGTGTGTAGAAGGCCTTACTAACCATGTTTGTTCTGAAGGAAGTCCTCCAGTTGCATCCTGCTATTGCAAGTTATTGCCAGATGTGTATTACTCCTTATTATGTGTGTACAGGGATTCTTTAATATAGATGAATATGTTTATATGCAATGTATATACAGAAAAATGATTTTTGTTATGCTGGGATATTTCCAAAATTGCCTAATGCCAGGCAGAACCACCACTCTAATGGTCTTCTTCTGCAACAGTAGCTACATTAGGCAGCTAAATTCTAGCTTCTGAAGGGCTAACCATAATATTTCTTCATTTGCTTAAACTTTCTGGAATTAATCAGAATCATTGAGATCTAAATCCTGAGATATATTGCTGGATTTAGTAACAAAGCTTGAAATGGAACTTTTCTGAATTCCCTAATATTCAAAAGAAAAAAAAATAATTTAAATAATTTAATTACAGCAGGAAGTTGGAACGTTTTTTAACTAGAACTGGAAAAGACCATTCACCCTAGGTGTCAGGGAGAGGATGCTGTATTTCTCTAATATGCAGACTTACTCATCCAAATCAGTATTCAAATTTAAACATGGAGTTGTGCCGGTGAGTTCTGATAGGGCTGTAACTAACATTGCATTGTTTCTTTCTGATTTCTCACGTATTTCCAGGGTGGAATCAGTGTTTACAAATCTACTAAGATTAGTAAATCAAACCTAGTCAAACAAATTCTTTTTCTGAAGAGAGATGACATCTTAATCACCTTTCCTTTCCCAAAACACAACAGCCAAAGCCACTTAAAAATAAAAATATACAAACTAAGATTTTTCTTTGAAAGTATGTTTTAGGAGATCATGTGTTTGCAGAAACTCACAGTGTAGTACAGAGCAGGAAAAGCACAAGAAGAACTGTAATTAATTCCTTAGTTCTAGTGTTTGACTTGAATTAAGGTGGTTTCAGACTAAAGCAACAGGGCACATTTTCTCTAAATATAACTTATTCTTAGCAACTCTACAGGGAATAAATAAGTGATTTTTTTCCTTAGTCCCTCCCAGTTGAGGAAGAAGATTACACTAAACAACCTGCGCTGACAAGGAGTCAGATTTTAGTAGTCGTGAACCACCAAGCACAATGGGGTCCTGCTCAAGTACTAGGGCTTATATGTGTTTCAGTAATAAAATGATAGTCAGTTATTTTCATAATGATAGCTACTGGTCTTCTTATCTAAATCAAGATGTTAGAGTTGCCGCCCAACTTTTGCTTCCTTATCCACTAGTCAATGGAAAGTAATGTGTTCCCCCAAGACTCTCTAAGAAAGGGAATTTCGATTTCAGCATTGTGAAACCACTGCCCAAAACCTAACCCCTACTTGACTATCCCTACAGTTAGTGGTAGGCCACAGCTTGGAGGAAAAATGCTAGGCACTAAAACATGTTCTGCTGCAAGGAATACATTTAAAATTTAAAGCAAATAGTTTAATGCCAAATGAGAGTAACCTGGAAGAGAGATTAGGAATCTCTCTTCAACTATTAAATGTAGGCCAAGAACCTGAAAGACTGATAGTGTATTCAGTGCAAAAATATGATCCTGAGTGTCCAGTTGAGGGGGTCTATTCATCTGACAATGATGAGGATGAAAATTCCTGTCTTGGGAGGAGAGATGAAAGTCATAGGCCTCACCAGTGAAGATGCCCTTGTGCTCTTGGCCTTCTAAAATGGATAGTTGTTTTAGTGTTTATTCTCAGAAGTTAATGCTGGCATAGTAGCCTTCTCACCGTTAAACTCACCCCATTGTTATGAACGATTCAGGCATGCTGTTCATCCAGCTCATCTCACTGCATTTTTCTCCTTCACTGTTGGGATGTAAATTTCAATACAACTTTATTACTATTCGGTGTCCTTCCTGCATGATGTCACAAGAAAAGATGTGTCAGTCGTGTGATGCATGTGGTATTCTTCTACAGGTCAAATACTGCAAAATAAGAAACTCCATTTCCATTTAGGTGTCACAAGTAAGAATTTGATGTGGACAAATATAACAACTTTTTAACTCTTTATCATTTAAATAAAACCTCTCATTTCAACAGATTCTGTACATTTTTGTCAAGTAAAGCATACAAGAATTTTCAGCACTTGTAATGGCTTAAATTACGGCAAGGGATGTCTAGGTTGGACATTAGGAAAACATTCCTAACTGTTGAGGGGTGCTTAAGTCGACTTAATGACACCTACTTTTAGGTTGACTTAATGCTTAAGTTGACCTTATTAAGTCGACTTAAGCCAGTGGAGACAGGGAGTAGCCCTAAGTCAACCTAGGGCTAAGGGGAGCCTCCGGGAGAAGGGAGCCCTTCTCCGTGGTAGGTGACTTTAAGTTGACTTAAAGTCAACCTAAATTCGATCTTAAGTAGACCTAACAGAGTGGCAATACTTTAAGTTGACTTAATAAGGTTGACTTAGCACTAATCCCCATCCACAGGCTTTAAGTCGACTTAAGAAGTCTACTTAAGGCTTAAGTCGACCTCAGATAAGGACGGGCTTAAATCGACTTAATAAAAGTCCAGTGTGGAAGCGCTTTTGTTTAGGTTGACTTAAGCCTCCTTAAGTCGACCTAACTTACCAATATAGACGTACTCTATGGCTATGTCTACTCTACAAAAAGATAGGTCAACTTTGTTAAGTCAACTTAATAAGGTCAACTTTGGGTATGTCTACACTAGCAATTTAGGTCGACTTAAGGACCCTTAAGTCGACCTAAATTACTCCCACTCTACACCAGACTTTCATTAAGTTGACTTGAGAAATTCCTTAAGTTGACTTAATGAAAGCTTAAATCAACTTAATAAGAACCACTTATTAGGTTGACGTAAGCCTTAAGTCGACTCCTTAAGGCGACCTAAGGATGGTGTGGACGAAGACCAACCTTTAAGTTGACTTTATTAACTTGACTTAAGGGTGGTTAGGTCGCCTTAACAAAGTGGACTAAGTTGACTTAATAAGGTTGGCTTTAAGTCAACTGAAAGTCGACCTTATTAAGTCGATTTAACAAAGTGGTTTCCCTTAATGGGAATTAGTAAGTCGACCTAACTTCCCTTAGGTCGACCAAAGAAAGTGGACTTATGCATCCACACTGGGCTTAGGTCGACCTAAGGAAGGGTTAGGTCGACCTGTGGAGGGTTAATTTGAATACCCCATGGTTCTTATTAAGTCGACTTAAGCGTTCATTAAGTCGACTTAAGGAACCCCCTTAAGTCGACTTAATGAAAGCCTAGTGTGGACAGGGATAATGTTAGGTCGACTTAAGCCGCCTTAAGTCATCCTAACTTGCTAGTGTAGACATAGCCTGATTCTAAATTTGTAAAGCTGATATAAAGTCCTCAAAACAACATGGATGAAGTCTTTTGATTTAGTAAACCCGT
This sequence comes from Pelusios castaneus, assembly GCA_007922175.1. Lineage (NCBI taxonomy): Eukaryota > Metazoa > Chordata > Testudines > Pelomedusidae > Pelusios > Pelusios castaneus. Next base: position 1,853,939 of record ML685899.1, on the reverse strand, counting down.
GTAAGAAGTTATTTGCACAGGAGAGAGGGAAATGTTTAAGAAATTACATCAGTTGAAAACTAAGGCAGACCAATGAAATAATGAAATCAGTACGAACTGGCTTCTGCCATATGAAAAGCCTGTATCAATGTTTCCTCCTGTCATTGCTGGTGTGGACTTGTGCCCAGGGCTTTTCTTAGCAGAATAGGGGCTTAAAAGGATGTTGCCATTTTGGTTAGGTATTTTTTTCCTAAAGAAATGAGTACTCCGTGAATTGTTAAAACAGATTTCTGCAGCCTTCCTAAAGGTCATCCAATTACCTGAACATTCTGAATTAAATTCAAGCCTCAAGGCACTTTCACCTAGTTGTGAATGCTGATAGACTGAGTGTTTGTGTGTGTCGTATAGCTATATTTCAGAGATTGCATGATCTGCTTTCTGAGTGCAACACCCAAATTCAGCACAGCCAAATTTGGGGCTATATTGTAGTGTATTTTTAATACATGTTGCCAGAAATAAACTGTTATCATATGTTTCCTGGAATCTTTAGTTCTGTGGTATAAATACATTTCCCCTTCTTGGTGTCACTGAATGAACACTTTCTTTTTCAGTTTTTATAGTAGAGGTTGGATCTGCTCTTAAAAAGCACAAAGTGGACTGTAGACCTGAAAATAATCTGCTTATTTACCTTGGTGAGTGCAGACTTTCAGTCAGAGGTTCCTTGTGTCCACAGAACCATGCTGAAAATGCTCCACTAATTTGCTTTAATGGGATATGTTTATTTTTTTGTTGTTGTTTTTGTAGGAAGGAAGTGAATTTCTGCAGAAGAAAGGTTCAGTGACAGGCATTGCATATGTACATTGTGTCTTCAGCAATTATGTAAGATTTTTTTCAGGTACTGGTGAAGGGAGACGTTGTTTTATAGATGAAATCCCCCCAAGTACTTATGTGCATGTCTTGCTGGCAATCCCGTGAACTATTTAACATAATAATAATACTTCTTACATATTTAGTGTGCATGTGTTCAAAGCACAGTATAGACATTAACTAATCCTCACACCACTTTGGGAAGCAGGGGTGTAAGTTATTATTATACCATCCATGTTCTACAAATGTGGAAACTGTGACAGAAAGGTGAAATGACCTAGCTAGCCCAAGGCTACAGTGAGTCAGTGGCAGAGGTCCTGTCTCATAGTCATATGTGGAATACATTAGTGTTTTCAAAGTTTCATGCTGCAGCCTGTTTAGGTGGGTGAAGGATGTGTGCAGGATGACAGTAGCTGTTATTAATAGATTTTTTTTGTGGTTTGCATATGAATCAGTCATTTTTTTCTCTACAATCTGTTTCTGCGACATGAGTAATTCTCTTTGATGATTGTCCATATGTTTAAGACTGTTACTACAGAATACATACTAGCCTTTATGGCAGTGGCTTCATACACAGAAAATATTTTGTAAAATAATTTGACTATACCAAAGGAAATCCAATAGCCATAGTCTATTGCTCTGAAAGGAATGAAAAGACCACAGTACATTGTAGAAACAACCTTTGCAGGCCTCAAATTTGCTTTGCAACAGCAGACTTATAGAAGAATTGTGGGAAGTGTAAAGATAAGGATGGAATAGTCTGAGAAGGGAAAGAAAAGTGCTGACGGCCTCTCAAGGTTAAAATGCTCTAGAAAGATAAGCTGTCTCTGAACTGTTTTTATGTATCTTGTTTTAACCAGTTTGTAACCTTCCACTGACACCTAATAAGCAAAAATGTTAACTGTCTATTACTATAAATACCTGCAAAATCTGCCTGTGAGCAGAGCTCACTTAACTGCACAGACACTCTGTGCTGTTAACAGACTCTCACTTCCTGCATGCCGGAATAAACGTCTTGCTAAAACCTGATGATAAAGGGTTAAGTTGTAATTTTTCAACAACATTCAAGGACAGAGAATTTTGAATCATTTGCTCTTTTGTTCTAACTTGCCAAAATTCCAGAAATGTTCTCAGTTCTTTTGATATTTTTGCTGTAGCTGCTGCCATTCTCTGCATTTGAGCTGTTCCAGTAATGCCTCTAACTAGTCTAAAGTTGCTTGCTTGTTTGCTTTCATCTCTTTTAAAAATATAAAATATTCATTTCTCTTTTTGTGTTAAAAAAAAATAATTTTCTTTCCTGTATGGACTGGACTAGGGTTATGGAAACATAAAAGTAAAGTTCTCTTGGGTCCTTGACCAAGCAGCTTCCTCAAGTTATAGGGAAGAGAGCCATGCAGAAAATCACACTAGTCCTGACAAGACTTCTTTCTTTACTTGGTTGTGAAGAAGGCTGTTGTGAGAGATTTTTTTATATCTGCTCTATAATCTTATCTAACTTTCTCTTTATATTTGTGGGTATATACAAGAGCTTGCCACCCTTTCATGGCACTGATGCAACCTAAGAACAATTGACAGTGAGGAAGAGGAGGCAGATTATTGCTTCAGCCCTTGAGCTAATTCTAACAGCCCAAATGCAGCTGATGGCAGGGGAGGAGGGTGCAAACCAGAACAAGACCATAGCTCCTCAGCATTCATTCAGACTGTTCTACAAATGTCACTAGAAACCTGCTTAGAGAAAGCTACCCTTACAATGGCTGCTGAGCAGCTTTCAGGAAAGCCTGTCCAAAGAGGACTATAGACTTTGAAACAGCTCTTCTTATTTGGGTACCAGGACATGGGTGTGCACAAACCCTCTCCCCCAAACCAAGAGGAAGAAGTACTGTGCCCAGGATTCAGTTGGCTACAGCGGACAATGAATGAAAAAACAGGAACAAGCGTGAAGGTCAAAGGGTTAAACGGAGTGTACCTGAAGGAGACACCAAACAGAGAACCCTGGACAGCACCCACTTCTCCTAAAAAGCAGCTAAGGAGTCAGTCAGCAGACACAGCTTAGAGCAACTCTGCCCAGATACCAACACGTGATTGGCCAGAGGAACCGAAATAAGCCCCACAGTTGCAGAGCACTTCTTCAGCCAACATCCTCTCCCTTGGGAGGGAGACCAATCCTTGCTTACGGACAGCCTCCCAACCTGAAGCAAATACTCACCAGCAACCAGACACCATACAAGAAGAACCCTAACCCAGGAACCTATTCCTGCAATAACCCCTGTTGCCAGCTCTGCCCACACATCAACTCCAGTGATACCATCACAGGTCTTAACCACATCAGCCACACCATCAGAAGCTCATTCACCTGCACATCCACTAATATGATATATGCCATCATGTGCCAGCAATGTCCCTCTGCCATGTACATTGGCCAAACTAGACTGTCCCTACTCAAAAGAATAAATGGACACAAATCAGACATAAAAAATGGTAACATCCATAAACCAGTAGGAGAACACGTCAATCTCTCTGGACACTCAGTGGCAGACTTGAAAGTTGTCATACTTCAACAAAAAAAATTTCAAAAACAGACTTCACTGTGAAAGTGCAGAGCTGGAACTGATCTGCAAACTTGACATGATCAGACTGGGTCTCAATAGGGACTTGGCATGGCTATCTCATTACAAAAAGTAATTTTCCTTCCTCACACATTTTCACCTTCTAATCAACTGTTCTAAATGGGCCTTGTCTACCCTAACAGAATTGACTTCATTAGCACTTGCCCTCCTCATTGTAATGTTTCTCACCCATCCTTGCATGTGTATATATACCTCCTAACCGTAGTTTCCACTTCATGCATCTGATGAAGTGGGTTGCAGTCTAGGAAAGCTTAGGCCCAAAGAAATGTATTAGTCTTTAAGGTGCCACAGGATTCTCATTGTTTATTCTCTCCCTGGTGTTACAGATGGCCACCTTGGTGAAACAGTTCTCTGGAGGGGCTCCAGAAACTCTTCTGAAGATTTTGAGAAGAACCCAAGTCCTGGCAGCTGAGATGAAGAAATTGGGTTCAACCAGAGGAGGACAAGGAATCAGAGAGCACAAGGAGAAAAGGCACATAGGAGACATTTCTCTAGAAGTCCTAGGGAAGGCCACTCTACCATACAGCTCAGACAATGAAGACTGTCCTGAACACAGGAGAAGATGGGTCTCATAGCAGAGCCAAAACAGAGTGCATCACTCACAACCCCCTTTAGAAAAGGAAGCCCTGGTCTCTGATCGGGTACTAGTAATTAGACACATTGGAAATTAACTTTACGTGGGGTTACTTATCAGAAAATGCAGCCTGCAAGTATAACTAATGCTAACCATGCAAAAACACAACAGTAAAAGAATTTGACCACCAAATAGTGTATCCCAATAGGAATAATAGTTTTACTCTTTTTTATTTATTATTCATCAACATCAACAAATCACAGGAATTGGAATGGAAAGTGCCATTTAGTACACTCTTCTAGATGATTCTCCTTCAGCTGTTTTAGAATTGTTCCCTAGATATACTCTTTGTTAAAAATGTACCAGGTGATGGTGCTTTGCCACTTACAACAATAGATAATTCCACAGCCTAACAGGATCTCAGTGGCAAGATTTTTCCTTTTAGTCAGGGCTGGCCTTAGACGGTTGGTGGCCCTAGGCAAGTTTATTCTTGGTGCCCCCTCCCCGCCTGCCCCTTCCCCACTAGACTGCCAGCTCCCCAAACCCCCTGGTGCCCTCCCCCCACCTCCCCCCCCCCCCCCTTCCCCATGGCCTCTTCCCTTCCTCTGGCCCCCCTTACCTGGCCGGAGGCCCAGAGCTGTAGTGGTGTTGCTGGTGCTGGGCACATGGGGCACATGCCCTGAGTCTGGCGGGCCCCCAGGGCTTGGCCGTCGCCGGCCCAATCAGACTTCCACCAGGGCCTAGGATCGGGGACTCAGCTGCTGCTGGCCTGAGTAAGCCCCAGCCAGGATCCAGGGCCTGACCGTCGCTGGCCTGATGGGCTGGGGCTGGGCCGCAGGTTGGCAGCAGCAGGAGGTTGATCTGGCCCCATCCCAGCTGGGGACCCAGGGAACGGGGCCCAAACCTATTTTGGGGGAAGCGACGCCCCACTGGCCAGACTGGGAGCCACTCCTTGTCTCTGTCTGAGCATGCTCAGGGCGGGAGATTTGAAACTCCCCAGCCTGGCCGCAGCAGGACTGCACGGAACAAACATTCCACCCTTTAATCCCTGCTTGAACAACCTGTCCCGGGCTACCCACGCCCCTGGCAGCCTGCCCCCGTGGCGGGGGCCTCACCCTGGCTGTGGAGGTTTTAATATTTTTTTAAAAATTAGACGGCCCCCTAAAATCGGCGGCCCTAGGTGGCTGCCTAGCTTGCCTACCGCTAAGGCCGGCCCTGCTTTTAGTCATCACATATGCAAAAGCAGGGGGAGTGCATTGGGGTCTTCGGGAACCATGTAATGAAGCAGAGAATCTTGCTGAACCCAGTTTAGTGGAGACTGAGGGGGGGAAAAATCAGGTAAAAAACCCCTTTCTTTTCTTTAATTAGAACAAGAAGTAAATCATTGCTGCTTCTCTTGTGTAGTGGAGGGCCAATCCTATTTTGCTGTGTTTATAAAAGCTTTTGAGAGAGTCAAAGGATGCTAGCTTTATAAAGCCAAATACAGTGTTTGTTTTGGAAGAGAGAATTTTCCCTAAGGCTGGTTGTTTGGGACCTTTTCCCAGTTTTAGCATTGTTGGTTATTCTTTGATCCACCATGCTGAGGCTGGGAAGTCTGGAAATACCCATTAGTAATAGGTTCCTTTATAACCAGCCCTGCTTCCCCGATGGACCCACCTGAGGTCTCCTTCAGTCACATTTAATACTTGTGATTTTGCTATTCTGCTCAGATGAGAATCCTGAGGAGCCTTGCAACGCCAGCCCCATGAACTGGTAGATGGCAAAGCTAAAATCAGGAGCAGTTCCTACAAGATGAAGAACTGGCTCAGAAACTACAGGAGGAGGAGATTACTGTAGTAGGTGAGCCTTGTGCAGAAAAGGTGCGTATACACTGGCAACTTAAGTCGACTTAAGGATGCTTAAGTTGACCTACACAAAGCTGTGTCCACACTAGGCTTAAGACAACTTGAAGTGTAGCCACTCTGTTAAGTCGACTTAACTTTACAAGTGTAGACATAGCCAAAAGTAGCACATGAGACCTCAGCAGAGATGTTTCTCAAATTGGACGCTCTAATTTACTTATAGTTTTTTTTAGGTGATTATGTGTCACACACAAGCCTGTCTCCAGTGTCCGAAGTACACATATACTTGAGTCCATGTACAGGCCACTTCGGGTGCGTCTACACTTGTAAATTAAGTTGACTTAGGCCTGCTTAAGTCAACTTAATTTACTCTGCGTCTACACTACAATTTCCTTAAGTGGACTTAAGCTGCTGCTTAAGTCGACTTAAGGAAATTTTAAGTCGACTTTATAAAACCTAGTTTAAAGTCGACTTTACTGGCTAAGTCGATTTTATTAAGTCGACTTAGCCAGTGTAGACGCAGATTAGCCCTAAATCGACTTTAAGTCGACTTAAAGAGCCCCTAGGGCTCCCCACTGACCTCCCTGCCAGGGTGGCTGGCACAGCCAGAGCCTGGTGTGCCCACCCACAGGGCAGGACACAGCCCTGCCCACCCCTCTCCTATGCCCTGCCCTGTCCCTGTCCTGCTCAGCCCCCATTGTACCCTGGCACAATGGGGCAAATCCTGAGCCCCCTGGCACTTTGAAAGGGGTGCCCCCCCCGCCACCATAAACCAGTCCCAGGTTCACCTAACCCCTACAAGTTGACTTAGGCGTCCAGTGTGGATGCTCTAAGTCAATTTGGCAAGATCTACTTTAAGTCGAGCTAATTTTATAGTGTGGACATGCTAAGTTGACTTATTTGGCCAAGTGCAAACATAGCCATCGAGACTACTGCTTAAAGTGACTTCAGCATCTCAGTGTATGAAGATCTGATTTTAAAAAACTTAAAAGAACCTCATTTTGCATAGAAATACTATAGATTTTTCCCTTTGCCCCTTGAAGCTGTTACTGCTGCCTTCTTTCCATTAGTATTTCTTACTATTGTTTTTCAGCAGACTTTTTAATCTATTCTGCAGAGAGCAAGTAGGGACTAGAAATGCAGGGACAACTCCTGAGCAGCCCAGGTCGCTCAGGATGAGGTAACAGGCCAAGTGCAAGCTATTCACATTTCCTGCATTTGTCTTCCTTGGCAGCTAGAAAATATTTTCCTGGACTGACTCTATGTGTATAATATGGGGATATAAGGGCAAAATTCTAGGAGTATGGAAGAAGAAGGTGGGTTTTCTTTAAAATTATCTTCGAAAAGGGAATCTCACTGCTTTGTTAGCTTCCAAAGCCAATGCCATCTCATGGCCCAGTTGTTAGCACCATTATTAATGAGCACTAAACCCTTGAAGACATATAAATTGTCCCTGTAACATGCTGTTACTTCCTGGATGAGTCAGGCAAGGGATAGGAAAGTGAAAGTCTCAGGTCACACACACATGACTGAACTCTGTGGTAATTGCAGAAATGGGGGAAAACACACAGCACAATTGTGAAATTGTAAAATTTCAGCTGTAAAATCTTGTAATGGTTGCCCAAATCTGGTGCTGGGGTTCAGTGCAACCTGTTCCTGGATGTTCTGGCTGCAGCAGTTGTCAAGAGTTCTTTCTAATATCTTATTATTATTATTGTAGAACCTAAGAGCTCCAGTCATAGCCCAGGACCTCAAAATGCTACATGCTGTGCAAACATAGACTAAGAGGATGGTCCCTTTCCCAAATAGCTTACAATCTAAGACAAGGCACAAATACAGACTGCCAGGATAGTAAAAGGAATAGTGTTGCATATCTGTATCTCTATGCATGCTGCTTTTGGACTTTGAAAAGCATGTTTATGTACTCAGTGAGAACTAACGCTGTCTCACATTCTCTGCCCCATGGCTAGATAGATGCAGAAGCTGAAAGCCCAGTGGAGATGCCTGGAGACAAATTCGGTGACAGAGAACAGTGATGAGGGGAGCAATTTGTCTGAGCCAAGAAAGAGCAGGGACAAGAGGGTAACATAAAATATTTTAAAAAACGAGAGTCCTGTGGCACCTTATAGACTGACAGATTATCTTCGGAATAAGCTTTCGTGGGCTATAACCCACTTCGTCAGATGCATGAAGTGGAAATCACAGTGGAGAGATATGGAGGAGGGCAAGTGTTAGCAAAGTCAGCTCAGACTGTAGATTGATGATGTGTCGGAGAGATTTTAGCTGGGGACTGTAGGTTATAACCAGTGGTGTTCTGTTGTTTTCTAGGTCAGGTCTATCCGGTAGTAGGCGGCTCCTGGGTACCTGTCTGGCTCTGTCAATTTGTTTCTTCACTTTCCCCGCTAGGTACTGTAGTTTTAGGAATGCCTGATAGAGATCTTGTAGGTGTTTGTCTCTGTCTGAGGGATCAGAGCAGATCCGGTTGTACCTTAAGGCTTGGCTGTAGACGATGGATCGTGTAATGTGTGCCGGGTGGAAACTGGAGGCATGTAGGTATGTATTGCGGTCAGTTGGTTTCCAGTATAGGGTGGTGTTAAAGCGTCCATCCCTTATACGTATAGTGGTGTCCAAGAAGTGGATTTCTTGTGTGGACTGGTCTAGGCTGATGTTGATGGTATGGTGGAAATTGTTGAAGTCCTGGTGGAATTCATCCAGGGACTCTTTCCCATGGGTCCAGATGATGAAAATGTCATCAATGTAACATAGGTAGAGGAGAGGCAGTTGTGGACGAGATTCGAGGAAGCGATGTTCTAGATCAGCCATAAAGATATTGGCATACTGTGGGGCCATGCGGGTACCCATAGCTGTGCCACTGACTTGAAGGTATAGATCATCCCCAAATCTGAAATAGTTGTGAGTCAGGACAAAGTCACAAAGTTCAGTTACCAGCTATGCTGTATCATCACCTGGGAGACTGTTCCTGGTGGCTTGTAGTCCATCTTTGTGAGGAATGTTGGTACAGAGGGCTTCTACATCCATAGTGGCTAGGATGGTGTTTTCTGGGAGATCACCGATGGATTGTAGCTTTTTCAGGAAGTCGGTTGTGTCACGGAGATAGCTGGGAGAGCTGGTGGCATAGGGCCTGAGAAGAGCCAGACAATCCTGCTGTTAGAGTGCTGACACCCGAGATGATGGGGCATCCAGGATTCCCAGGTTTGTGAATCTTGGGTAGTAGATAAAATACCCCTGGTCGGGGCTCTTGGGGTGTGTCCGTGTAGATGTGTTCCTGTGCTTCCTCAGGGAGTTTCTTAAGCAGATGTTGTAGTTTCTTATGGTACTCCTCATTGGGGTCAGAGGCTAGTGGCTTGTAGAATGTGGTGTTCGAAAGTTGTCTGGCTGCTTCCCGTTCGTAATCTGACCTATTCATGATGACCACAGCACCTCCTTTGTCAGCCTTTTTGATTATAGTGTCAGGGTTTGTTTTCAGACTGTGGATGGCATTGCATTCAGCACGGCTGAGGTTGTGGGGTATGTGATGCTGCTTGTCCACAATCTCAGCCTGTGCATGTTGGCGGAAACTCCTCCTGACGGCTGTAACAACAGACTGGACTTTTACATAGAGTCAGCAGAAACACTGTATGTAAAAGTGTATATACACCTCTCCACTTCATGCATCTGACGAAGTGGGTTATAGGCCACGGAAGCTTATGCCGAAGATAATCTGTTAGTCTATAAGGTGCCACAGGACTCTCGTTGTTTTTGCTGTACACAGACTAACACAGCTACTCCTCTGGAAATAAAATATTTGCCGCTTGGGCAAAATACTCCAAGTCAGAAGAAGATGGTGTGTATCTAATGAGACTGAAAACAGTGCATAGAGTCCTCTGTGCTTTTATAGTTACAGCAAATAAAATAACTTTGAAATCTGTCCCAAGAGTTCTATCCTATCTGGCTCAATAATATTTTTGCAAGGTGGGTCCTGGGAACAAAATTTCCCTAAAGGCTTACTGTCCAGAGAAGAGAGACCGTGAAAACAAGCTATGCAGGTTAATACAGAAAAATTAGAAATTAACCATATGCAAAATGCTTGGAAGCTTCTCTGCTCCTCACCAGTTCAAAAATAAAATAACAAATCCCTTTTATTTCCTACAAAGCAATCTCCATATTCTGGCAAGTCTTGGTTTTGCGGTTTGCTGCTACTTTGCCCAGTTGAGACAAACACAAAGCTGTAATACACAGACAACAGAGTCCTGTGGCACTTTTAAAGACTAACAGATTTATTTATCGCATGAGCTTTCGTGGGAGAAAATCCTACTGACGAAGTGCGATAAATAAATCTGTTAGTCTTTAAAAGTGCCACAGGCCTCTGTTGTCTTTCTACAATAGACTAACACTGCTACCCCTTTGGAATTTGACTATAATACACAGTTTTTTATCTCCTAGTGCTGTCCATGCCAAACGGATTCAAGCTTCAGAGCTTTATTAACAGGAAGAATTGGTGATGCTCATGGGGTATGATATCAGCAAATGTCACCAAAGTCTTGGATTGAAAGGACCCAGCTGGAGAGTGGAGTAGAAAAAAAAGAATTAAAAGAGAAACTTCAGCCATATAAAGATCTGATAATCCTTACAGCTGACCCTCTTCTCTGAGGAGTAGTGAGAATCTAAGTATCTGACCTCTGTTCATAATTCTTCAGGTGTACTGCAGCAGCAAAGGATACTATGTATTTCTGTGAGCAGTGGCATATATCTAATTGTCTGGATCAATAAATAGTGGCCCTGATGCCCCTTACATGGAACTGGGGGAGAGAACAGAAGCTGAGTTGATCAGCCTGCGTACTGGCTACACCTTAATTTTGATAACTCAAATTCTCCAATCCCTGAAAAATTCTGTTTCAAACTAAAATCTTAAATTGGTGCCAGCCATTAAACCATGCAACCCTAACACCTTTCAGTTAGAGGGAGAGCTGTGTAACAACCCCAACATTTAAAGGTCTAATGTGGATGTCTTAGTAGTAGACAAGAAAGTGATTGCAGCTGATCTTGTAAGCAGTGAGTGCTTATAGCCTCTCAGATTTATTTATCGCATGGGCTTTCGTGGGAGAAAATCTCACTTCGTCAGATGCTTTGAAGATGGGAAATTTACAGAATGGGAGGAAATTAAATGCAGGGAAGTGTATGACATAGGATCAGGTCAGGCTATAACAGCAAATCAAAATAAAAGGATTCAAACACTAGGGAACAGCATATAGACGAAGGTGAGGTCAAATCACCTGTTGTAATGAGAAAAAAATCCATAGTCCCTGTTTAACCCCAAAGCAACTGAGTTGAATTTGCATATAAATTCGAGTTCTGCAGTTTCTCTTTGAAGCTGTGATTTGTTATTCATCTGTTTCAGCACAGCTATTAGCAAGTCTTCAATGGAGTTAGCAGGGAGACTGAAGTGTTCCCCTATTGGTTTTTGAGTGTTGCAATTTCTAATGTCAGATTTGTGTCCATTTATTCTTTTGCACAGAGACTGTCCTGTTTGGCCAATATATAAGGCAGGGGGGCATTTCATGACATAAATCACATTGGTGGATTGATTAGCAGATGAATGAGCCCTTGATGGAACAGGTGGCTTGATTAGGTCCTGTGATGGTGTCTTTTACTATGAGGGCAAAGTTGGCAGCATGGTCTGTTGCAGGGATATGTTTCTGCTTTAATGTTTCTGTTGTTTGATCTGTAGCTGCTGATGAGTATCTATTTAAGGTTGAGGGCTGTCTGTAAGTGAGGAGAGGTCTGTCTCCCAAGGCTTGAGAGAGTGAGGGATCGTCTTGTAGAATAGTCTGTAGATCTTTGATGATGTGCTGTAGAGGTCTGACTTGGGGGTTGTAGGTGGTGACCAATGGCGTTCTGTTGGTTTTTTACTTGGGCTTCTCCTGTAGTAGTTGACTTCTGGGTACCCGTCTGGTTCTGTCAATCTGTTTCTTCATTTCTGCAGATGGGTACTGTAGTTTTAAGAATGCTCGATAGAGATCCTAAAGTCTGATGAAGTGAGATTTTCTCCCACGAAAGCTCATGCGGTAAATAAATCTTAGTCTTTAAAAGTACCACAATACTCTGTTTGTTTCTCTGCAATAGACTACACGGCTACCCCTTTGGAACTTGTAGCCTCTCTCTCTTTCTCTCACTCACACACACACACATGCGCATGCTCTCTCTAGCTGTGGTGGTTAGCTAACAAATTCACAGGTCCGAGTGATACCACCCCCAAAAGGAAAGATTTTATCACAGAATGCTATTGGGCAGACACCTACCAGAGGATCAAAACACCCACATTGAGGTAGCAGAGATGTAATACAACCTGAAGTAATTTCCATTATGCCGTCAGTGGTTGAAATGAATTCTAACATTAGCTGTGGGAGGAAAGACATGTGTCTGAAGTATAACTGTAAACTTTATTTATTTGAATTAACTTAGAAGCCTTAGTTCAGAACTAGCTCCCAATTTTCAGATCCCTTTAGTCTCTGGCAAAGTTCGTAACATTATTAGAGTTCAGAAGTTCCTCTGAATTATATTGAGGTTAGTTCTAAGAAAAGTCCCATGAAGTATTTACTATGTAAGGAAAACTGTTCTTTGTTGTGGATGTGAAAGGAAAGGGCATAACCTGCTTGCCAAGGCAGGTAATCTCATCTGCAAACACAAATTCAGCTACCATCTATGCAGAACTTCTCTACTTCAGACTTTTGGTCTTCTTGCTAAACTAAAATCTCAGCCTATCCCTCTGATATTTCCTTGTGGATGTGTAGACATCAGCTCCAACTAACCATGGCTAAAACAAAGCTCTTACTCTTCCTCCCCATTGCCCATTTTCTCAATCTCTATAGACAACGTTGACATTCCACCAGATGCTCAGAGTTGTAACCTGGGTGTCCTCTTTGATTTGCAACACCAAGTCTTCATATTTGGGTATGCCTATGTTCAGCAGATTTTTTCTGTGTGATAAGATACAGCCTTTCGTACACAGCTAAAACTCTTGTCCCAGCTTCCATCATCTTGAGTCCCAGTTACTGCGACATATTGTGAGGCTGTCTGGAGTTAGGGAACCATTTATGATATTATTTTGTATTAATATTTCAGAATTGTTATAATCCATAGGAACTATGCCATGTTTGGTGTCAATAGAAAGGTAGTAATTTGTTGGGAATGATTATATAGTTTATGTGTAGGATTTGTATTCGTATTAGAAGTTAGGAATATGATTGTTATATCTATATTTTAACTTGTGTGAGTCTGGGGAAATTCTCCAGACTGAATGTCTACCCAGCCATTGTCCTGTGAATGGCCCATTAAGGAAGCTCCCCAGTACAATGGGCCAAGGGAGAAACCTATTGAGCCACTAGGACTTGAACATGTGACTCAACTCCATTTGATTGGAAAGAACTGCACACAGCATGGAGAAGGCCAGAGGTGATAAAAGGCAGCAGCCCCAACTCCATCTTGTTCTCAAGTCCCCAGTCTACAGCCAACACCCATCTCTGGAACTATTCCTCTGAGACTGGACAAAGGATTGAGGCCCACCCGGGTGCTGGGTGTTTATCAGAGGAACAAGCCTGCAAACTCCAGAGGAACAAGCCTGCAAACTGCTTTTCATGAACTTTAAATAATTTGTATGTATGTGATTCACTTAGACCCTTTAACATCTCTCATACTTTGCTTCTTTTCATTTTATATTAAACCTTTAGTTGTAGTTGCTAAAGGATTGGCTGTCAGTGTGGTATGTTGGGTAAGATCCAAACCTATATTGCCCTGTGTGCTGTGGCTGGCCCTTTGGGTCAGGAGAACCTATTTCTTAAAGGAACCGTGTGGCTAGGTGGGAGCTGGAGTGCAATAAAGGGAGCTGTTTCTATTTTGGGCAGATTTCTTGGTGCCAGGTGTGGGGTGCCAGAAGCCCATTTGTGACTGATGGGTGGTACTTAAACCAGTCTCCCTATCAGTGTTTGGGGAGTTTGGCTCCCGGTTTTGCAGCTTGCCCTGATTTTTGCACATCCAAAGAGGCCCCGGTCACACATACTTTAATCCTTTTCTCTAGTCTTAACAAATGCAGTCTTGCCCCACTTACAGGGCTGGATTAACCAGTGTGGGGGCCCCAGGCTGCCCCCCACCATGGTGGCTCCCATACCTAGGCCCCCTGACTGGGAGAGGGGGCTGAGGCCAGAGGGCAATCCCAGCCTGCCCCGGCCCCTCTCTGGCCAGTCTGCAAGGTGGGGGGGCCGGCTGGTGCGCAGTGGGGCATGCAGTGGTGGTGGTCCCACCACAAGCCATCTGGCCTCCTCCCTCCTCAGGCAGAGCGAACAGGGGCTGGCCCACTGCACTCCACCCCCAGGGACAAGCTAGCTGGCCCAGGGGTGGAATGGGGCAGAGTACAGAGCCTGGGCCTGGTGTCTCTAACTCCAGCACCTCCCCACCACCCCCCAGCTGCTTCCAGTGCCAGCAGGGAAGGAGTGCTGCCAGTGCTTCTGCCCTGCCGGCACTGAGCTGGGCAGGTGCCAGATTTTCAGAAAGGTTTTAGGGGCTGGAGTCCGGGACCCCCTTTTTGGCCAGGGCCCAGGGCTTAAGCCCCTAAAGCCCCTTTGATAATCCAGCCCAGCCCACTTATATCTATTCAAAATATTACAAAGCTCATTTTCCTAGCCTGTCACTTTGACTGTTGTCCTTTTCTTTGCATCCCACCCCATCCTAGCTATTTTTCCCAGCCCTAGTCTACACTTGCCATGCTTTTCGGCGGCAGTCAACGGGAGATACATAAAATACCTTGTGTATCTCCCGCCAACTTCTTAACTACTCCCTAAACATTGCACTAAGCTGACTGGAAATGGCGTCCGGTTGGCGTAGTGCTACTCCAGTTACGGAACTGGAATTACAGTTCTAGTTCTGCATTCGATTGAGTGCGTCTTAACAGACTGCTAAATTGACCACAGAAGAGCACACTGATGGCAGTGACTGCCACCCTCAGTATTAGACATAGCCTCAGAGAGTCACCTCCTGTCTCCAGTCAGCCCGCAACATCAGCTCTACCACTCACTTGTTAAAATTTTCAAACCAGTACCTTTGTTTCTCCCATGCCAGGAGAATCCTGGTTTGGGGTTTTACTGCTACACTGCCCAGCAAGGGACTCAGTAATACTGACATTTTTCCAATACATCAAAAGCAACAAATGTGGCTGAAATGAAATTCTTTGTTAATTCATTGGCTAATCAGAGAGGCAGCATGGTTTCATGGGCTGCATTCTAACACTAGTCCAGCTGTTGATTTGCTGTGAAATGAGTCCTTTAACCTCTTTGCACCCATACTAGGTTTTATAAATGTTGGCTAATTAATCTTCGGTACATCCCAGGGAGATATGGATTATCATTCCCATTTTATAGATGGTGGAATGGATACCAAGTAACATTAGGGCCAAGAGCAAGAGCTTAATGTCAAAGTTTGGGCAGGTTAGAATTCAAATACATGGGCATGTTCTGAATACCAGTGAGGGGGGGTTTGTGAATTGTACAGAATTGTAAGAACCAAATTATTCAAGTTTAACAAAGTCAGCTTAACTATTCTAGTGTAGACATAGCCCCTTGTCAACCTTATTAAGTCGACTTAATGCTTTAAGTCGACTTAATAAGGTTGATTTAGGTGCTAATCCATGTCCACACTGGCTTTAAGTCGATTTAAGGCTTAAGTCAACCTAAAACCAGGTGTTAAGTTGACATAAGGAAATGCTTAAGTCGACTTTAAGAAAGCTCAGTGTGGACATGGCTTTGTTTAGGTCGACTTAAGCCTCCTTAAGTCGACCTAAGTTGCCAGTGTAGATGCACCCTGGGGTACCTGGATCTCCAGTCAGAAGTCATCCCATAGAATGGTCAGATTTCCCAACAAAGGAGGCAACATAAACAGAAAAAGCAGGTGTTTTTATTCATACTTATGATCTCTTATAGGTGTCTGTCCTTGACTATGATAGGGAACGTTCACAAGCAGAAGCATTATTTTCCAGCTAGTGCTGTACCCTCTACACGCTGCAGTCTGTCTTCGCATGAAGTGGGTTCTCAGTTTGATAGCATTTATAAGACAGTTCAAGGAAATAAAGATCCTAGAAATTCAGAGATTTCCCAATATTTTCTCTGTTTAAGCTAATGTACAATGTTATATATCAATCAGTCAAGGTAAATAAAAGAACAAAAACATGCTATAATGTGCCCACTAAGTAAAGTTGCAGTGGAAATGTGTTCTTGTAAAGTCCATTAAATGTGTCAGGGAACAAATCTGAATCTTGATGTATCAGATTTCCAATTTCAGGAGATGCTTCTGAATCATCAAAGTTTATCTTAAAGAAGTTAATCTATTATAACCCACCATGAAACACCCTGAAAGCACTAACAGGGACATACATGGTAATAAAATACCCCTGAAGTGTTTTTTTGAAGGTAGGTAGGTGGTGGGAGAAAGAACTACTTTTGCTGCAAGAAAAGACTAAAATAGAACAGTACTAGTTTCAGATCAAGGCTGCCCAGATAAGAAATGACTAGCGCTCTCACCTCTATAAACATGTATGCTCAGAAACTGTCTTCAGACTTCTAGAGAAGAAAACTTACAAAAAAATGAAATCTTAAAAGATGGAGATAAAAAGCCAAAAGTATATGAAGCTGCTGTAACATTCAACATTTCCACAGGCAACATTTTCCTTGAAATATTGCTGATGATCTGGACCCAACTTCTAAGTTTAAAAAAAAAGACAAAACCATCTGCCAAAGTGGTTACAGTCTGCTCCCAAGGCAATATTATTAATAAGCCATACTTAGCTCCACAATCTAACGCAGTGGTTCCTAGACATTTTCCATACATGACCTCATTTTAAGGACTATATCTATTCCTTCTATTAGCAGCTGCCCAGTTTCTCACAATTCCAGTTGGCCCCTTTGATTATCTGGATGATACCATCAAAACTGCCTTTATTTGACCAACCAAACATCAGCCTGAAAAGCTGGGATGCCAAAAATCCATGGACAAGAAGGAAGGCTGTGAACAGCAATGACTCCTAGACCCTTCATCTACTTTCTCTAGCAACAGCAAGGTATATTTCTTCACCATAGACATGGCTCTCATTTGAATGATAATCAGACTTTATTCCTTCTTTCTGGTTAAATTACCAATGGCCAGATCTGCATTGTGCAATTCCTTGTCTGTTGAAGGTTTGCATTATTATTTTGGGTGGAGTCTTTTTGTGAACTCAGATGGCTGTATAGTGAGTTTGCTGTTCCTCTTTGTTAATGAATAGACACTCTATAGCCATAGTCACTGCATTTTAAAATTCAGTTTTAGATGGAAGTTTAACTCTGAGAGCAGTAATTTGTCATGTTGCTGTTCAGAGGTGATCTTAGGGATTCCAGGGCCCGGGGCAAAACTTTTGCTCCCCTCAGCCTCGCCCACCCCCCTTCTCCCCGAAGCCCTGCTGGGGCCCCCACCAGTCCCCTGGCTCCCTGGCTGGCCCTGCTGTAGGCCCCCCCAGCCAGCCTCACTGCTGTCCTGCTGGTCCCACTGTAAGATACAGCGTGGAGGCCCCTTCTCCCACAGAGCTCTGGACAAATGCCCACAATGCCTCCCCACTAAGACCACCTATGTTAATGTTAATACAACCATGGATGAAGCCAAAGGTTGCATGCCACGTTTTTCCAGGAAATGTGACGAGCAAAATGTTTCAACAATTAGATACGCCATCATGAATTAGAAAGTCAAACCATGATGCTCCTAGTGCAGTTGAAATGTAACTGTACAGTGTATTACTTGTTTACCTGCTGATTTGATTAAATCTGAATTTGTCATTTCATTGTGTTACAGTTAAGACTTATGCACCTCTGCAATGAGGCTGGACCTATGTAAACCAAGTGCTCATTATTTTTCCTCAATACTTCCTGGGTAAAGTCTCATTTTTTCAGGAAAAAAATCATTTCTTGAAAATATTTTCCAGAAAGCATTGAAGAATCTAAACTTGAAAAGATGTGAAATACCAATATTGTAACATTTCCCTTGAAAGGCTGTAAGCTGTCATGTAAGTTGAGGAGACTGCATGTGATACGGATACTGTATACTGAAGCGAATGCTTCCCTGATATACTGCAAACAAAAGGAGCTTTTCAAAGGTGGCCACTATATACATAAATGTTGTTCAAAAGCATCAGTATTTCACAAGAACATGTGTGACTGTGGGATCCCAAGAAGGAATAGGCCAGTCATCATGTCTTTATTGTGAACATAGTAAAGGCAAGTACTAGTGGAATATGTTCTAAGTAGTATATGAACCCGCCGTTAAGACTTTAATGTTTTATAAAAAGATACTTCACAGATTACATCTGATAATTCAGATGCTGCAGCTATGTTAGAAATAGATTTGGCACAGACATTGTTCACTTATAATGCCGTTATTTCCTGAAGTTGTTTTTAACATGTAGCAAGTGCAAAGCCCACAGTTTTAAATTGGTGCTAAATGTTTTTAGTTTTGCACCTTCAAATGGGTGTTTTCATTCTCTGCTCCTTACACTCTTCATAGGCTGGTGTTCAACAGTTCTGTTAGCACTAAGAATAGAGTCCTTGTAGGAAATGCCCAGGTAGTGTTCTGAATTTTCCTTTGCATTCATACGTGGTTTGTAATGCTTTCTACAAACTAAAGAGTTATTTTCAGTGTGTATTTCAGGGTCTTCTTATAAACCTAGCTACTTGTAGATGTAGGCATTACGCCATTCATATTTAAGTTAAATAAAACAGCAGTTCATCTTCTCCTGCTTTAAAATGGAAGATGGCCAAAAAAGGCTCATAACTGAATTCCTTGGGCACTTGTTTCTCTCATTGACTGTGGTTTTCATTGTCTTCCACAGCACCATAATGGACTGACTAAATTACCCTCATACCAGCCTTTAGTTTACTGGAAGAATGCTTCTGTCACAAAGTAAGTGTAAGTAATTTCCATGAATGCTTATTCCTAGAAATACTTTATACTGGAATCTGCCCCATAAATTATCAGAGTCCTGTTGCGTTAATTTGTTAGATGTGCCTCAAGGACTTTATATTTCAGTTCAGTAGAATTTGATATGGTGCTTAAATGCTCAGTATGACATAGTATCCAAATTAGGTTTGAGAAGTAAATGCCAAATCAATCATACCTGAAGTATTGTTCTGTGTAAACACAAAAGCTTGTCTCTCTCCCTAACATAAGTTGGTCCAAATAAAAGATATTACCTCCCCCAACTTGACCCAAATCAATCAATAAACAGATTGGGAAAAGTACTGTAGTTTTTGTGCAGGGAAGGAAAAGAAAAGGGAATAAGAATTTCAAGTACCTGAAGATATGGGCAGAGTTCTTTATCCAAGAGGGAAACTCCAGTTGATGCCACTGTTTTCAGGGAAATACCACTGCTGAGGTTTTGCTTTGTTCATCTGACTCTAGTTTATCTCTAGGTTAGAAACTGAGCAGGGGTAATTGAGACATTCTGAACCACTATAAAAGCCACATGTTCATTTTATAAATAGTGTGGTAGGTTTTTTCAACCTCTTCCACCCTATGTCTTAAAACTTGCCAAGTTGACTTTATTTTATGTAAGTGTCATTCATGTTTGAAAACACAGTAATAGAGAGTAGAAGAGGTAGGAAAGTTTTATTTTTTTTAAAAAAATATTTAAATATATGTATACGTAACTTTACAGGCAGGCCTTTAGTCCCAGACACTTCTTTTCTGACATTTTGCTTTGTAATCAATTATTTTCAAATGTACTCAGAACCAGTCAGAGTGGGTTTGGTGAAAAATTACTGCTACATAAGGTGGTTGTTGCATGGAATGATTGGGCTAGCATCTGCCAGAAGCACTGTATCTTGCCTAGGTTAAAAAAAAACACACTCACCAAGCCCAGTCTTTACATGACATGTTGATTTTCACTGTATTTTTTAAAATAATTTTATGAATATATATATATATATATATATATATATTTATATTTTCATGGTACTATAAAAGAATACAGCTAGCACTGACCATGCCATGACTCAAAACATACATATTCATATTCTTATTCAAACCAAAAACAGTGACTGATCAAGACAAATACAGTCTGACCTTAAAATATTTCCAAACTCAGTTCAACCAACTATAAAATTAGAAACATAGCAAGTTGCATTTTACATGTACTGTATCGGCAATTTATACTGTATTTAACATCTAAAAATCGAAGGGTAATATTCTAAGATCAAAAGGATGATGAAGTTCAGTTGAATTAATCATGTGCATCCCATAGACCAATTCAACAACTGTAACAGGGTATCCACTCCATGAAGAAAATCAGTCAATATAGCAGCCATTTGGAAAGCACAGAAAAGCTTTTAAGAACATAAGAACATAAGAAAGGCCGTACTGGGTCAGACCAGAGGTCCATCTAGCCCAGTATCTGTCTACCGACAGTGGCCAGTGCCCAGGTGCCCCAGAGGGAGTGAACCTAACAGGCAATGATCAAGTGATCACTCTCCTGCCATCCGTCTCCATCCTCTGATAAACAGAGGCTAGGGACACCATTCTTAACCCTTTTCTGAGGCATCTGGCAACCCTGATTTACCATATTCCTCTAGGAAAGCATTCTATAGATCAGGATAGATTATTACTAGGGCTGTGAGCGATGCTGGGAATTGAAGTAGTATCAGTCTAGATTTTTATACCACATTCATCAGTGTGATCTAAACGCCAATTTGAAAGCACTACAGTTCTAGATGTGAAGTGTATTGGAAATAGCAAAATAGTAGAAGCTAGAATATTACCTGCCTGTACTGTATCTGACTCTAGTCAGTGCTTAGTCTTTAATGTCAGGAACATTACACTCACTCTCGAACTTTAATAAATAAGCTGCAACAGATATCCCTATTGGAGGTAACAGAAGAATAATTTGGCTTGTGGTCTCTCTATAATTGTTGCTTTTCGGGCTCGAGAGCAAATCATAATATATTTGAAATATTATTTCCAGCATATGAGAAAGTTAAGTTGCTTTCATTTTAAAAATGTGCCCCAGAGAGCGTCATTAGAATTAGAGATATTGACAAAGGCTAATTTTTAAAGTGTTTGTTTAAAAACCAAAAACGGGAGGGGTGAGAATGAAGGGAATGATTCCCCTGTCCACCTGACGGTATACTGGGAAAGACCACTGATTGCACTGTTCGGTCTATAGGCTTTAAAATTCATTTACCATGCTTCTGCCCGCTCCTCTCCCCACCCTATTATATAACCAGGTTCCAATCCTCTGCTCTGAACAGAAACCACAATTTGGCTTTCTTGGAAAGTCCAGTTTCTAATTCACTACAAAGTCCTTGAATAGTTTGGATTTGCTACAGTCATCACAGTCTCCTTGCTCTTCCTCTGGAAAGCGACAGCTGCAGGCATCCTCCTCCTGAGTTGATTGCTGAGGTGTTACTTTCACTAAATAGAAAGAGACGATTAACTTGGATTGCATTTCTTATCACTCATATTTCATCTTCCCTCAGCAGTGGTTACATGGTGTTAAATTACTCAGTTATTTGACCTGAAATTGCCTTTTTCTGCAAAGATACTTCCTAGTAAATTAGCCTATTGTGTTTTCTTTCCACAATGTACAGGAGCTTCCAAAGATGAGGGGAGCAGGCAGCATGGGATCCCAAGACTTCAGAACACCACAATATTGTTCTCTGTTAAGTGAAATACCACTATTGGCATCACACGTGTGGATTTATTCTAATCCATATATGAAGCCTATCCCTTTTGGGGGGGGGGGGGGTAATTTACTACTAAACCAATTTCTTTAATGAAATTTCTGCTAATGGAAATAGCCAACAGAGATTTAAATATATGCATGGTCAACTGCTGTTTGACTACAACAGAACATGTATATACTTAATTCTACTTTTCTTACTGATTCCAGGAAGGTCTCATGGTTGAAATACGGCTGATTTTATTTTCAGCTGATAGTTCAAGGGGCATGTATGTACATGATATGTAGTTTAGTGCCAATGTGGTAACATTATATAGACAGGTTCTGCACTCCAATGAACTTACAATTTGAGTAATTGGACAACATATAAACAAAGGAATAGGGAACAGAAAACAGGGAGATTATGGCTGCAAGAGGGGGCAGAAGACTGTCACCATTAAATTTGTCTGAATTTTACGTTGTGGATTTTCAGCTATCACGTGTTAACTCCTCTCTCTGCAGGTAGGGTTTATAGGTTTTGGGAGGAAATCTATTTTCAGGAAGGACTTGAAGGAGAGGGCTGGACTAGAGCTTGCCAGACCAGACCAAGAAGGGAGTTCCAGCTGCAGAAAGCTTCATGGGAAAGAGTGTGGAGAAAAGGGTGAGTTTTCTTCCCTGTTCCTCCTTTCATGTCACTTGAGAGACATATTAATAGATTAGCCACAACACACTTCAAAATGCAAACAGGGCCATCCTTGGGAGGGGGAGGGGAAAGGGAGGGGTCGACTGTTCCAGGCCCACGCCACTGCTTCCCACTGCCTTCCGCGGCAAGGAGAGAGTCGGAAGGATGGATTCTGGCCTCTGGGTTGGCCTACCCCCTTTCCCCCACAGGGTGTGGGGGGAGAGCAAATCTCAGGCCCACCCCACCTCCCAGCACAGGGTGGGGCACTGCCAGGCTGATTGGCCCTGGGTCCCGCCCCTCCCTTGGGACAGCCCTTATGGCAAAATACCCCCATGAATACATGGAAGCATGAGATGTTAATTAAACCCACAGAGGCAATATGTTGTGGCTGGCATTCTCTAGGGAGTTCAAAACCCAGATTAAAGTGGCATTCACACTGTGTTCTTTGATTATGCCTGTCTAAGAGAACACGTTCTTCCCAATACAGAAGCTGAGGTACTGAGAAAGATAGGAGGAGTCACTACCACAATGCAGGTAATGTCTCACAGGTACACCGAGAGCATCATTTCCAGGGGACTTCCTGTGGTTTCATTTGTTGTCTGTCTGTCTTAGGCAGGTACGAACCTGCCAAATATTGTATCTTTACAAAACTGCATCATCTCTAGGGCTGGGTGACATTTTTCAGCTAGTTTATTTGTGAAAAATGCTGTTTTGATAAACCTGCCACTATTCATGAATTTGATCCAATTAGTTTTGGTTCGGAAAAGCTTTTTCAGGACCAGCTTCCGAAACCCACGTCTGTATGTATTGTGTCCAGTTCTGGATGCCTTATTTCATGAAAGATGTGGAGAAAGTCCAGAAAAAAAGTAAAAAGAATGATTAAAGGTCTGGAACATTTGACTTACAAGGAAAGATTGAAAAAAGTGGGTTTGTTTAGTCTGGAAAAAAGGAAACTAAGAGGGGACTTGACAACAGTTTTCAAGTACCTAAAAGGTTGTTATGAGGAGGAGGAGGGAGAAATATTATTCTCCTTAATTGATGACGGTAGGACAAGGCTTAAATTACAGCAAGGGAGGTTTAGGTTGGACATTAGGAAAAAATTCCTAACTATCAAGGTGATTAACCACTGGAATAAGTTGCGTAGGGAGGTTGTGGAATCTCCATCATTGGAAATTTTTAAGAGCAGGTTAGACAAACACCTGTCAGGGATGGTTTAAGAGGGTACTTGGTCCTGCCATGCGTGCAGGGGACTGGACTCGATGACCTCTCATGGTTCCTTCTAGTTTCTATGATTCTATGTCTGCCTCCTAATCTTTCATCCAATGGTTAAGGCACTTGACAAACCACTCTGAGTCCCATAAAGAGAAGATTCAAGTCTTCATAGCCTGCCTTCAAAGTGAGTATTTTAATTACCAAGCTACAGCGTCATTTTCACTTTGGCCCAATGAATATTTGAGTAGTTAATACAAAGTGGAACAACTTCAATAGGAGACACTGAGAGCAACCCACACCAGAAAAGCCAATAGCCTAGTGCTTAGGATGCTCATCTGGAAGAGAGGAGATTTAAGTTCAAGTCCCAGCTCCAAAGTCTAGATTCAAATATGGTTCTCCTCCACCCCAGCCAAGTGCACTAATCACTGAGATAAAAGGAATAAATGGAACAGACATGGATGCACACAAATATGTTTTGGTTTTTTTTCCTGATTAGAATGAATCAGATGACTCAAAATAGACGCCTCTAAATTGCTGACAAATTCTGAATCATTCTTTTTCTGATTTAATTTATTTTGGGAGAGCAACCAACAAATTACTCAGTTCCAGTCACCCTAAAATAACAAACGGCCAAGACAGACCTCATTTTTAACATTTCTAGTGGTACAAATCAACTTCCTCCCAATTGCTTCACTTTTTTTAAAAAAAATAATAAAAATCTAAAACCTGGTTTTCAAAGAACACAAGTTCAACAATGCAGCTACCTTTTAAGGAAACTCTTAAACCTGATTCTTGCCTGCCTGGCCACCATTAAGAAAAGAAAGTTTGTAGAAAGCATATCTTACTTTTCTTGAATATAGTAGGTAGTTTCTTTTTGTCCCAGATTCTGAGGCACACACAGAAAGGCAGCAAAACCATCACACATGCTATTATAGCTGCAGTAAAAGCGATGCTAACCGTGACCGACTGAAGATCCTTCCCTAAAAAGCAAAAACATTCCCTAAAAATGATTGCAGAGCAAAGCTCCCTGGCAACGGAAGCAGCTGAATTATTTATCCCTAAACAACTAGAACGACTTTTCTTCGTATTTCTCCTGCTCAACAGCGCCACTGCTGTTGTACTAATCTATGAGACTGGAGACAAATAAAAGACCTTTGAGTTCAGCATGAAAGCTATAGTTTGTTTAATTCCAAGACAAGCTGTAACTATTTCACTCTAGTTAGGAACTATTATTCAATAAAACTCACCTTGAACATGGATAGGGGTAATGATGGAAGGAACAGCTGGGGTCATAATTTCGGAATCTCGTCTGCAAACCACATCAGTTGTATCAGTTCCATTCACCAGGACTTTACCTGGAAGGCATCTTAAATACATTTTTAAAAAAAGTATGAAAATGAATGAAACCCGGACCTGAAAACTATAGTTGGATTTGGGGGGGGAGGGGGGGGTTAAATACTTACGTTGTCCATTGTCTGCAGGAACCATTGGTCTGATTGTTAAATGTCCCCTTGGGACAGGTCAGGCACCCTTTAACAAATACGAAGAAAAGCATATATACCATTTCTATAAAGTGCAGTTTAAACCAATGCAAGAGACATTATTATTGTACACCTGAGCAATAATAATTTAGCATTTATATATAGAAATAAAGTTATCATCAAAAACTTGTATAAACAAAAATGAAGATTAGTACAATTCTTACATTAACTAAACTAATACTTTAGTAGGTGGCTTTCATTATAAACAAGTTGCTTGAGGCCCTGAACTTGAAGCATTGGCAGGATTAATTGTTAAAGTATTTCCAGATACTGAGAGTCAACTAGTCTCCTATGAACTGTGCTCAAGCCCAGAATGTTTCTATTCTTGTTAATCACTGATAACCCAAAATTTTATTGGGCTAATGCACCAGCAAACACCACACTAAGGTTCCCCTGCTACAAACAGTTCTACTTTTCTACTATTAAATCCACTGATAGCAAAGTTAAGTACATGTAAAAATATTAGCAGTATTGGTGCCTAACAATTTTACAAAAAATAACAGGACAAAGGCAGTCCTACCTTCTAGAGTAGGCTCCTCACCTACACCACAGTTTTCAACACATTTAGAACAGTCTTTCCCACTACAGCGATATCCTTTTATACATTCACATTCTGCATCCACAGTTGGAGAACAATTCCTTTTATATATGAATTTTCCTGTGGAGCAAAAACAGGTAATCCACATTGGCAGTCACATTCCTTAAAGCATCTGGGAAAAGACAAGCCCATCTATCTAAAACAGTGGTTCTCAACCTGTGGGTTGGGACCCCTTTGGGGGTCGAACGACCCTTTCACAGGGGTCGCCTAAGACCATCGGAAAACACATATATAAATACACATATATAAATAATTTTATGGTTGGGGGTCACCACAACATGACGAACTGTATTAAAGGGTCACGGCATTAGGAAGGTTGAGAACCACTGATCTAAAACAAAATGAAAAGGAACCTTCTGCCTGGTTTCTTCAGGGGATTCAAGCTGACAGTGCAAGCCAGAAAAGTGCAGTGGATTTACCAAACCGATCTTCATTTTGCCAATTAACTTTCTTTTAAATTTAACAAACTTTTTTTTGGTAAGACAGGGATATCCAAACTGGGCCCAGCTGAAAGCCCGATTACAGAAGTCCTCATTACAGCCAGCCAGCCGCCAAACTTTGGCTTTCATATTTATTACACTCCCCAAAATACAGCCCCCTACTAGCCAGAGCACGGGGGAAGGTACCTTCGCACTTGCGGCATCTGCTGCACGTCCCGTGAGCCCCGGCTGTGCGGAAGACCGTGTTCGGCGGGCACGAGTCACAGATTTCCCCCGATCTCTTCTCGCAGCTGAGGAACGTGTCTGCGAAGGAGCCAGAGAGATTGGCTGGCGGCGAGCGGGGCTGGCCCCAGCCGAGCGGCCGCGCTCGACCGAGCAGCACCCGCCGCCCAGCCCAGCCCAGCCCCGCCCCGCCCCGCCCCGACCCCAAGCAAGGCAGCACGTACCGGGCGGGCAGTGGCGGAGGCAGGGGGGCGTCAGTGCTGCAGGACGCAGGCTCAGCACCAGCAGCGCCACCGCCACGAGAGGCAGGTGGCCGAGTCCCATGGGCTCTAGGCGGGAGGCTGCTCCGGGGCCGGACTCTTCGGCTGCGCGTCTGCTCTGCAAAGGTAAACACCCGCCTGAGCCGGAGTCCCGGGAGCAGCCGGGGCCAGGCCGCAGCCCAGCCCTAGACAGAGAGCCTGACAAGCTCGCAGCGCCAGCCGCGCAGACCCCGCTCCGCCCCGACGCCTCACCTGCGGAGCAGCTGTGACCCCGTCCAGCCCGGCCAAGCGCCCCGTGGACTCTGCCGGGGCCAGGCCCGCGCCAGGCCCTTGTCTGACCGCCCCCAAGCTGCGGCGCTGAGTCACCGGCGGGGGTGGCTCTCAGGAAACCCCCACGCGCCCGCCTTGAGTTGCGCGCTCTCCCGGGTCTATGGGGCGTCCTGCGGGCTTCTCCCGGCGCATCGCCGCAGCTTAGTCGTTGGAGGTCCCGGGCAGCGGAGCGGGCGCTGGCTGAGCACAGATTGCTTGGCCGCCCTCCCACCCGCATCTCACAAAGAGCACGTAGCCCCTCTTCCCGTCAGCCCCGCACACTCAGCCTGGCCTCACCAGGGGCTTTTCTGCTGAGACACCCTCGGCAGCAATGGGTTTTTTTCGTAAAATTCCCTAGCCTAGCCCCGCTCTGCAGAGGAATGGCCCCAGTTGGCAGGAGGCTCAGGTGCCAGCCCTGTGTCTTCTGGCTTCAGCTCAGCTTGCTTTTATTTGTAAGTGCCACAGACTCCTTGGTTTTTTTAGCTGAACTAGACTAACAGGGCTACCTCTTTGGAACTTTTATTTGTAGACTCAGGACCTGGGAGTCCCCATCATACACTGGATCTCCTCTGTGCTAAGCAAAATAAAAAAGTCAATCCCTGCCTTGGACAAACTGGCCTTCCCCTACACTGGGGTCTGTGCAGCTTCCTCACATGTCAGTGGGACTGAGCAGGAGGGGATATCCTGAGTTAACAAAAAGCTACAACCCTGCCACACTCTGCAGTACTTGTCCACATGTATTTGCATATACCAGCCAGTGTTTTTAATAATGGGTCTTTCTAAAGACAGGTTCCTCAATCCAGGGCTGGCCCAACTATATAGGTGAACTAGGCGGTCGCCTAGGGCACCAAATTAGATGGAAGTGAAATTTTTTTCTCCATTTAAAAAAAATATTAATATGTTATCTTTTATAACATGTGGGCAAGAGGGTTCCCAAAGTCATAGTTTGCCTAGGGCACCAAAAATCCTTGGGCCAGCCCTGCCTAAATCCACATTTGATCAATCATTAAAACAAACAAGAACTCTGGTGGCACTTTTAAAGATTAACAAATTTATTTATCGCATGAGATTTTGTGGGAGAAAATCCCACTTCGTCAGACACTTGAAGATGGGGATCTTACAGAATGGGAGCAAAATAAATGTAAGGAAGTTTAAGGGTTAAATAAGGACTAAGGATTTTTTTCTCACTACAACAGGTGATTTGACCTCACCTTTCTCTAAATCAGGGATCTCAAACTCAAATCAACACGAGGCTACACAAGGACTAGGATTTTGGCCCCAGGGCCGCATCACTGAAACACACTTAAAATTTTACATCATAAATTATAATTATTTTTACAAATTCCAGGTGTTGCTGCGGGCCGCAGGAATTAACTCCACGGGCCACATGCAGCCAATTGGCTGCACGTTTGAGACCCCTGCTCTATAAGCTGTTCCCCAGTGTTTGAATCCTAAATATTGCTTTGATTTGCTTGTTACAGTCTGACCTGATCCTATGACTTACACTTCCCTGCATTTATTTTCCTCCCATTCTGTAAGCTTCCCATCTCCAAGGCATCTGACAAAGGGGGATTTTTTCCCACAAAAGCTTATGCAATAAATAAAATTGTTAGTTTTTAAAAGCGCCACAGGACTCCTTGTTTGTTATATGACAGAAAGGAGCTTAAACACACACCCTCCCAGATCACCTCAAATCATATTCATGACTCTGCCATGATGCTCCAAGTCCAGCTAATCCTTCCACTGTTCAGTACAACTATACCTAACACAGCAAATGCAGCTTTCATGTACACAGATGATTCCTAGGGGTTACTTCCAGCTCCAGGGAGGGGGGCAGGGGGGAGAGAGATAAGGTTAGCAGGCGGCACATGCCTTAACTCTGTATTTCCTTGTCTTCAGAAGTTTGAGTTTTGCTGATCTTGTTGTGGGGGGTACGTGGTATCACCAGGCACCTTGAAAGTGGCATTAATGAATGAGTAGTGAAGAAACAGATTGACAGAGCCAGATGGGTACCCAGATGTCAACTACTACAGGAGAAGACCAAGAAAGAAAACAACAGAATGCCACTGGTCATCACCTACAACCCCCAAGTCAAACCCCTACAGCACATCATCAAGGACCTACAGTCTATTATACAAGACGATCCCCTACTTTCTCAGGCCTTGGGTGGCAGACCACTCCTCGCTTACAACCTTAAGCAGATACTCACCAGCAACCAAAAAGTCTAACAAAAGAAACATTAAAGCAGGCACATACCCCTACTCCAAACCATGCTGCTAGCCTTGCCCACATATCTGCACAAAAGACACCGCCATAGGACCTAATCAAGCCAGTTACTCTCTCACGGGCTCATTTACCTGCCTATCCACCAATGTGATTTATGCCATCATGTGTCAGAAATGCCCCTCTGCCTTATACATTGGACAAACAGGACGGTCTCTGCGCCAAAGAATAAATGGATACAAATCTGACATAAGAAGTAACGACATTCAAAAACCAACAGGGGAACACTTCAATCTCCCTGCTCACTCCATTGATGATTTGTTAATAGCTGTTCACAAAAAAAAAAAAAAAAAAAAAAAGATAACAAATCAAAGCTTCAGAAACTACAGAATTGGAAAGTATATGTAGATTTGACTCCATGAACTCAGGGCTTAACAAAGATTATGAATTCATTTTCCATTACAACAGGTACATTTCCTTTCCTTGTCCCCCACCCATCTCCCTGCTAATTGTTGTACTCCACTGTTTGAATCCTAACAACTGCTTTGATTTGCTACTATAGTCTGACCTGATCTTGGGCTTCTCCTGTAGTAGTTGACTTCTGGGTACCCATCTGGCTCTGTCAGTCTGTTTCTTCACTTCCGTCTGCAGAATAGAAATGCCACTGGTCATCACCTACAACCCCCTAGTCAGACTTCTAGAGCACATCATCAAGGATCTACAGCCTATTCTACAACACAATCCCTCACTCTCTCAAGCCTTGGGAGGCAGACCTCTCCTCGCTACAGACAGCCTCCCAACGTTAAGCAGATACTCACACAGCAAATATAGACCAAACAGAGAAACATTAAATCAGGCATATATCCCTGCAACAAACCACCTTGCCAACTTTGCCACATACCTGCACAAAAGACCAAATCACAGGACCTAATAAAGCCAGCTACTCCATCAAGAGCTCCTTCACCTGCTTCTCCACCAGTGTGATTTATGCTATCATGTGCCAGAAATCCCCCCCCCCCCGCCCCCGCATTATATATTGGACAAACAGGATAGTCTCTGCACAAAAGAATAAATGGATACAAGTCTCACATCAGAAATAACATTAAAAAACCAATAGGGGAACACTTCAATCTCCCTGCTCATTCCATTGATGATTTGTTAATAAATGTGCTCAAACAAATGAGTAACAAATCGCAGCTTCAAAGAGAAACTGCAGAACCGGAATTCATATGCAGATTTGACACTGTTGCCTCAGGGTTAAATAAGGACTATGGATTTTTTTCTTATTACAACAGGTGATTTGACCTCACCTTCCTCTACTTGCTCTTCCCCAGTGTTTGCATCTTAACAACTGCATTAATTTGCTATAACAGTCTGACCTGATTTTATGACTTACACTTCCCTGCATTTATTTTCCTCCCATTCTGGCAATTTCTCCATCTTCAAAGCATCGGACGAAGTGGGATTTTCTTCCGCAGAAGCTTATGCAATAAATAAATTTGTTAGTCTTTAAAAGTGCCACAGGACTCCTTGTTTGTTTGCTGAACTAGACTAACACGGCTATTCCCTTAGGCTATGTCTACACTTGTAAATTTAGGTCGACTTTTAGTTAAGTCGACTTAGCATGTCTACACCTAAATTTAAAGTCGACTTAGGGGGGAACTTACAAAGTCGACCTAGAGCGCCCACACTGGACTTCTAGGTCGATTTCTAGGGGCTAGGGGGACCTTGGGCAGGTCCACGGTGGCAGGAGGGGCACCCCTTGCCCAGTGCCAGGGGGCTCAGCCTTTGCCCCATTGTACATGGGTACAGTGGGGCAAAGGGGGACAGGGACCCGGGCAGGGCATAGGGGCAGGGTGGGCAGGGCTCTGCCCTGCCCTGTGGGGGGGGCATGCCAGGCTCCCCCTGTGTCCCCCCCCCCGGCAGGGAGGGCAGTGGGGGAGTCCTGGAGTAGCCCTAAATCGATTTAGGGCTACTCCAGCTCTACACTGGCTTAAGATGACTTGAAAAAGTTGACTTAAGCCTAAAGTCGACCTAAAAGTAGGTTTAATAAAGTCCACTTCATTTTCATTAAGTCAACTTTATTTTCCTTAAGGAAACTGTAGTGTTGATGCAGGGTAAATTAAGTTGACTTAAGCAAGTTTAAGTCGACTTAATTTACAAGTGTAGATGCACCCTTAGTTCCTGTCTTATGTCTGTGTGAGCAGTGGAAAAAAGCACATGTGCCCTGAGAGATTCAGTATGCCATACTTCACTGTGCAGGTTGTTAGTAGCTGCACACAGGGGTTTTTGTGCCATAGGGACTGTCAGCAGTTAGGTGGGAGATGTGTATGGTCTGTGAGTTTAATGAAGGGTAAGTGACTGTGTAGTGTTACATGGCACTGTAGGCATAAGGGTGAAAGTGTAAAATATAGCAGATGTGGTGGTCTTTCAGTGCAGTAGGTTAAGTATTTGAGGATAGGGCAAGTGCAGATAGCTCCTGTGCAATGTACAGACAGTCTGTGAATGTGTATTATGGATGTATTGGGGTATCACTCACTGACGGCAGAGTTAAAGTTGCATAGATGTTACACTTTATATTTTCTGGTTTTCAGAACTTCAAGATAGAGTTCTGCTGAACTCAGTGTTCTGGAAGGGCATGAGATACCAATGAGCAACCTTAACTCATCGTTAGTTACATTTTTGACAAAAACTGGCTAATTTTATTTTTTAAAAAGAAAGAAATGTTGGATGGAGTTAGTGGTTTTTTAGACAGCTGTAATTATGTATGCGTGCAGTTCAGACATTCAGGCCTGCTGAGGTCAGTTCTGGGCCTAAGGGTTGAACAGTTAATGGCTCCCGCCCCCGAGAGGAGGGCTGAGGTTTCCACTGGTGCAAGGTGAAGCTTCCCCTTAGGAGGCTGGCTCCTCTTCTGCCAATAAGGCACCCTTGCTTCACCTCCCCAGCTCAGGCCACTCACCACTGCATCCCTGCACCTGGCTCAGTCCCCCTCCTCTCTTTTCCACACACCTTCCTTCTCTCAGGCAGTGAGCAAAGGTGGAGGGGTTGAGGGAGGAGGAAGGTTGCAGGGTGTGATGGCCGGGCAGGCTGAGCAGGGGAGAATAAACATTGTGAGGAGGAGGCCAAGTGGGGAAGGAGAGGCGTGGAAGAGAGGAGGTGCGGCAAGCAGGGAGGGATAATAGCAAGCAGGCGTTGGGCCTGAGATATAATGTGAATAAGGCGTGGGTGGAGCCATGGGCAGAAAAGGTGAGATGGGTTGGGAACTAACCTTCCCAAGAGGAAGCTTCAGCCACCACCCATAGCTCAGGCCCTTTTAAAATCACCAGGCCCCTGAGGAATTACTCCTTCTGTCTCTCCCTCCCCACCCCAACCCCAAGCCCACCACCCCCTGTTGGCAAGCGCTATGGCCAGCTTTTTCATACCTAGCTTTTTCATAAAACTTTTCATCAGTAGGTCTCAAAGCATTTTACCAAGGAGGGAAATATTATCACAATTGTACAGATGGAGTGAGTTCACTCAGCAATTGTTCTTGGTGCATGCTCCCAGTTCTGACCTGGAGGCAGAGCATCCATCGATACCAGCTCACATGAGAGGGCAGGGAGAGGGGCTCAGAGCCCTTTAGAGCAAAGAGGAGCCCAGAGATCCTGGTTATCACATGGGGGACCTCCCAGAGGACCAGGCCAGATCCTGCCTATTGCATGGTAGATGAGAGGGGCAGAAAGAGGCACACAGAGAGGCAGGGGCCTCCAAATACTGATACACACAAGGAGGCAGGGACTAGGAAGAGAAGCTCCAACAGTCCCAAGAGGGACAGACCCCCTCCAGATCCTGGCTAACATGAGAGGTTATGGAAAGGAGTTCAAACTCCAGTGAGGCAGGGTCCCCCAAGATCCCAGCACACATCCAGGAGGAAGAATGTAGAGCTGACTGGCATCCTTTGCCTCATATCCTTCTACTCTTACTGCCAAGCACCACCTCCATGTCACTTCTCCCAGTGGTCCCACCTCTGGGACCTCTGACAGGAGCCCTCAATCCCAAATTGGAATCACTATGTGGGGGAAGAGCCAAAATTGCTTTTGTAAAGGGAAATCATGCATCACAAATCTATTAGAATTCTCCATGGGGGATCAACAAATGTGCACAAGGATGATCCATTAGATACCATGTTCTTGGACTCTGAGAAAGCTTTTGACTAGGTCCCTCACCAGAAGGTCTTAAAACAGGTAATGCAGTCCTGGGATAAAAGAGAGAAGCTCCTTCATGGATCTGTGACTGATTAAAAGATAGGAAACAAAGGTTAGGAATAAATGGTCAGTTTTCAGGATGGAGAGAGTTTAATAACAGTGCTATTCAACATGTTAAAAAATGATCTTGAAAGGAGGATAAACATTGAGCTGGCAAAATTTACAGATGATACAAAATTTCTGAAGGTAGTTAAGAGACGAGGTGGGTGAAGTAATATGTTTTATTGGACTAACTTCTGTTGGTGCTAGAGGCAAGCTTTTGAGCTACACAGAGCTCTTCCTGAGGTCTGGGAAAGGTACTCGGAGTGTCACAACTAAATACAAGGTCAAAAAGATAGTTAAGTCCAAAACGGACTGTAAAGAGTTGCAAAGGGCTTGCATAAAACTGGGTGACTGGGCAAGTGAATGGCAGATGAAATTCATTGGTAATAAATGCAAAGTAATGCACATTGGACAACATAATCCCAACTATACAAACAAAATGATGGAGTCTAAATTAGCTGTTACTACTCAAGAAAGAGATCTTGGAGTCTTCAGAGATAGTTCTCTGAAAACATCTGTTCAGTGTGCAGCGGCAGTCAAAAAAGCTAACAAAGTTAGGAACCATTAGGAAAGGAATAGGGAATAAAACAGGAAATATAATACCACTCTATAAATTCATGGTACGGTCATGCCTTACATCAGCGGTCAGCCACCCCTAGCACATATGCCAAGCGTGGCATGCAAGCCCATTTGGAGCAGAACGTGGCCCCTCTATGGCACTGCCAAAATTACTACTCTTGCCAACAAAAGCTTCTCTGGAAAGCTGCTTTCAGCAGCTGGGGGGGGGGGGGGCAAACACACCGCAGAAACCCCCCCCGGGGGGCTTCTTCCGGTGCTGGCGGTCGGGGGGGGTGGTCCCGAGGCACACCACCGAAAGCCGCTCTAGGCGGCTTCTTTCAGCGGCGGCTGTTGGGGGCGGTCCCCGGGCACACTGCCGAGAGCCGCTCAAGGCAGCTTCTTTCAGCAGTGTGCCTGGAGACCCCCGCCTAAGCCATCCAGACTGGCTTCATTATGCGGTGGGGCTTTCAGCTGTGTGGGGGGGGGAGGGGCACTCCAGCCATTGCTGCTGCCAGACTTTCAGGTGGCAGTCACTTACTTTCAGCAAAGGGGCTACTGGCACCCAGTTAGGATTGGAGAGGAGGGGCTGGCACAGGGGTTGGCAAAGGTTGCTGACCCCTTCCTTAAATACTGCATGCAGTTTTGGTCAGTGACAGCCTTACAGCTGGGATGTGAGCACAGGTGAGTTGGGAACTGGAACACCTGGCCAGGCAGATGGGAGGTGGGTAATGCTGCCCAGAGTTGCCAGCTAGGCAGGGAAGCACAAATAGCAGGAATTGCCTCTCCAGAGTCAGTGGCCCAGCCCCTGGGTTCCTCCTTCCTGTGTGAATGGGCCGTGGCTGGGTAGTCAGGGGGTGTATGGCTGGGGAGCCCTTGGGCTCAGAAACTCTTCCTTCTGCAGCTGGTCTTCACACCCTGTGCCCCATACCAATGGTTGCAAACTCAGAAAAAGGGTGCCATAATACAAGTTTGCTCAGGCTGCCAGTTCTGGTTCTGATCACCCCATCTATATATATATATATACATATACATATACATATACATATACATATATATACACACACTAGAATTGGAAAAAGTACAGAGAATGGCAACAGAAATGATTGGGGTGTGGAACAGCTTCCATATGTGGAGAGATTAAAAAGACTGGGAATTTTCATTTTAAAAAGACATGATGGGGGCAGGGCTGGATTAACAAAGAGGCGGGGGGCCCCACTGTGTGCCACCCCACAAAATTAAATTAGACACTGACCCTTGCTGCATCACATCACTGGCTTGGCTCATCCAACCCCAGCCCTGTGGTTGGCTGGTCTGCAGGGCCCCAACACTACCTCACCTCCGCGACTGGCCGGTTTGCAGATCCAGGGCCCTCCTTTCCCACCCCGCAGCACTGGCCAGGCTCCAGCACCAAGCGCTGGTCTGCCTTTTATGGCTGGCAGGTCTGCCAGGCCCGCGTGTCCGAGTGCCGCCCTGTCCCCAGGCTGGACACTGT
The DNA here is from genome assembly GCA_007922175.1 of Pelusios castaneus. NCBI lineage: Eukaryota > Metazoa > Chordata > Testudines > Pelomedusidae > Pelusios > Pelusios castaneus. The sequence goes on along the minus strand of ML685899.1, from coordinate 1,818,507 downwards.
GTCAATGATGAGACCACACATAAGTGGACAGTTCTGAGCCCCCAAAAGCTCTAATCTGCCCCTGAATGGGGGAGGGTATCATAGAGGTCTATAAAACTGTGAATGATGTGGAGAAAGTGAATAAGGAATATTATTTATCCTTTAAATGTTTCACACAAACCAGGGGTCATCCAGTGAAACAGGCAACAGGTTTAAAACAAAGAAGTACTTCTTCACACAATGCACAGTCAACCTTGGAGGATAGGTCCATCAATGGCTATTAGCCAAGATGATCAGAAATGCAACCCCATGTTATGGGTGTCTCTAAACCTGTGACTGCTAGAAATTGGCCCTGGATGATAGTGGTTGGATCACTCTATAAATTGTCCTGTTTCTGTTCACTCCTTCTGATGCATGTAGCACTCGCCACAGTTGGAAAATAGGATACTAGGCTAGATGATCTACAGTCTGACACAGCATGGTCATTCTTATGTTTTTATACTAACCCTACACAGCCCCGAGAGGCACAGCAACTTTCGAGGATACCTGAGGAAAATATAAAACAAACAAGGGGTTCTGTGGCACTTTTATTTATTGCACTAGCTTTCGTGAGCTCTTCATCAGATGCATGAAAACTGAGGCAATATGGATTTTAGAGCACATAGAAGTTAATTGTTAACCAGAAAAAAGTTCTTAATCCTAACTATAACTATGGGATTTAAACTTGTGTTTAAGTGCTTTGCTGAATCCAGGTTAATGTGGTTTGCCCAAAATCAAAAGCCAATTATGGCTGGAGAACAACCAAGAATAGAATCCCTCTCTCCAGCTCAGTATCTTAACCAGAAGAATACTCCTCTCAAAATGTTTGCAGAGAATAGGAAGAGGTAATAAATGAGCATAGATTACATAATACTTGAATGATTAAGTATTTCATGATATAAAGCCACCTTCTCTCTCTTGATTTTTTGATAAAACACATTATGGCTCAAACAAGGTGTGACCGGGGCCTCCTGGGATACCTTCCTGGACGTGCAAAAATCAGGGCAAGCTGCAAAACCGGGAGCCAAACTCCCCACACACTGATGGGTGGTACTTAAACCAGTCTCCCTACCAGTCACAAACAGGCCTCTGGTTCCCCACACTGGGTACCAAGAAGTCTGTCCAAAATAGAAACAGCTCCCTTTATTGCACTCCAGCTCCTCTGGCTCCCACTTAGCTGCACGGTCCCTTAAAGATATAGGTTCTTCTGACCCCAAAGGGCCAGCCACAGCACACAGAACAATAGAGGTTTGGATCTTACCCAAAATACCACACTGGTAGCCAATCCTTTAGCAACTACAACTAAAGGTTTAATATAAGGAGAAAAGAAGCAAATATGAGATGTTAAAGGGTCAAAGCAAATCACATACATACAAATGATTTAAAGTTCATGAAAAGCAGTTGCAGGCTGGTTCCTCTGGTAAACACCCAGCATTAGGGTGGGCCTCAATCCTTTGTTCAGTCTCAGAGGAATAGTTCCAGAGATGGTGGTTGGCTGTAGACTGAGGACTTGAAAGCAAGATGGCGTTGGGGTTGCTGCCTTTTATCACCTCTGGCCTTCTTCATGCTGTGTGCAGGTCTCTCCAATCAAACTGGAGCTGAGTCACATGTTTAAGTCCCAGTGGCTCAACAGGTTTTCTTCTTCGGCCCATTATACTGGGGAGCTTCCTTAATGGGCCATTAAGGAGACAATGGCTGGGTAGACATTCAGTCTGGGAAGTTTTCCCAGCCTTACACAAGTTAAAATATAACAATCATATTCCTAACTTCTAATATGAATACAAATCCTACACATAAACTATATAATCATTCCCCACAAATTATTACCTTTCTATTGACACCAAACATGGCATAGTTCCTATGGATTATAACAATTATAACATATTAATACAAAATAATATCACAAATGGTTCCTTAAATCCTGACAGCGTCACACAAGGGTCTTTAAAAATTTTCGCAATGGTTCTTGATGCTTCATTTTCTTTGTACTATACATGCTCTTAAATATAAATATAATAAGGGGATTTCTTTTTTGCTATTCATTTCCAGACACTACAGGGTGTGACCTAGTGACTGATATTTTGGATTGTGAAATATCAATCATTCCTTTATCCAGTGAAGCATGAGATTCTACTATGGATGGGAAGGACCTTTATCCAGACTTGACTTTAAAATAATTTCTGTAATTTGAACCTGTTTGTAAATGCTTTCTTATTGTGCCCTGTAAATGGCAAATCATGTGCAAAGGCATAACATTAGTAAACTTTATGTCTGAGATTTTTTCAAAGGTACGGGCTTTGAAAAATCAGTTACCATTAATAGTAATTGGGCACCCAAATTCATTAGCTGGCTTTGAAAATATGCATTTCTAGTATCTAACTGCCATCTATAACCTACCTATCAGTATTATATGTAGGGTATTGCCAAAATAAAGTAACTTCCTGACAAGAAGAACAAGGTAGGATATAGTATATATAATTTATAATTAACATAAGGCAGCATTTTGCTATGAGTGTTTGAGAGGTTGTGCAGACTGGGAAATCCCATGAGCTACATCACAGAAATTCAGCTGTGGGAGTGTTAATCACTTCACAGGTTGTTAACAGCCCCCATAACATTTAAATTATCACCCCGAATTCTAATATGTTAAATGAAAAAAAGTGTATACTCAGAACTATGATAAATTTAACTACTACTGATCTCATTTTCAGAATGACATTTTGTGGGCTGCATTGTGACCCTTCATGCAGAAGTGAAGCAGCTGATTTCCCATCACTAGATTTAGCACATGTTTCTATGCAAGGCAGCAGTATGGCAGACTTAAGTGCACTATGACAGCAAAAGAAAATCTAATAAGATTCATTTTACCTTTACATTTTAAGTAAAGATAGTTATTACAGAACCTTCTGTGTTCATCATGTTTAGATTTACAGATTTTATGTAGCTTATTGTGAATAGTAATAAGAATTTACAGGATGTCAGAATTTTGTTTTGAGCAATAATACTACTTTGTAATAACATGGTGCTTCCTAGGTTAAACTCTACCTTTTCTTTCATTCAATGGAGTTGGTCCAATAAAAGATGATCTCTCATTTACCTTGTGTTAGTCCAGGGTGTAAGTTTGTGCAGAACTTGGTCATACATCCTGAAAGTCCTAAGCATTAGCCAGATGAAAGGAAAACTGGAAAGAGCTGTATAAATATTAATTGATTTAGGAGAAAACTTTCAAGTAATTGATTTTCTGGAGAAGTTTGCTAAAGTAAAAGTTCATTTAACAAATCTTCCCTCATAAAAAGACATTGGATTACATCTATAAAAATTTCCAGAGGGGTTGCCGTGTTAGAGTCTGTGTACAGCAAAAAACGAGAGTCCTGTGGCACCTTGTAGACTAACAGATTTTCTTCGGCATAAACTTTCGTGGGCTATAACCCACTTCGTCAGATGCATCTTATGCCAAAGAAAATCTGTTAGTCTATAAGGTGCAACAGGACTCTCGTTTTTTATCTATAAAAATGTGGATCCATCACCTTGTTTGTTTTCAGCTGTTGTTTCTTGTAGGTTAATGCTTTTTAGACTGTTGGTCAATTGGAAGATGAAAGAGATGCATGCTACAGAGTAAGGACTAACAAATTTATTTATAAATCAATACATAAACGTGTTAGTCTTTAAAAGTGCCACCAGATTCCTTGTTTACTTTGATGACTAAAAGCTTCGTGGAGGGGTGGATAATGCTTCCCTACAGTGATACCCACTGGAAAGGAGGGTCGACGCTGCCCTATATTAATTGCCTGGGGGAGGCGGTTAATCCTGTCCCGTTAATCCGCCGCAGGACTGGCGTGTTTCGGTGTGTATGCATGACAGAGTGGTTGTAGTGCTGCCCCACCCGGATGTCATCTCTATAGGGGAGATGCGTACCGATCCGCTATAGATTCGGGCGGGAGAGTGTTCTTGCGGCAAGCTCACCCCCCAAGCTATGCAACGCGAGAACGGGCCCGTGGAATTCACTCCTCCTCTAACGCTAGTGTCCGCTAGCGCGCGCCCCCTCCCTATAGGGAGAGAGACGGGTGAATGGTGGCCGCGCGCTACTCGGCGCTAGCTGCAACCAGCCAGTCACAAGGCGTCCCGCCTACTGTGGCCCCTATTGGTTCTCTGGGCCGCGGGCGGGGCCGAACTGCCCCACACCTCTATAGCCGGCTGTCTGCACGTACAGTGAGCCTGCCTGCCCTGACCGCACCTGGGGGATGTCTCTATGCTGCGGGGGTGGCGTGATTCCATCTCGCTTGTGACGTCAGCGTCGTCCCTCAGCCGCGCGGGCCGGCTTGCGGGAGAGGCTCGAGCGCGCGTTCCCTTACTAAAGGTCGCGACCTTCCAGAAACGAGCCGTTAGCATCACCTGCGTCTGTAAAGGTCACGAGGCAGCAGCGCCGCGTCGTGCGCGGTGCCTCGGGGTCCTCTGTCGTCTATCTGAGGGCACCGCGCTCAAAGCCCCAGTCTCCCCGGGGCCTGCTGGGGCAAATCCCCTGAGGAGCCCCAAGGCCTTGACGCCTGCTCTGGGCCCCTTCTTGCACCACTGCCCAAGAGTGTTGCTCCTCCTTGCTGATACTGTTGTTCCGGCTGGAGCCCAGGAGTTGGATGCCTGTGGAAAGTGACAGAGAACGCCAATTGTGCCCAGCATGTCCAATAAGAAATCAGGCTTTTATACCTGTGCATGGCTGTCAGCCACCTAAGGCCCCTGTTAGCTAGCAAGCTGGCTAGAGCTGGGTGTAGTTTGAACAGGTATCAACTGTGCCACAGTCATTGCCTAACAAAGAGTATCTACCCCTTTGGAATTTATCTATCCAGTGTTACTCTTTTACTGCATGGTACGCAACTCTGCTCACCCCACAGATTGCAAACCTGTAGGGATGCTGGAGAGTAGCTGCTAATTTGTGTTCATTATGTGTGAATAACCATCACAGAGCTGAGATACCCAACCTGTGACATAAACCACTTGTTCAGCTGGATCTCGAGGGTGAAAAGCTGTGGCATAAAGCAGTGTTTCCTCATTCTTCGGTTCTTGAAGGGATCTGCAAGAGGAAATAATACAAAGAAAACTATCAAAAACATTTGGATTCCATTATTTTTATAAGAGTAGATGGCGAAAGAATAGTATCAACCTATTGCCACAAGTTTAACGAAGCAGAAATTGCAAGCGTGTTGGTTTTATTTTGCTGAGTCAGAAACACCATTCTTTTCAACTTTCTGAATATGTTTTGATGAGTATGTCCCACATGACTGTCTTTTAAAACATTTTGCCACAGGTTATTCAGTTCACGTGGTACATGGTAGAGAGAGTTGCAACTGCAGGCAAGTAGGAATAGCTTACTTGCAAAATTGCTATTTCTCCAATTCTTTAAATACCCTTAATTCATGACGCTTATTCATCATCTAGCATCATTCCCCAGTTACCACTCAAGAATCATAAGCAGAACAACACACAATGATAACTTTATGGTGAGACTAACATCTCTTCATATATCTTATTTAAAGTTGTAGTTAGCCTTCCAATACACCCAGTTTTACCCTTTATTCTCTAACTTTGCCAAAACTCAATAAAATACCCTTACAAAGCATAATATTTTGCCAAGGTAATATTTTTCTGGAAGGTTTTGTGCAAATAGGCCAGGCATGTGGGAAATAAGAGGATTTTTACAAAGTGATTTCACTTTCACTTCTTTCCCTTAAAACTCCAAAACAATTTGGTCTAGAAATGCCAAATTTGTTTTAATCTGCTTGTCTTGACTAGTGCCTTTGACTTGTTTGGGGGTGGTTTTAGAGGAATTAAAATAGTGCGTGGCCTGCATATGGACTTCAGAAAGTCCATTTGGTACTAATACAGTCAGCCCAGATGGTGAAAGCAGAAGAGTAGAAAAATATGATGGGTAAGCCAAACTATAGGGAACAAGAGTAAGAGTTACATGGGGCAGAGGGATCCTGAAAACTCAAAGTTAATACACAATTAAGATCACTTTTACTGACCTCCCAAAATTAATAATGTCTTAAAAATTATTAATTCTGTCTCAACACCAACACCCTTAGAAAATTAGAAGTCAGGAATTAATCCAGTCCTTGACTAATGGATGTTTTAATTGTATTGGTGATGGAGAAATCTGCAATGTGAGCTGTTCTCTTGTCTTGTTGATATTGTAGAACTTCTGAAATGAAGTGCACCAGCATTGAAATGCTGGCAACAGAAGTGAACTGGTCTGTTGAAGCAAAGTAGCCCATCTGTCCTTAAAAATCGTATGCAGCTTTTGGTATACCAGCTTGCGTATCTCTTTACCATAAAGTTGCCAAAATCAAGACAATTGTTACGATGGTATACTGATTTTTCAAATGTAAAAGCATTTTCATTCTGTGAGAATTAATATCCCTATGTAGTTAACGTTATCTGGGGACACCAATCTCTAAAAGGTCATGCCAAAATGTCTACTCCAAGTTCCAAAATCTCTGAGCCTGATTCACTCTTTATTTATGCTGTTCTGACTGCATTGAGATCAACTGACTTCTGATCTATACAGGTGTAAGACAGCACAGAATCTGGCCTAATGTAACTAGTCTATTTATATATCAGGTCAAAACCTGTAGAAATAGGTTTCTGTCCATTGATGTAAATATGAAAAATTTACCCACCTCAGGACACAATAATAGAATAACATAATTCTCATTATTATCAGTCCAGGAAAAGGTCTTTGCTCAAGTTCTGTTTGGTAGGATGCATCCTCTCTTTAACAGACATAGTTGTCCACAAAAATCAGTTTTCACAGTTGGATGGTCAACCCTCTAGCTTCTGGCGGAACTGCACAGAGAATTTAATCACCTGCTTCATGTGGCTTATGATGACATCAAGGCAGTTTTTGAGTCAGTTAACAGCTCAGCACCTTGGCTCATACAAAAAGGTGGTGGTTTTCCTGCTGTTCTGCTAAATTTGATGTATAATCGTCACACTGGTACTGGTGTGAGAGCACATATTGGTTCACAGCTTTTGCTGCATTTTTGCACAAACTCCGGTGTGCAGTAGGGCTGCATTCTTACTCTGGTACTATTCTGTCAAGCTGTCAATTGGATATGAGGACTTGCTACTTCATATGTTGGAATCAAGATTGGTCAAAAAGTTTTACCAACTAAGCCTACACCAACAATGCTGTCCTGGTTATGGAAAAGTCAGAACATTTCATCCTGTCCTCCAAGACGCCATCTGCATTATGGGATTGAATGTCTCATTGTAGGTCAAGTTCATAACCTCATTGCTGGGTCATCAAAAGCTCTGTCCAGCAGGGGCTCATGTACCATGGAGAGTATTGATGAGTTCCTCTACCTAGGTTGCAAGCAAATTTCAGTTGCAACAAACTGGACGTTCTTCAACAAATAAGTGTCATCATGGCCTACATGGAATCCATGTCTTGCTTATAGACACAAACACGTTTTTGCACTGAGACAAAGTTCAGGGTCTGTCAGACTTGTGTGCTAGCTGTATTGTGATCCACTTAGAAATCTGGACCCTCTTATAGGCAGATGGAGTGCCTAGGCATTCCAAATGTGCTGTCAGTGCTAAATCCTGAGCATAAAGTGGTTTGATTTGTGTGAGATGTCACAATCTCACAAAGATCTGGCCTCCCTTCAGTTGCTCATTTTGTTAAAATGTGCCATTGCATGCTCTTTGGCCTTGTCACCAGAATGGACAAAAACACCTCAGCACACTGTGCTTTCTAACTCTCCATCAACATGTGAAGAGGTTCGTAGCTTCACAGGATAGAGCCAGATCTGGGAAATGCATTATATCATGCCTGGTGGGAGACTATCAACCATGATCACGCTGGCTGGCACAACAGTTTGGTTGAGTGTGTGCTTAATGCTAGTGATGGTGTTGCTCAGATTCAGTAAACAATACTACAACTCATCTTTTCCTATTACACAAACAAATTGATTGGGATAGCTTTCATACAGAGAGAATTTTTTTCCTTACAGTGATTTATGTTAAATTCTTGTTTTCCTCTTTTAATGTTGGAATGGGTGCTCGAATGCATTTAATACAATGATTTCATCATTTTCATGGAACACTTTTGGTATGGGTTTGACTAGCTTAGTGTTTTAAGAGTTTTATGTAGAGTCTAATTAGTCTCTTTGAAGACCTTCCACAACTTTTGGAGACAGTTTCATTACCATGCAAATAGAAATAGCCCCCTTTCAGGAAGCCTATTAGACATACACCAGTCTCAAAGCATGATTATGCAACATTGAATATTAAAACCGTCAAAGTATATATATACCAGATACAGTTCATATCAGGAAAGGTAGACATTGTCAGATACAATTATATTAATTTAAACTGACTTATTCTTGATTATTCTTTGTGAAGCCTCCCTTGTGTTTACTACTCCCTTCTTGGGTCTCCCTTAGTGCTTATTGGGAAAGGAGCTCTTTTGTGTGATTGGCTTGATAGCTGGGGAGTTTGCTTTTTTGTCATGTTCTCTGACAAAGATGAGCTGAAAACAAGCATATTAAGGTAAAAAGAGAAGAAAACTTATGTTGTTTATTTCCCCCCAACTTCAGTCTACATACTCATGAAGTAGAATAATAGGCATAGTTAATATTTAATCTGATTAGTTTTTTATAGTTTGCATTTATTTTATCTGGCTGTACTATGATGCCTGTCCATAAACACCTTTACATTTTCTTAAATAACATAGATGTTATTGTCATTAGCGAAAGTATTGCTGAACCCTGACATAATTAGGATTGATACAGCATCAGTACTTCTGAGCAAAGGGTTGAAATGTTTCCCTTTCTCATGTGCGCCAAATTTGTCTTAGCTCATCCTTTCATCTGTAGGTGTAATATTCCACTTTTCTTCAGGCACAGCTTTGATTCTTTAGCACAGAAATACAGGTGATTGGGGAAAAAACCCAAAGAGTTCTGTGGCACTTTTAAAGATTAATAAATTTATTTATCGCATGAGCTTTCGTGGGAGAAAATCCCGAAGTGGGAATTTTTTCCCATGGAAGTTCATGTGATAAATAAATTTGCTAGTCTTCAAAAGTGCCCCAGGATTCTTTGTTTGTTTTGCTGACCTAGACTAACACGGATACCCCTCTGGAACTTCTCAACATGCAAGGTGATGTCGAACCGTTTAGTTCTTGGAATTCGTTTAGTTCTTGAAAGTCAGGTTTCCTTGTTCTTTTTTGCTGTGGTTTGGCAAGAAACGAGTTAACAAGCAAAGCTGTTGCTTGCAGGGGTGAGGTAGGACTGTTCCATTTATCCTGGAGGGGGGGACAGAGAACTGCAAGCAAAAATGATCGTTAATGTATTATTCCAAACACTACATTAGCAGACGACTCTGTGAGCCCGACAAAAATAGGAGAGTCGAATGTCTAAACCCGTACTGAGCCAGGCGAGCCTGCAAAATGCGTGTAGGGCATATATATAAGGCCCTCTTGCAGCAGGAGGAAGGGGAAAGGAAGGGACGTAGTTCCGCTTGGGCCTGCCTGACCCGTAGGTAAGGAGCGAACGGGTTTGTGGCCTGGGTGGTTCGGTTTGTGTTTGTTCCGACATCTGTTCCAGCACCGCTATTGCCACTTTCGGCTGTGAGTTAGATACTGTCCGGCAATGCGGAGTCGCTGCAGTCACAATGTCTTGCCTAACAGTGGTGGCCGGGGTGCAGAGTGGGACAGGCAGAAAATAGCCAGCTAGGACATGAGGGTGTGAGTATATAATCTAGTAAATGGGACTTCTGGAGTCCGAGGCATATGTCTAGGACTCCGAATCTGGTTGTGGTCATAGGCTGATTAAAGAAACCTTTCTTTGCCTGCCTGTGTCTACGTAAGTTCTTTTCCTCTGCCGCATGCTTGCGTAGCCAGTAACCTTTAGTTTCTGTTCTTGCTGGTACTGTGGTCTTGCTTACTCTGCAGTATAATTCTAGCTATTCTTCTCCCTGTTTTTGTTAATAAAATCTGCAAAATAATCTGGTGCATTCAAATGTCACATTCCCTATATTGGAAAAATAGCTGTCGGCACAGAAAAACGCATCGGTATCTAAATTTGTTAGTTTTTAAAAGTGCCACAGGGTTCCTTGTTTGTTTTGCTTAAATAGACTAAAATGGCTACTCCTCTGGAACTTGGAACGTGGATATTCAGTCTAGGTTGATTGACTTCATAAATCAGTAAAATGTATTTATTTTTTGGCTCATATATACCATTATCTGCATTTTGTTCAGTGCTTTCAAAGTATGTCATCCTGTCGCCAGCTTTCCAGATTCTGTCTTTCCTGGTAGCACGTGTCAACAAACAGTCCGTATTCCCAGAAACTTGCATTTACCCCTAGAGGGAGGATGGTCTTAATTTACTGCTACCATGTGAATGGTAGAAGGTTCCTGCATGGACTTTGGCACTGTGAGACTTTGCAGAGAGCTAGATAAGAGAAGACTTATTTGCCATGCATGATCATCCTACTTAATGAAGGACTTGTTATGAGTAACTTAACTCTGCAGGCTCCCTGAATAACTATTATTTTTATTCTGGTAGTACCCACAATATGTTAAGCACTCTACAGAGATGCACACAGCGCCTACTCCAAAGAATTTAGTCTCTTAAGATAAGACATTTACAAAGGGCAGAGGAGAGGAATAACAACTATAGAAGCTGTACAAATTGTTTTCAAGTGTATATATTACTTCAAGCTATTTCCAAAGGGGTAGCCGTGTTAGTCTATTGTAGAAAGACAACAGAGTCCTGTGGCACTTTTTAAAAGACTAACAGATTTATTTATCGCATGAGCTTTCGTGGGAGAAAGTCCCACTTCGTCAGATGCTTTGAAGATGGGAAACTTACAGAATGGGAGGAAATTAAATGCAGGACAGGACAGTCTCTGCGCCAAAGAATAAATGGACACAAATCTGACATCAGAAATTGCAACACTACAAAACCAATAGGGGAACACTTCAGTCTCCCTGCTCACTCCCTTGAGGACTTGTTAATAGCTGTGTTGAAACAGATGAATAACAAATCACAGCTTCAAAGAGAAACTGCAGAACTCGAATTTATATGCAAATTTGACTCAGTTGTCTTGGGGTTAAACAGGGACTATGGATTTTTCTCTCATTACAACAAGTGATTTGACCTCACCCTCCTCTATGTGCTGTTCCCCAGTGTTTGAATCCTAACACCTATTTTGATTTGCTGTTACAGCCTGACCTGATCCTATGTCATACACACCCCTGCATTTAATTTCCTCCCATTCTGTAACTTTCCCATCTTCAAAGCGTCTGACGAAGTGGGATTTTCTCCCACGAAAGCTCATGCGATAAATAAATCTGTTAGTCTTTAAAAGTGCCACAGGACTCTGTTGTCTTCAAGCTATTTGTTATCAGTTAGCCACTTTCTACTGAAGATGAGTTTAGTTGAGTTGTGGATCTTTTAATTAAAAATTTAGTTTACACACTGGCCATAAACTCTTGCTATGACTTCATGAGTCTGCTTATTTGCCCAGTAGATTTGGTAATTGGCAGAAAATAAAACTTCATAATAAATTAGGAGTTACTGTACTGTTTTAGACCGGAGGTCCATTTAGTTGATTATCATGTCTGACAGTGGCTTGGTACCACATACTGCAGAGGAAGGTGTGGTTCCCTAAATCTGCATATAGGGGAAGTTGATTTGTTTGGTGTTTTTTTTAAACCCTATTGATTGATGGTCAGTTTATATCCCTCTTATTCTGTCCTGTAACTGTACCCATTCCTGCCTCTACCTTTAAAACTTACCTTTAAAAAAAAATGACTAAACTGTTGGACTCAGGGCTATCTGTGATAATGAATTCTACAGCAGAAGTATAGACAGTGCCTACTTTAAAAAGAATTTCTATAGGATCTTGTGCAAAGAGATGATGATAGTTAAATCAATGGCAGGGTAGAGAAAGAAGCAGTTCTTTGGTCACGCCTTTTGTAAATATGCACAGAGCATGGTTTTTTACTTGCTAAAATCACTGCTGCTGCTTAAGAGGCAGAGAACAATGAAATTAAGTTTAACAATTCCTGTTGCACCTGACCTCCAAATCTGTTTAGGTAACGGTGTAACACTTTTTTCTTACAAAGAATGCCCAGACTGTATGTGAATTTTTGGGTGGAAATCCCCTCTTACTGGAAAAATCTCCCTGCTGAACAGAGTGGGTGAGCTGTGAAATGTTTTCATTCATAGTGGTCATCCATGTTGCTGTCATAAATGACTTCTGGGTCAGAAAGTTTTGCTTAATAAAAGATCTGTCACATAAACATGAACTTAATCTGTAATTTAGGTGCTGTAGCCCCAAGATTAATTCCACTTAATATTCTTCATTTTGAATCTCTTGAAAATCTGGCCATCTATTTAGATTTAAATATGGACCTAGGAGCCTACTTTATTTTGAAAATATTAGTCCTCTGCTCTGTTGAGTCACTTCAGGGCAGTTTCCTACTCTCTTCCCCCACAGAGATTGGGAAATGCCAGAGAAGATATTAATCAAACATGTGAAGACAGGTGCAGAATCATTACAAATCATAGGAAACTCCTCCCACAGTCTGCTGTACAGAAACTAAATACCAAATCTGGGTTTAAAATCCAGTTAAACCCTTTTAATAAAAGTTGTAAACATGACCTTAGATGGCAGTCGATAATTTCTTCCCCATCCACCCCCTTCCAAGGCTGGATCAAGTGCCCAGGGCTGCCTACTCCTGTGCCCCCTTTCTCCCCTCCCCCCACCCCCCCACTGTGCTGTGCCCAATGTGGGGCCAGCATGACCTGGCTGGTGCTGTGAGGGGTGTGGCCTGTTGGTGCTGTGGGAGTGGTCAGTGGAGCTGTGGGGGTGGGGTCTGGAGCCTGCAGCCTGGCCAGCTGCCAGGAAGGCCCTTGGGCCAGTGTCCATGATCCGTGGACTCCTGCTCCATTCCCAGGCTTGCTGGTCTGAAGCAGATCAGGGGTGGGGTGGGCAGGCCTATGGTGTGCAGCGGCAGTGCGTCACTTGGCTGGGGCTGGATTTTGGTAGGTCTGTGGGGGGCCCCCCGTTAGGTCGGGGCCAGGGGCTGCAGCCCATAAAACCCCTGCCTTAACCTGGCCCTGCCCCCATCTCTGCGGGTGTGCACTCTGAAAACAAATCTGATGCTCACTTGAACATCAACACTGGCCAATATATATCACATAACATTCTTGTTTAGAACAGGCTTCTCTTTCCAGTTCTGAACTGATGCCCTTTAGCAATATGTTTAATCCTTCTGTGCCTTAATTCTGCTTAATTGCTTACTTCACAGAATTGTTGTGAATCTTCATTAAAACTTATAAACTGCTTTGAAAGACAACAGAGTCCTGTGGCACTTTTAAAGACTAACAGATTTATTTCTGTTAGTCTTTAAAAGTGCCACAGGACTCTGTTGTCTTTCTACAATAGACTAACACGGCTACCCCTTTGGAATTAAACTGCTTTGAGGTCCTTGATTAAAGATTGTACAGAAGTGCAAAACAGTATTATTCTACAGTTCATTTGCTATTGGGCAATGTCATTTGAATACGGCACAAGAACTGCATCTCAAAGAAGAGACTTTTGTTTCAAGTAATCTGTTAGGAATTAAATGAAATATCTAGGTATTTCATAAACTTCTTATGATTCAGTAGGGTGGAAATAATGGGTTCTTACAAAACTCAACACACATGAAGAAGTCTAAGGGATTCACCTTCTAACAATCTCTCTTTGTTCTTTGAGCAGGCGATTTGATCTGTGGGCACTGGAAGCTTCAGTGTTGCGGTGGGTCCCAGCAAAAATCAGAAGTACGCCTTGAAGCTGTTAAAACATGGCCTCAAAAAGAGCCTTAGTGATTCTGGCTAAAGGAGCAGAGGAGATGGAAACAGTTATCCCCACTGATGTAATGAGAAGGGCTGGAGTGAGTATGCAAGCTGCAAGAATTTTTTATGACTCTTCATTGAAACCAAAAGCATTGTCCACTTGAATCAAACCTCAGTGACGGGGAGATTGCTTTATTCAAAGACCTCCAGAATGAAAATGCAACAGGGTCCTTTTGTTCGGGGTGTGAAACACAAAGGCTCAGTCAGCCACGAATATTCATTGCTGCAAGTATATAAATTCAGAGATTCAATAGACCACAGAACACATCTTTTAGAAAAAACATCCAATCTTGATTTAGAAATTGTCAGAGACAGAGATTCTACCATAACTCAGTGGTTTATTACTCTCATTGATATAAATTTATGCCTTATTTACTATCTAAATTTGTCTAGCTTCAACTTCCAGTCATTGGATTGTGCTGTACCTTTCTCTGTTAGATAGGAAAAATATTTGATAATGGGTTTTTCAAAGTAGGATAGGCTGCAGTCAAGTCACACCTTTAAAGTCTCTTTGAGCTACTTGAACGTATCACTATAAGGCATGTTTACTAATCCTTGAATTTGTTCTTGTGGCTTGACTCTGAACCCTCTCCAATTTATCAGTGTCCTTCTTAAATTGTGGGCATCAAGACTGGACATGATATTCCAGCAACGGTCACACTGGTCCCCAATGCAGAAGTAAAATAACCTCTCTATTCCTACTTGAGATTCCCCGATCTGTGCACCCAAGGAGCACTTTAGCTCTTTTGGATTCACCACTGCACTGGAGGGATTATTCACCACAAGCCCCAAACCAGTTTGAGTCATTGCTTCCCCAGATGGACAGCCTTATTTTGTAAGTGTGACTGATGATCTTTGGTCCTAGATACAGGGCTGGATTAAGGGGTTCTGGGCTGCCCACTTTCATGGGGGCACGGTTGGCATGTGGCTACTGTGCTTCAGAGGCAGGGCCGGCCAGCATGCAGAGTGGCCTCCGGTGTGGCCGTCCAAGCCCTGCAGCGCTCTCGGGCTGGTGTGGCCGGCCCCCTGGGGGCCCCGGTACGGCCTGACAATGCTGTGGGGCTGGAGGGCTGTGCTGGAGGCTGCTCTGCACACCGGCTGGCCCTGCTCCTGAAGTGCAGCAGCCATGGGGCAGACCAGTCGGCCTGGGGATGGGAGCTCTGTGGACTGCCATGACCTCTGGCTCCAGGGCCCCATGCCCGCAGTGCCAGCGCCCCAGCCCCTCCAGCACTGTGCTTGTGTAACCCATATGCCTGAAAAGGCTATCTCTGAGAAACCTGCTGAGGGTGGGTTACTGTTGCTGGGCAGATTAGCTACCCACAACTAGAAACTTCCAGAAGCAGGGAGTGGTAGCATTTTGAGCATGCTCCACAGGGTGTCCTGCTGGTGTGATGTTGTCAGCCAGATGACATGAGAGCAGCAGTCTGTGCGGACAGCAGGCAGGAGCTGCCTTGAAAGGAGACCATGTGTTCAGTTTTCTGGAGAGGAGCTGAGCCAGGAGTGAACAAGATGTTTTCTCCCTGTAATGGAGTCATTTGCAACAGACCTTGCAGACATGTATATGGGACTGAGGGCTGGTTGCAAAGGAGAAGAAAAAAAGCCTGCATGGAATGCTACAGAGGATTCCAGCAAAGAAAGAAGAGGACAGCGATTTCTTGCCACTCAAGCTTCTACACTGGAATAGAGACTGTAGCAGAAGGTTGGGTGAACTCCACCGGGACTTTGGGACTCTTTGGTGTCTTTCATGCAGGGGGTTTTCTGGAGGGATTGTTCTTGGTTAATTGTATTTTGTTTTCTTAGGATAAGATTTATTTAGTTAGTAGTTAATAAAGTTCATTGTTATGTTTGTTTTTAGTAGTATTTTAATGAGGGAGGGTAACTGAGCAATCTTTGCTGTGAGTCCTATACAGACTGGATCCTGGGTCTCCAGCTGCTTTCTCCATAGGAATTGGGATTGATTTCTGTGAGGCATTGGAGAAGGGCAATTAAATGAATTTTAGCCCACCCAAAGGTTACACTTGCAGTGCCGGTTAAGTGGGGGTTTTAGAGGTTGTAGTCTGGGGTTCCCTTGAGGCTGGGGCTGCAGCCCCCATAGCCTCAGCATTAATCCGGCCCTGCCTAGCTATACCTTTACATTTAGCTGTATCAAAACTCATGTATTCCAAACAGTGTAAAAACATTTACACTCTGAACCTAGCAGTGAGTAGAGCAGATATTTAGGTGTCTATTATCCTGTAAAAATTTGCAATCTACTATGTTAGTGGAAAGAGTATTTTTTTCCTTGGGAAGACCCAGGGCTTTTTTCTACCAGTATGCACCAGTACGGCATACTGACACCTATTTTTCCCCGGCCATCCTGCTGGAGATCAGGATCAGTAGGCGGAAGGAGCAGGTCTCCTTTCCCCTGCTGACCCCGTTCCCCAGGAGTGTGCTGCTCCTGCTGCTGGCCGGGCCCAGGATCAGCAGAGGAAAGGAGCACGCCACTCCTGCTACTGGCTGGCCTAGCTGGGGGCCAGGAGTAGCAGGAGAAAGGAGAGGGTCTCCTTTCCCCTGCTGACCCCAGCCCCCAGCAGGGCTGGCAGGGGTAGGAGCAGTGCGCTCCTTTCCCCTGCTGATCTTGGCCCTCAGCTGGGCAGTGGAGCTGGTGAGCGGCAGGAGTGGCATGCTCCTGGGGGACGGGATCAGTGGGGAAAGGAGTGCGCTGCTCCTGTTCCCTGCCAGTCCCATTGTGTTGCTGGGGTGTGGGGCAGGGTCAGCAGGGAAAGGAGTGGGTCTCCTTTCCCCTGCTGACAACCCCCCACCTGCGCACCGGCTTCCTACCAGTCTGCCAGTTAGCACCCTTGTGGTACTCTCTATTTATCACTTCTGCACCTGCAAGTATAGGCAATAATCCTATTATGCAAGAGTGATAAATAACATTACAAAATAAAACCTGCAAAGTGAGAATTTAAATGGCCAGAACCCCAAATCCCTGCACATGAAACAATCAATATAAAATGCTACCCCTCCCTTTCTTTTTCATCTTATTAATTTGTTCACTCCTTTGTGCAAGTGTCTTTGTGGCACATATTTTCCCTTATTTTATGCCAGTGGGTGGAGTGGTGTGCACATTCATGGAACTATGACTAAAAAGCTGGGAGTAAGGACTCTGGAGCTGAATAAACAGTGTTGGGGACTGTCCTGTTTACAAAGACTAAAAATATAATGCTTCCTTTAGCAGGCTTACTAAATGTTACTGCAGGTACTTCTCATTTAATTTTACTTTTGGTTTAGTCTGATTCTTCACAGATTCCAACTATTAGTTGGTTTAATAATATTTTAAACAAAACATACCGCTGCATACTACTTCAGAATTGTCATTTTTTGCTCCCAAATGCAGTATGTTTTCCTGTTGTAATGGTGTCTATTTTTCTGTCAGATTAAGGTGACTATTGCAGGCTTAACAGGAAAAGATCCAGTGCAGTGTAGCCGAGATGTTTTCATTTGTCCTGATGCCAGTCTAGAAGATGCCAGAAAAGAGGTTTGTTGTACTGATTTAATCTAATGTCTTACAGGTCCTTCTTACCGGATCCCAGTGGACTTGGAACATTGTTAGTAATGTCCAGCAGCATTGCACGCACCCAAAGACCCATAATTCTTTACCTTTTAGTGATGTCCTGCAACACAGTGTCCTAATTTTACACAGTTCTTAACACTCCAGGTTTGACTTTGTAAAATGTTGAAGTCAGAGCTTTAATATATAAATTACCGAGCGTTTCTGACAACATAGCATAATTTGGAACAAAAGAACGCTTCTGTTCAGGAAAGAAATGCAGTAGCAAGGCTGTTTCGGGAGCTTTGCAATATAGCACCTGTCAGCACAGTGCAATGTTGTCAATCACACACTGCATCACTAAATCCCCATCCCCAGAGATTTGAGAGTGACTTTGCCTGCAAAAGAAAACAAGTTTCTCCAGCAGTTCTTGGCCTGGTGGATGGAAAAAGAAACTGCTTTTTCTAGTAGCTCCATTAAGTCATGTTTTGATCACCAGATTTCCTCTTGAGTAAAGCATCTTTAAACAAACTCTCCTCCGTGTACTTGCATGCTTCTATTCTATGTCATTCTGCTAATTAATTCTTTTCTGTTTGTTTAGGGGCCTTATGATGTGGTGGTGCTGCCAGGTGGTAATCTGGGAGCTCAAAATTTGTCAGAGGTAAAATCTTAAAGATAATCTTGATGATAATTCAAAGACCTGCTCAGATGTCTTCTTAAGTGTTGCTTATAGTCTCCTGCTACTGCAGCAAATTGTCCAACATTTTAAAAGAAAACAAATAGCACGATATTTTTAAAAACAAAACACAGTAAGCTGTGCAGTTGCATGCTCAACAATGGCTAACCAGTGTAAAAATGGGGAAGTACTTGATAGTATAAATTGGTCTCTGTTCTTAATAGTATGGAGATGCAACATGTTGTAAATGATTATTGAACAAGATATAAAGTATTTTGATGCTATAAAAATTAGGAATTGCCATATGGGTTCTGTGTTCATCTAAAAAACAAGGGTGATGTTATGGTGGTCTACTACAGACCACCTACCCAGGAAGAAGTGATGGATGAGGTGATTTTTGGGTTTTTTTCAACAAATAACAAAATCATCCAAAGTACGGGACTTGATGGTGATGGGGGACTTCAACTAGCCGGACATCTCTTGGGAAAATAACACAGCAGGGTACAGATTATCCAACAATTTCTTGGAATGTATTGGAGACAATCTTTTTATTTCAGAAGGTGAAGAAAGCTACAAGGGGAGAAACCATTCTTGATTTGATTTTGACAAATAGAAAGGAACTGATTGAGAATTTGAAAGGGGAAGGTAACTTAGGTGAAAGTGATCATGAAATGGTAGTGTTCATGATTCTGTCCATTTTTAGTCATATTGAATTCTTGGACTTGTCTGTTTCCCATGGCAAAAGTTCAATCATGTTGTATGAAAAAGAATTTTCTATATTGGTTTTTGAATTTTCAACCTTTTGATTGACTGTTACTTGTTTTGTTTCAGTGTTGTGAGGCAGAGAGAAGTTTCTGATCCATTCTTTTGCTATAATTTATTATTTTTGTATTTATTATAGACAATGGAGCATGATTTCTGTGTTTTAAATAATTACTTAATGTGACCATGTTTCTTTGTGCAGTCTTCTGCTGTGAAAGACATTTTGGTGGACCAAGAGAACAGAAAAGGCCTTATTGCTGCTATTTGTGCAGGTGAAATAATGAAATACCTTGCATTATAAACCATTTGGCTGCTTTAAAGGGCTGTCTGGGCAGCTGCCTCTGTTAGCAAACTCTTTCAGATATTGTTGTTTCCCAGTAGCTCAGTTGCAAAAGTAAAATACGAAATGCATGAAGTTCAAATGGAGGAGACCTATGAACCTAACATGAGGCTTTATAAAGCAATGTCAAGCTTAAATTACAAATTGCCAACACTCCTGTTACCTAACATACTGTCAAAGATACAGGTCTGGAGTTAGCTGCTGTAAAATACAAAGTGAAATGCAGCGGAGTGTTCTGTAAAATATGTGTTTATGCTTTTGGTTTGTCTGCCAAGGCTTATGTGCTTGCAACGCACAATTAATATACATTTTGCAGACATAAAATAACCTGGCCCTCTTTTTTCAGTTAGTGTCAGAAGAAAAAATGTAAACAGGAAACCCACAGGTTCACCATCCCTTATCTGGATGGTGGTGGTAACTAGAATTATTCTCACATGGGGTAGGGTGACTTGCTGCCTAGACAGCCTGCATGACCAGGTATCTGTCATTGCTTTACAAAGTGCTTTGAGGTGTCTGAGTTATGAAAAGTAATAAAAGCAAGTGCCAACTCTCCTAATTGGACTCTAGCTGAACTAGGTGGTAGGGAGAAAACTTAGATCAGTGAATTTCTTGTGCCCTTTGACATGTATAAAACCTATTTATTTTGTTTAGTCATGCATATTTATGGAATGAACCTTTCACTTCTGTTTCTTAAGCATCTTTGTTCTTTTGAGTACTATGGAAGTAGACAAATTCCAAAGGGGTAGCCGTGTTAGTCTATTGTAGAAAGACAACAGAGTCCTGTGGCACTTTTAAAGACTAACAGATTTATAGATATAGAAAGCTCATGCGATAAATAAATCTGTTAGTCTTTAAAAGTGCCACAGGACTCTGTTGTCTATGGAAGTAGAGAATGTCATTTCATTTGCCATCATGCGATTTATCTGATGGCTTAGTCCAGCCATCTGCAGAGTTAAGAATTTCCTCACACTTGAAGGACAATGGTTTTCTATTCCCCTCATTTTGCTACAAAACAATCAATAGGAGTTTTCAATAGGTCAGTAAAGGACACAAATCATAATAATGAAATTCCAAAGGGGTAGCCGTGTTATTAATTATAGCTATTTGCAAGGCAAATTGCTAATTGAATAACACAAAAGATATTTCTTTCCTGGAACTGGCTCATGAATGATTCAAACAATAAACAGAAACTGGTAAATTAGGCAAATCTTATTTTCTGGAATTCCCATAATGGTTTTTCCCAGGTTACTTGATATCTAACTGTCTATCACGTTCCTTCCTCAATTCAGTTCAAATGGGAAGTACTATCTCCTCTAAATGTTGTTGTTACAAATAAAAAAAAGTTACAACTGCTAGCCCATGATACTTAGGTTAATTCCAAATGCGTATTCTTCCTTGGGGACTTGGCACTCAGGTGGCTGACTCAATGTGAGGTTTTCCCCAGAATAATCCTTGTTAGCAACTTCCTGTGTAATCCAGCTTTTGCCTTGATAACACTGTTTGTACCTAATTAATGTTCAGTTTGATATTCTGCTGCTTTTCCCCAATTAAAGCAGCTATCCTAACAGTATGAATGATGTGTTGTTGCACATGAAAGTCAAGTCCAGTAATCACTTTATCTGCAAGACAATCGTTTGTATTTAAAGATTTGAAACTAAATAGCTTCCTGTGCTTTGTTGTATATTCTTCCCCATGGCACATAAGGAAATGTGGGACACTACGTACCTGTATCCCTCTGTGGGGGGGGAGGGGCGCATTTGCTTACTCTTATATATACGTTTTAAAGGAATTCTTGTGTTTTACAGGACTGTGTATATGCATCTATGCTGGGCCTCTCCTGGGCTTGGTGAAACTCAGTCTTAGAAAGTTGGTTTTAAAGTATTTATCTACAATGGAGTTCACACTAGTGACGGGCTAACTTTGTGTTACTTGCAGGTCCCACTGCCCTGCTGGCACATGGGATAGGGTTTGGGAGGAAAGTTACAACCCACCCTTTGGCCAAAGATAAAATGATGGCTGGAGGTAGGTATGAAAATTAAAGGGCAAATTGATGTGTTAAACTTAGCAATTACCTGGCCTGAATACTGTGGAGGAAAGGGACCCACAGACCTGCATCTTTCAGTATTAGCATACTGGCAAGAAAGAAAGCAGGGGGAGAGGTGGGGATAGAACCTCAACAGAACATTGCTAGGAACGTTTTCCCTCTATGTACTTGAGTCCTGCCATCTTTTTCCCTGTCTAAATTCTTACTTTAAAAAAATCCAGCAACCAAACTGAAATGGCACCCTTCTTGCTCTCCAGAAACCCCTGCTGTCAGAGGGTTATCTGTTTTCATGTAGTAAAGTGCTGTGATTTGGGGAGGGCATGTTAAGCTTGTTTTTCATTGTTTTTTATCACCACTAAATGGAAAGGGTGGAGGAAGACAGAAACAGAAAAGGGGAAATAAGCAGGTTGGGAGGGAATCACCATTTCCTTCCCAGAGGGAACTTGAAAGTATCCTAATAGCAAGATTCTAAAAGCATTCTGTGCTTTCTAGAAGTTCTTCGATGAGAATTCAGAGACACATTAACTCTTTCTCAGGGTTTAGGTATCAGGGTATATATTGATCTAAGTAAGTATAAACTTATTGGACTTCATTGCTCTGGGACAGTCTCTCGTTTTTGTTTGTTTTTCCTCACTGATGAGTGTTACAAATCCAGATGTCACTATACTGCTGCAAAGATATTACTTGATGTCCCATCTGAGTACAATCAGATACAGTCCCTGTCAGTTTGAGCAATGGTCCCTTCCTGCTACTAGAATGGGGTCTAAGCAAGGTCATAGTTTTCCCTTTGATATTATCTTTTGACTTCTCCAGCACTAGGGTTCAATTATGAGGTGAGGCTTAGTCGTGTGTTTTTACCTGGAGCCAGTTATGGCCAGTAATTCCCAAACACTTAGAAAGAATGGTCTTTGCTGGAAAGATGACCTGTTTATGTCAACATGGATTTTGCACTGGGAGTTAATGCTAATACTGCCAAGGGCCACATACAGGATGTACAGCCCTCTCAGCTCTGTGTCTTGCAGTGTCAAAACCATTTCCTTCACAGATAACATGAAGTGGACGAATGAACCTTTGTTAGGGTTTGCTGATTTCAAAAACATGAATTGATTAACCAAAGTTTTCTTTGTTCTCTTTTCCTCCTAAGAACACTACAAGTACTCTGAAAGCCGTGTGGAAAAGGATGGAAATGTTCTCACTAGCCGTGGTCCTGGTACCAGCTTTGAGTTTGGCCTGGCTATTGTTGAAATCCTGATGGGGAAGGAGGTGGCTGATCAAGTGAAGGCTCCTCTTGTATTAAAAGATTAGAACAGAAATCTTGGTGAAGGGGAGAAGAACACAATCTATAATGGAAAGGTTATTTCCCTTCATAAGAATAACCAAAAAAGCATGCTATGTGCTTTATAAAATCTAATTGTAAGGTGAAATGCTTTAGCACAGCATTGATGTGACTGGCAGACATGCTTATATTAGGAACTAGAATAACTCATGAGCCAGTGTTTTTTGTTCTTAGAGGAATGTACATAGACGTATCTGGTAGCTATTGAACCTTCCGCACCAGAAAGACCTGTAAAGGTAAACAATGCGGTGTTATCCCTTTCATAGATTTTGTTCATGTGATTCTGAAACTCGTTTACTTACTTAAATAAAAACAAAATAAACTCTGTTTAAAAAGTGGATTGCTGCTTGTTTCTTTGAATTTCATTTTGAAACTATGTAAGAAGAATTTCCCTTACCAGTTTGGTAAGTAATGTTGTGCAATCCTACTCACCATAACAATTTAAACCTAGAAATGTGTACAGATCTTGGTGACCTCTTGGGAAATGCCAGATTAAAATGTTTATGTCCATGCTGGGGCACTTGAACAATAAAACACAACTTATGTTTATATTTTTAACAGTAAATTTGAACAAATGAGGGTATAGTTAAATCAAGCCCCACGCCAACTAGATTTTTATAGACAGCTGCTAAACTCATATTTTATTAATAAAGGAATAAAAATAAGGGGAGTGATGGGTTAATGCTTTGATCTTGCATTGCCATTGGAGAGATTGTTTGCTTATGTCAGAAACCTGTGCTTGCTACCATTCTAGTTCCAAGAGAACGGTCTGCTTTATCCTCGTCTGGCAAGATCGGCCGACCACACACATGCTGTCACCAGACCATGTGAGGAGAAAAGAGTTTTGTAGATTCTTCTTTTTCTTTTACCCATGTAACTCCAGTGGCATTGTTTCTGATGCACAGTTCTATAACTGAATGCAGAATAGGGCTGTAAGTCCAAAATGTACTGGCAGAGCTGTGTAGAGAAGATCTGCCTTTATAATCTTCTGCTTTTAATGACAAACAAATTGATTCAAACAAAACCAATACATTAATAACCCTCTACACTTGTCATTCGTAAAAAGGCAGCTAAACAAGCCTACCACCTCTAGTATTCCAGCAATGGAATACTAGGAACGTTAACAGGAAAATTTGATAGAAATATTTTGTGCAATATTTATGAGCACTGTGCACATAAAATCCTAGATCGGGTCTGCTCCTTGTTTGTTGAGTGATGGCCCTGTGGGTGCTCCACTTGTGGTGTTGCATCCCGCAGCGCCCTGGAGCGGAGACTTGTAT
The DNA here is from genome assembly GCA_007922175.1 of Pelusios castaneus. Taxonomy (NCBI): domain Eukaryota; kingdom Metazoa; phylum Chordata; order Testudines; family Pelomedusidae; genus Pelusios; species Pelusios castaneus. The sequence continues at coordinate 1,794,618 of ML685899.1, read as the reverse complement.
AGCAGCATGAGTTGTAGGGCCGTGCACATGCCGATGTTGTCTCAGGAGCTGTTGGCGTGCTCCACTGGATACATGTGGGGTCGGAGCCCTCCATTCCTTCTCAACCGCCGGTCCAAGACGGAGGGCCTTCAGCAGTTCTCTTCAAATTCTTTCCTATCTTACAAAAAAAAACCCCTTTTTGTTGCTTCAGTTTTTCTCAAATTTCACCTGTTTGCCTTACCTGAACTTAATAAATTATTCTCTACTTAGCCTTCTTCCCCTCCCCCCCATTCTCTAGCCTATAAATTTTGTTATAATTACTTAGAGTAGATAAACAGAGAAAGAAGACAGAAAGAAAAAGAGAGACGGTAGAGGAGATAAAGTGAAAGTGCTACAGGCAGACTAAGAACTCAAAATACCAGGCTCCCCTGGATTCAAGTGGTGTTATAAATGTAAAGCTGCCATGCCCACCTCGGACGGGCACTCCTCTTGTGCGTGTTGCCTTGGGGAATCACATATCTGGCTAAAGTGCAGGCACTGTAAAAACTTGAGTTCAAGAGCTCGCAAGGACTGGGAATTACATCTCAAGCTATTTTTACTTGAGAACTCCCTGAGACCAGCTTCAGAGCCGAGGCCAGGTCAACAGTCATCAGAGCACTCTCCCAGAAAATGAACGAGATTTCTGTTCTCAAGCCCTTCCATTAGCAGGAGATCACCTGAGACCGTTATCTCCCAGTTTGTGTACCAAAGAGGCTAAAGGATCCCCAGGTACAAAATGGGCTTCCAAGACCAAGGACTACTAATGTCCTACTCATGACTTGAGAGACCTTAAGAGGCTCTCTCCTCATTCTCCTCGCAGGCAAACAAAACAATCCAACCACCCACCAATGGCCATTACGGTGCTGTCCTCGGCACTGGGACTTGCCGCGGTACCAATGGCAGTGCCGCAATATACCACAGCTCCAACAGCACCCACATCGTCTCGGCACCAACATCCGTACTGGCCTCCACAACTCCAACTGCAGCACTAGCTACATGAGGTGCAGTGCCTCCCTCAGCACCGTCGGATCCTGGTACGGCACCGACCACGGAACTGCTCCCATATACTCAGCTTCCAGTCAGCTTGCAAGGATACCCAGTCAGGCAAGAAAAAAATCTAAGCAAAAACACACAGAACATTCGCCCAGGTCTGCCACGTCCAGACTTCCTTATGCACCGGAAGACCTTTGTTCACCCTCCCGTTCTCCTGCTTCTGCACACAGCTTTGCAGATGATGCTCAGGTTTCATCAGAGCATTTGTCCCCAACCAGACTGACCACACCACCTAGCCAACATGCTCCCTATGGGAGGCATCCTCCACCACATTATTTCACACAATTATGGTATCCTTCACCACCATATCAAATGCGTTGGGATCCTTATTATTCCTACTACAGACATTACCAACCACCACTTGCCTCTCTTCCACCCCTTTCCCCTTCCAATAGACAAGCAATGTTAGGAGCCTTTTCTCAGGCAGCATCACATTCACAAGTACATGCTTCATCCATATACCCAGATGTCTTCCCAGAGCTCCACGAGTTGTCTTCTTCACCAGATGAAGTTGTTGTGTCCTCATCTACACCTATAATTGATGATCCCAAACTATTTAATGATCTCTTCAAACAGGTCGCTCGTGAACTGGATATCCCTCTGGAAGAGATAAAGGAGTCACAACACAAATGTATTAAAGATTCTTCATGTGACCAGCTCCTCTAAAATTGCAAGCCCAATGGACACGGCTCTTAGGGAACCTGCTGAATTAATATGGTCCACACCAGTTTCAATCCCATCGACCAACAAACGCAACAACAGAAAATACTTCATATCTCCAAAGAACATGGCATTTCTGTTTACTGATCTAAATCCAAATTCTTTCATCATTGATGCTGCCACCCAAAGGGCCAAACAATCAACACACAAATCCACTCCGTATAACAAACTATGAAGCACTTCTCTCTAATTACAGCCACGGGATTGATGAAAAACTTTTGCTCTTCACCAATGACCTCCCTGAAAACAAAAGAGAACAGTACAACAAATTATTTTCTGGAGATTAACTAGTCGCTCGAACATCTTTACAAGCAGCACTTGACATAGGAGATACTGCCTCAAGACCAATAGCCACGGCAGTAGTAATGCGCACAGCCTCATGGCTCAAAAGTACAGGTTTCCCCAGGGACCTCCAAGCTAAAATCGAAGACCTACCCTTCAACAGGTCTCACCTGTTCTCTGACAAAACCAACGAAGTCCTCCATTCAATGAAAGATTCAAGAACATTACGTACAGTAGGTATATACATCCCACCTACAAGACAAAAATCAATATCAGTACAGATTTCAACCTTATCATTGTAGATGCCCTTTGCAAAATCGTTATGAAGAGAATAACTAACGACTGAGACAGAGGCCTCAATGCCATAGACAACAACAGTCCTCAGCTTCGTCCCAACCATCACAAAACAAGCCACAATTTTGAACCTTTGGTCGAGGATTCGAGGAACCTCCTTGCAGCTGCAGTGCCTCACGCAACACAATTCGAATTTCTCCTCAGACCCTTTTACAACATCTGGTCGTCCATAACAACGGACAAGCGGGTCTTGCAAGTCATCAATCTCAGTTACACCATTCCCTTTGTTTCAACCCCTCCTTCCCATTACCCTACCCTGTCCCTTTTAAGGGACTCAGCTCACATACAACTTTTATTACAAGAGGTGGAACATCATCTTCTAATAGAGGATACAGAACGTGTACCTCCTCATCACATGAGAAAGGCTTTCTACTCCCGATACTTCATAGTACTAAAAACATCTGGAGGTTGGAGACCTGTCCTAGACTTAAGACCCGTAAACAAATCCATAAAGAAACAAAAATTCAAGATGGTGACCTTAAATACGATAATACCTGCACTGCAAAAAAGAGATTGGTTCTCATCCCTCGACCTTCAGGACACTTACTTTCATGTCACAATGTATCCAGCACATCGATGATTCCTACATTTCACAATAGCAGATCAACACTTCCAGTACAAGTTCTTCCATTCGGCCTATCCATGGCTCCCAGAGTTCTCTAAAAGGTCCTAGCAGTTGTCGTGGCACATATCCACAGACACATATCCGTAGTCATAGTCCCTTACCTCGGTGATTGCCTTATAAAGGCTTCCACATTTTTCCCAGGCAAAAACTATGACACATTTCACAATACAGACCTTCCAAACCTTAGGCCTCAGGTTAAACATGGAAAAGTCTGCTTTGGAACCATCACAGCACATTCAGTTTATAAGCACACAGCTGGATTCTACACTAGCCAAAGGTTTTCTTCCACAGCAGAGATTTACAGCCATTCAAAATCTGATAATGGACATAATGCACCTTCCACTGTAACTGTTCGCACAGTTCTTCAACTGCTGGCCCACATGGGGGCGTCAACATTCGTTGTACCCCATGCCCGCCTCCTCATGTGTGGTCTTCAGATGTGGCTTGCTATGGTTTACAAACCAAGCAGACATTCTCTCCAAAAATCTCTTGTTCTACCTTCAGAAGTCAAACACACCCTAACTTGGTGGACTGTTCAACAGAACATCTTAGGGGGTGTAGATTTCAACCGGACAACCCCTACTATAATGATTACCATGGAAATATCCCTTGTTGGCTGGGGAGTGTATATACAACACCGAACCACCCAGGGTCTGTGGTCGGAGCAGAAATCTTCCCTATATATAAATATCCTGGAGCTTCTTGTGGTCTGCAATGCCTGCAGACATTTCGTCCCTTATATAAAGAACAAATCCATCAAGATCATGATGGACAATGTTGCCTATGTGCTCTATATAAATCACCAGGGAGGTGCCAGATCCCAGTCACTTTGGGCAGAATCAACAAAACTATGAAAGAGGTGCATAAAGCACAATGTAAACATTTTGACTGCTTACCTTCCTCGCACGCAAAATACCCTAGCAGACAATCTGGGCAGGCGTTTTCCTACCACTCATGAATGGCAATTGGACGACATCGTTCTCAAGGAGATATTCCAGTTATGGGGTGAACCACAAATAGACCTATTCGCCACAGAAGGGAATTGAAAATGCCATTGATATTGCTCCAGAGCAGGCATGGGAAACCGCCCCATGGGAGATGCATTTCTGATAACGTGGAACAAGGGACTATTCTATGCCTTCCCTCCAATTCCTCTACTATACAAGTTCATTCACAAGACCAAGACAGACAAAGCCTCTGTAATATTCATAGCCCCAGCCTGGCCCAGACAAACTTGGTACTCAGACCTACTGCATCTCTTAATTTGCTGACTGATCAAGTTACCGCTATGGCACAACCTTCTACATCAACATCACAGCCCAGTTCCTCACCCAGATATCTGAAGACTACACCTAATGGCGTGGATGATAAATGTTTCTCGTCGTAGGAATTACAATGTTCTTCTTCGAGCGATGTCCCTGTGTGTGCTCCACATCAGGTGACATCGCGTCCCGCGGCGAAGAGCGGAGTCTTCCTAGCAGTAGTGCTGGAGGGGGCTGCACGCGCCGGCCACAGCTCGCGACCGTTGGTGCCTGCCTGGCGCGCGCAGCCCCCTCTCCCCTCAGTTCCTTTTCAACCGCCCTCGGGTGAAGACGGAGCTCTCTTTCTTCCTTTCCACAGACTTAATCTGAAAGACAAAACAAGAAAAAGAAGACTTTCATTCATCATTAGCTTTCTTTAATCATTTCTTTCGTCTATTTAAAAAAAAAAAAAGCCGCGAGCCGGCTTCAGACCGGCCAGCTCTTTAAACGCCGCCGGCTTGACCCCATTTAAAATGCCTTCCTCTCCGGGGTTCAAGAGGTGTGCCTCTTGTAATGATCCCTTCTCCGCCTCAGACGGACACTCGGAATGTGTCCGGTGTCTAGAGGACTCTCATGTTCCCCAGAAGTGCTCCCACTGCCGCAAGCTCAGTGCGAGAGCCAGAAAGGAGCGGGATCTTCGGCTGAAAATGTTTTTGTTAGAAAAGTCTCTTGCTCCCGGCTCAACCGGGGCAGACAAGACCCATGGGACCTCTTCCTCAACACCAGCTTCATTAGCTGGGACAAACATCTCGAGAAGGGGACGCTCCCCATCGAGAAGGTCCCCAAAAAAGCGTGCCCCTAAGGCTTCAGGTTCCTTGGGCACTAGACCGGCGGACAAGCCGAGAACTGAAAAACCCTCCTCCGATCAGCTGAGGGTTAGGGGTAGGCGCTCGACCTCCCCGTCAATTACGGCCACGGATAGAGCGGCCCAGAATGCCTCGGACCGCGCGGCCCCGGCACCGTCCATGGCTCCGCTTGACAGTGCGGTGCCCCCGCCGCCGCTTGATCAGCTGTCCCCAGCTCCACGCTCCCACTCCGTGGCAGCACAGTCTCATCCGGCTCCGGTGCCGACCCCGGTTTCAGCCTCAGCACCGCGGAAGAGGAGCAGAAAGGAGAAACATATCTTCCCTCCTCATTCCCTAGCTGGCCATTCGGGGCCCGATCCTGATTCACCTGACTCGGACCACAGTCTTTCATATCAATCCTACGACTGTAGATCCAGGAGCAGATCTCCTCCATATAGACTCGTCCATAGACGGTCAAGGGCAGATTCCAGAGAAGCAAGGCACTCATCCTCCTGCTGCCGTCACACCGCTTCTTACCATAGTTTTTCTACCAGGCACAACCATCGCTCCCCATGCTGGGCTAGACACTCTCATCACAGGTCCTACCAGAGCTGTCATCATCACCATCATCATTTGCGCTCACCACAAAGGTCTCCCAGCCCTTCTTTATCTACTCTTTCGGAGCGTTCTTCAATTCCACCACGCTCAGTCTCAATTGTGGACAACATGTCCCATTCACATAATCTTAACCCCCTCTCAGAGGAAGCGGTTATACCATCCATGGCATCTTCTAGTGATGACGCCAAACAATTTAATGACATTCAAAAGAGTAGCAAAGGAGCTGGAGATCCCATTAGAGGAGGTCACCGAATCCCAACATAAACTCCTCAAGATCTTGCATACCTCAGGACCCTCAAAAATAGCGATACCCATGGATTCAGCTTTGATGGAACCAGCCAATACAATTTGGCAAAATCCTGCTTCAGTATCAGCAACAAATATGAGAAATGATAGGAAATGGTTTATTCCAGCAAAAGGGATGGAATTTTTATTCACTCATCCCCCCAGTGAATTCGCTAGTCATGGACGCAGCCAATCAGAGGGGAAAACAACACAATTTTAAGCCACTCCTCAGGAGAAGGATCTGAGGCGTCTCGACTTCCTCGGCCGAAAAGTGTATTCTTCTGCCACCTTGCTAATGAGAATTGCCAACTATTCTGCCCTACTATCAAATTATACTCACCTGCTCTTTGAAAAATTGGCACAAGTCTCAGACATCCAAGCGGATAGTAGAAGGGAACAGCAGAAATCTTTGATGAATGAAGGTCAACTTGTAGCGAGGACCTCGCTCCAGGCGTCATTGGATATAGCTGACACGGCAGCGAGAGCATTAGCCACCTCCATTGTTATGAGAAGAGCTTCCTGGCTCCAGTCCACTGCCTTGCCCAAAGACCTTCAGTCTAAGATTGAGGATTTGCCCTTTGAAAAGGTAAATCTTTTTTCTGAGAAAACGGATGCAGCAATGCACGCCATGAAAGACTCTAGGGCTACGCTGCGAACCCTAGGAATCTACACTCCTACCTATCGAAAGAAACAAACGAGATTTCAAACTTTTACTCGCAGATATCATCCCTACTTTCAACCTCAAAACCAGCAAAGGCATCATGATACCTCACTGAGAGGACATCACAGAGGATACAGGAGGAGACAGCAACCCCAATCATCCTCGAATACTAAGCCTCAGCCCCAAAAGCAGCAATTTTGAGGTCTTGGTCGAGGGCTTGAGACTTCCCACTTTGCATGCAGCATCAGACCAACCTCCTCTGAACTTCGAGTTCTGCCTGAAACCATTTCTCCCTGCCTGGTCAATCATCACATCAGACAGGTGGGCTCTGGAAATCGTGACCAAGGGTTACTGCATACCATTCACTTCCCGCCCACTTCCACATTTCCCTTCCCCGTCCCTTTTCAGGGACACCACTCACGTACAAGTCCTCCATCAAGAGATCAAGCAACTCCTGAGAGTGGGAGCAATAGAACCCGTTCCAAGCCAACACAGGGGCAAGGGTTTTTACTCCCGCTATTTCATCGTTCAGAAGAAGTCAGGTGGATGGAGACCAATCTTAGATCTCAGATTGTTAAACAGGCAGGTCAAAAGACAGAAGTTCAAGATGGTCACTTTAAACAAGATAATTCCTATGCTGCGTCAAGGAGAATGGTTCTCATCCCTCGACCTAAAAGATGCATATTTTCATGTCACCATCCATCCCTCTCACAGACGGTTCCTGCGTTTTGTGGTAGGGAATCTTCATTATCAGTACAAGGTGATGCCCTTCAGACTCTCAACAGCGCCTCGGACCTCCTCCAAGCTGTTGGCAGTTCCGATCGCCTTCCTCAGGACTCAGGGAATAAAGATCTTTCCCTACCTGGACGACTGCTTGATAGCAGGCCAAACAAAAGAAGCGACCATCCATGCCACCACTCTAACCGTTACTCTATTCAAACAGCTGGGTCTATGCATAAACACAGAAAAATCAACAATGGACCCCACCAGACAAATCATTTTCATAGGGGCCCTTCTGAACTCTGTGTCAGGCATTGCGTCCTTGCCTCCACAGAGATTCACTACATTACAAAATCTAATCACCACCCTACGGAATGCCCCTCTTGTCACTACTCGCACAGTGTTACAGCTCCTGGGACACATGGCTGCTTCCACGTCTGTGGTCCCAAATGCCAGACTCCACATGCGAGCACTACAACACTGGTTGGCAACGGTGTACAAACCAAAATTCCACAGCCTAAACAAAAGAGTATTGGTTCCAGGGCATATAAGGGACTCCCTTCTATGGTGGACCAGACCAATAAGCGTCTTGTCAGGAATTCCGTTCCTTCCGCCTCAACCAACCATAATGCTAACTACAGATGCCTCCCTAGTAGGATGGGGCGCTCATATAGGCCATGCAACCATTCAAGGCCTCTGGTCAAAGGCCGAATACACCCTTCATATAAATGTTCTGGAACTAAGAGCAATCCGTTATGCTTGCAAACATTTTCTGCCAGTCATACGCAACAACCCAATAAGGGTAATGACAGACAACATGGCATGCATGTTCTATGTAAATCGTCAAGGAGGAGCGAGGTCATCCTCCCTGTGTGCAGAAGCGGTCAACCTATGGAACTGGTGCATTCGACACAGTGTCACCATCTCCGCAGCCTACTTTCCGGGGAAACAGAACGTGACAGCAGATATCCTAAGCAGAACCTTCCCTCTGACTCATGAGTGGGAGATCGATGACAAAGAAATAAAGAACATATTTATCCAATGGGGAGACCCGGTGATCGACCTCTTCGCAACCCACCTCAATCGGAAGTGCCACCGTTTCTGTTCCAGAGCAGGCATAGGACCCAAATCAATGGGCGATGCCTTCTTCATCACGTGGTCCCAATATCTCTTGTACGCCTTTCCCCCGATTCCCCTAATTCCCAAAGTTCTCCAGAAGATAAGGATAGACCAAGCACTTGTTATACTGATAGCGCCAGCTTGGCCAAGGCAGCCGTGGTTTGCAGACCTCCTCGCTCTATCGCGACACAAACCGATACCTTTACGTCCAACACCGGATCTATTAACCCAGAATCTCGGCCATTCTCATCACCCGGAGATCAAGAAACTTCATCTCACGGCTTGGCTCCTAGATGGTTCACTCATGACGAATTGCAATGTTCAGAGCCTGTGAAACAAATACTACTGAATAGCAGAAAAATAAGCACAAGAAAGACTTACCTGCTCAAATGGCGCAGATTCCAAGGTTGGTGTGGGCGTGCCAATATTGCACCATCGTCGGCTTCAGTCCCACAGGGTCTGGATTACATCTTAGAGCTGAAGCTTGCTGGGCTCGCTATTAGCTCCCTAAAAGTTCATTTAGCAGCGATTTCAGTATTCCATGACCATCTTAATGACTCATCAATCCTCGGTAATCCTATAATTAAACGTTTTCTAATGGGCATTCAGAGGTTGTTTCCCGACATCCGCCCCCCCTCCCCCTGCTTGGGACCTTAACATGGTCCTTAATACACTTATGAAACACCCATTTGAACCCATGGCATCCTGTTCTGAATACTACTTGTCAATGAAGGTAGCCTTTTTAGTTGCCATTACCTCAGCAAGAAGAGTTGGGGAAATTAACGCTCTCATGACTGATCCTCCATATACAGTCTTCCAGAAGGATAAAGTCACACTACGTCCCCACCCCCGATTCCTACCCAAGATAGTCGCACAATTTCACATAAATGAACCAATACACTTACCAACCTTCTATCCGAAGCCTCACAACACCCGTCATGAGTCAGTTCTCCATACACTGGACGTTCGCCGAGCACTATCCTTCTACCTAGAAAGAACAAAAACATTTAGGAAGTCGAACAGACTATTTGTCTCCTTTGCAGAAAGATGCAAAGGACAGTCGATCTCTAATCAAAGACTCTCAAAGTGGATAAAGGACTGTATTCACACTTCTTACGAAATAAATAGAAAGCAACCCCCAGACGGGGTCAGGGCCCATTCCACACATGCGATGGCGGCTACAACAGCCTTTCTCACTAACATAGCGCTCCCAGATATATGCAAGGCAGCCACGTGGTCCTCGCCGCACACTTTCGCTACCCATTACGCCATTGATAAGGCCTCATGCGACGATGCTAGAGTGGGATCAGCGGTTCTGTCCTCTGTACACCGAAGTCCCTCCTCCGTGGGGGATAACGGCTACAGAGTCACCTGATGTGGAGCACACACAGGGACATCGCTCGAAGAAGAAGAGGTTGCTTACCTGTAACTTCTGTTCTTCGAGATGCGTATCCCTGTGGGTGCTCCACTACCCCCCCCCTCCTTCCCCTCTACTTCGGAGTACTTACCTTTGTTCTGCGGTAGAAAAGGAACTGAGGGGAGAGGGGGCTGCGCGCACCAGGCAGGCACCAACGGTCGCAAGCTGTGGCCGGCGCGTGCAGCCCCCTCCAGCACTACTGCTAGGAAGACTCCGCTCTTCGCCGCGGGACGCGATGTCACCTGATGTGGAGCACCCACAGGGACACGCATCTCGAAGAACAGAAGTTACAGGTAAGCAACCTCTTCTTCATCAGAGGTCAGATGCACATTAATTAACAGTAGAAAGATTTCTACCAGAAAGACTTACCTGTACAAATGGACAAGATTCACATTCTGGTGACCCACTTTGTTCTCCTCCTCTGCCATCCTGGAGTATATCCTACATTTAAAGAAATCAGGTTTCTTGATTAGTTCTCTGAATGTACATGTATCGGCAATCTTGGTTTTCCACAAACAACAAGACAATACTATCCCACCCAGTTGTTAAATGAGTCCTAGTCAGTCTTCAAAAGGTCTATCCACTTGTGTATAATCCTACTTCACAATGGGACTTTAATTTTGTCCTAAAACCTTCAACAAGATAACATCCCACAGTAGACTAGACTGTTAGGTGCCATAGGCAGAGAATAGGTGAGATGCGTCAAAATGGCAAGGAAATGGCTATGTGAAATATACCTAGCAACTGAGAGAGCAATTTAAAGAAAGGAGGGTTTAAAAAAACTCCCAGAATATACCTGGGCGTGTGGGGAAAGCCTTTCTGAACCCTACTAGGGGTCAGCTGAAACCATGAAGTATGACTTTAGTAACATAAGCCATAAACTGAAAGTGAGCCCCAGCCCTGCCATCACAAACAATCCCATCATACAATTACACTCAACATTTGTCCAGCTCTCATAAAACAAATGAAGTTGTTTCGCTCCTCGGCCCAAGTCCTTCTGGGAGGCTGTTTTTGCCCACCCTTGCTGGATAAACACCTTAAATAGTCTGAATTTATTCTTGTGCCAACCGTGTCCTTTGGAAAAATACCAAGGAGGGTGAAGATCTATTTAAACTAAAGTGTAGTTATAGACACAGTCAGATACCCTCTTGTTCTCAGTCTCATTGTTCTTTTGCTAAATGTCACACAATTATGCTTAATTATACCTCATTGTATCACCCTGAATAATTTATCTCCCTCATTGTGAGTTATGCCCTTCAGATTCTTGTAGCTAGTATGTCCATTTAACATTTAGCTGTCTTTTCCTCTGCCATTTAAGGGGCAGGGCCATGACTCAAATTATTAAAACTAGTGTAAGTACAGTGTGAAAACAATTGCTTTTCTTAGGGGTTAGAGTTGTGTCTGTGTTCAGAGTCTCTGGTGCTGCACCACTTTCAGTGCCAAAGAGCCTGACCCTACCTGTGGTTGCCTGGATGACCACGAACACTAGCATTGTCCAATCCCATTTGTTGTCGTTGGGGGAATGGGGGTATACATTAAATTTTGGGAAAATATCTTTGTAGAATCCACACATTAATAATAGTCTAATTATAGACTGTGGAAAAGGTGTACTGAAATTTAAAATGGGCTTTTTGTAGAAGGAGGGGAACCACATCTAGCAGACCATGTTTCCTGTGTTGATGCAGCTCATGACAAGCTCTGGTGGTAACTTCCCTGGCATTCAGAATGCTAGCCAAAAACTGAACATGACCATTGACCTATGTTCCCTCTAAGCTGTGCGGGTGCGCGGCTGCGCAGCGGCCATTGCACCCCCCTGCGCAGCACTGAGGGACCCCTGCACAGCCCAGGAGCCCCCACCACCCCCCTCCAGGCCCCCCGGGGCTGTGGCTTTGCCACAGCAGATCTGGCCTGCGCCCAGCCTCTGGGCTGGCCCTCCCCGCCCCCAGGGCAGAACAGGCAGGTTCAGGGCTGGGGCAGGAGCGTGGGCCTGCCTGCCCCACGCGGCTGGGGCAGCAGGGTGGCCATGACCAGGGCGGGCTCCCACCTGCCAGCCAGCCACCTTGACTGCCGGGGCCGGGGTCAGCTCTGCTCCACTGACGGCCTTGGCCTCGGCCTCCCGGCACGGGGCCGGGGTCTGCTCCACCCCGCCAGCAGCTTCCTGGGGCCACGGTCGGGTCCCTCCCGCTAGCGGCCTCGGCTTCTTTCTTTCTTTCTTTCTTTCTTTCTTTCTTTCTTTCTAAAAAAACTTTTAAAAAATTAATTTTAAATAAAAACCTTCCTAAAAATTAAATTTCAATTCAAAATTCATTCAAATTCAATTAATTAAACACAATTAATTAATTCTATTTACAATCATTTTAACTTCAATTAATGCCTATAATTTCTGTCATGTGAGTCTACACAAAAATTTTATTCAGAAAAAGTTTTGCACACGGCTTGAAAATTTTGCACACAAGCCGCCAAGCCTTAGAGGGACCATTGGCATTGACAGGCTACACCTGACCAGTTGGGTTCTACTATGTAAGTGTATACAGAGAATTCAGCCTTTGGAGTTAATAAATTTATGTTGAAGTTCAGACTTGGCCTTACTTTGCAAGATAGCATTACACTGGTTCATGAGACGCATGATTAAAACAACCACTTCATTCTTCTCAGTGATATTCGAAGAAGGCATTTTGCTGTGACGTTACGAGTTCACACTTTGCTTTCTCAGAGGCAGGCTGCAATATTGGTGTCTAGCTTATGATCTGGTCTTGATCACTGAATTTGGGCGTTATCAACTTTCAGTTTTCTACCATTGTAATTGCTTATAGTCTGGAAGGCAGCATTACCATTATTGTCATAGCCAAGTTTTTTAGTTGATGCTGCTCAGTTACATGAGGTACACCTGTCTTTCAGTTTGCGTTCGTGCATTAGACAGCTGGTTGAAAAGACAGTAATGCACGAGGGCAGCCGTATTTGCATCTGCTTCCCATTCCCCTGTTAAGCTAGGCAGTGAGGGCGGAAAAGTGTCTTAATGAAGAACCTTTTCCCGAGCTTGAATGCTCCCAGCCCCTAGGCACAATGCACCGTGGTTGCTCATCAAGCTATGCGCTTGCCCGAGGACAGTGGGAAAGCAGTATATTTTATAGTAATGCATCAATACTGTTACTTCACTCAGAATCATGCTTCTGCTCATTGTCTGCTGTTCTACTACGGGGGTGCCCTTGAAGGGAAACCCCTTCGTACTGGTTGAGTGCCTGTGGCTGATAAGGAAACGACCACAGAGAAGCAAAAAGGAGATGTTCCAAGGACTTCTAATAGACTCAGACGGGCCCATTATGATCTTCTAGTCTGATGTCATGCACAATGCAGGCCACAGACCTTCACTCACCCACTCCTGTAATAGACCCCACCCCCCAACCTAAGACTGAGTTATTGAAGTCCCCAAATAACAATGTAAAGACATTAAGGTACAGAGAATCCACCAACAAAGGACCCATCCCCCATGCTGTAGAGCCAGGCAAAAAAAATAAAAATAAAATCCCACAGTCTCTGCCCTGAGGGAAATTTCCTTCCCAACCTCAGATATGGTGATCAGTTAAACACTGAGACTGTGGGCAAGACTCACCAGCCAGAGACCCAGAAAGAATTCGCTGTAATTCAGAAGCCTCCCCATCTAGCAACCCATCACAGCACATTGGGCATACTTAGCCTTGGAAGTAAAAAACTGGTCAAATTAGGTTGTCCCACCATACCATCCCTTCTATAAACTTAACAAGCTCAGGCTTCACGTAAGATAGGTTTCTTGGCCTCACTGCTCCCCTTTCAACGTTATTCCAGAATTTCTGATGGCTAGAAACCTTTGTATAATTTTAAGTCCCTTGAGGTGAAAAGAAGAGAAAAGGGCGTGGACACAATGGCTATGTCTACACTTGTTAATTTAAGTCGCCTTAACTAAGTTGCCTTAGCTAAGTCAACTTTAAGTCGACTTTGTTAAGTCGACTTAGCATGTCTACACTCAAATTTTAAGTCGCCTTAGAGGGGTCCCTACGAAATCGACCTAGAGCATCCACACTGGACGCTTAGGTCGACTTGTAGGTGTAAAGGGGGCCCTGGGACAGGTCCACGGTGGCAGGGGGGCACCCCTTGCCAAGTGCCAGGGAGCTCAGCCTTTGCCACATTGTACCTGGCTGCAAAGGGGGACACGGACCCTGGAAGGGCATAGGAGCAGGTTGGGCAGGGCTCTGCCCTGCCCTTTGGCGGGGCATGCCTGGCTGTGGCTGTGCCAGCCACCCTGGCAGGGCGGGCAGTGGGGAAGCCCTGGAGTCGACTTTCTAAAGTCGACTTAGCCAGCAAAGTCGACGTAAAACTAGGTTTTACAAAGACGACTTAATTTTTCCTTAAGTCGACTTAAGCAGCTGCTTAAGTCGACTTAATTTGTAAGAATAGCCTGAAAATCAAAAGATTGATAGCCAGGAGAGGAGGGGAAAAAGTCATGACTGCACGATAGAAGCCACAGAGGAGGAAACAGCTGCTAAAGTTCCTCATAATACTGCAGACTGAATTCATGTGTGCTCACTGCCTCCCCCTGCAGTCAATACAGAACTGCTTTCCAGGCTGGCCCCAAACTCCACCCACAAACTCTCAGCCCATCTTGGTAGCCCATTCACTCCACGGCTTCAGCCAGCGGTCAGAATGCTAGCTGGACTTACACCCAGCTGTCATGGCTCACGCTGCCCCCCCCTCACTGCTGTCTGCCTTCAAGCCCAGTTTTTGTGTGTTTGTGGTGAACAACTGTTATTTAAGAAGGACATATTCTATGCAGAGTAAGCTGTGTCTATTTGTCTCTTGAATGTTGTTAGAGGTCCCACCTCCTGCAGTTCATGTTCGCTAACAGAAGCCCAACGTAGGCAATACAATAGGTTTAATGGGGTTGACTAGCCTTTTTCCAGCCTTTACACCAGTGATTCCCTTTTTCCTTTCTTCCCCCCTACTTCTTGTTGGACCTCAGGCTTTATAGTGTATTTTTAACCAAATCACTTTTTTTTTTTTTTTTACAAATATTACCAGATAATTCTATAACCAACCCTACCATATTGTAACATAATCCTCCACCCAATCATACCCCACCACCGTAACTGATTACAACTAACTACAAATTCCAAAGGGGTATTTGTAACTTTCCTATCTTCAAAGCATCTGACGAAGTGGGATTTTCTCCCACGAAAGCTCATGCGATAAATAAATCTGTTAGTCTTTAAAAGTGCCACAGGACTCTGTTAACTAACTACAAGACAGACAGAAACAATTAAGGACGCAGCCAGAAGCCATTAGGGCAATGGATACCAGGATGACCAAACAATACAAAAATGTAAATTTTGTCACAGGTGTGATGCTCTTCAGGTGTTGGCTCCTTCTGACTTAATGGGCTTGGAATGTGGGGCTGTGACTGCACACGTCCCAGTCTATGGCTGCCTCTGGTGATTTGTGTCTTTACTTCGCTCAAATACACGGCCTCAGCCAGTCAAGTTGATTCTTTGCTTTGCTACCACTGTAGCTAGCTAATGATACACCATATTTAAAGAAAATCATAGGCCTTAGAGGCCGGCCTAAATGTCTATAGTCTAACACACGTGGTGGTTACACCGCATGTTTTACACAATACACGCCGGCGAGCAGGCCCCGCATGGCACAGAGCTGGTCACACAGGCACTTCATTGGCAAAATGGCCCCTCAAGTGCCCACTGCACGGCTGATGCTTGAACACCGACTGTGGACGTGCTTTGCCGATACAATAAGGGCTGGGCTGGATTAAGAGTCTTGAGGGCCTGGGGTGTCCCACTTTTGTGCCTTCCCTGCCCACAATATGCTGGTGCCCTGCCGGGGGGGGGGGCAGTGTTTGGTACAGAGGGCACGCAGCCTGGCATGGGGGGGTGGGGCCTGCAGACGGACCAGTCACAGGGCCATGACAGGCTAGTGCTCAGCCCTGGGACCCAGCCAGGGAGCAGTCTTAGGCCACTGCTTTTGGCACCTCTCCCCACCGCCCCCCCCCCCCCCCCCCAGCTGTAGCACTCAGGGTAGAGCCAGATTTTGTGAGGGCCTCCCCCCCCTCTTTAGCCCAGAGCCTGGGGGCGCTAGCCACTAAAGCTCTTGCCTTAATCTGGCCCTGGCCCTATGGACAGGCACGAGTGCTGTAATTACAAAGCCATTACTCATTGTGTAACTTCTGTGGCCAACACAGTCTAGTATAGACAAGATCGAAATATTGCCGCACACTCTGAATGATAGCAAATGTGAAGTCATGACGCTGCCTTCTCGGCTCCAGTAATTGTGGATGGCTAGAATTCAACCACACCATTTGGTGAGGCGATGAGCTGAAGGGGCGTGGCCGATTTAGGAGCATGAACACAGGGAGAAAGCACCTTTGATTTTGCACCCAGACCAGCTACCAGCCGTAAGATAGCCACGTGTTAGGGCTACACCATGGTGCTCCTGCCTGAGCAGTAGGTTATTGGCCTTCTGGGTCTTGCGGCCATAAAACCAAAGACATAAGTGCAAATTCAGCCCAGTTCAATAGTGTTATTTGATGGCCTTTCAGTTTTATGAAATGAGCTGTTGGTCCAGTTCCAGTCAGTAGAGGTCAGATGTTCCTCTCACCGAAACTATGACACCCATAGCTAGCACTAATTTACTCTCCTTGGCTATGTCTACACTTGTTAATTTAGGTCAACTTTGTTAAGTCGACTTAACATGTCTACACTTAAATTTTAAGTCGACTTTGGGGGCACCCTACAAAGTCGACCTAGAGCATCTACACTGGATGCCTAGGTCGACTTCTAGGGGCTAGGTGGACCTGGGACTGATCCATGGTGGTGGGGGAGGGCACCCCTTGCCAAGTGCCAGGGGGCTCAGCATTTGCCCCATTGTACCTGGGTACAATGGGGAAAAGGGGGACAGGAACCCTGGCAGGGCATAGGGGCAGGGTGGGCAGGGCTCTGCCCTGCCCTTTGGGGGGGCATGCCAGGCTCCCTGTGCCAGCCCCCCCTGGCAGGGAGGGCAGTGGGGGAGTCCTGGAGAGCCCTAAGTTGACTTAGAGTCGACTTAGGGCTACTCCAGGTCTAAAGTCGACTTTAGAAAATTGACATAAGCCAAAAGTCGACTTAAAATGAGGTTTAGTAAAGTCAACTTAATTTTTCCTTAAGTCAACTTAAGCAGCTGCTTAAGTCGACTTATGGAAAATGTAGTGTAGATGCAGAATAAATTAAGTCAACTTAAGGAAGCTTAAGTTGACTTAATTTACAAGTATAGACGCACCCTTAGTTGGCAAACTGAACTCATTCAGTAGGTCATTGAGCCTGATCTCTGCTATGGTCAGCTCGGCGGTCAGGCATTGTGGACACTAGAGGCTGCTGCCTGTCCACTAATATTTGTCCTGCAGTTTGACAGTGACAGGTCTTGTGAAATTTCACCAGCACTTACATTTACCAGAGAAAAAGTTCAGAATTACTTCTACAAAACCTCTTTTTTTCCCTCAGTTTGTGAGTCCTCTAGGTGTCCCTGAGTGTTCCCCTTACTTTGCCTCTTTTTCTAGGACTCACCCAGCCTTAGGATAAAGCCTGCTTCAGCAATATTTTAAACAGCTGAGGAATAGATAAGCGTTGCCCTCATCAAATCTTGGGTTTGCACTGTAAGGTGACTGTGCCATGCCACCTTGTGGGACATACGCATTACAGCAGCAGCGAAATTGCATAAAAGAGCCTCAGGATGCATCCCCAGTGACATGGCAGCATAATGATGCATCCTCTGTCCTTGCAGGACTTAACTGGGGTACTGGACTTTCCAGTGCAGAAGGTGCACATCTTAACCTTTGTTCTTTGTAAAATAAAGTATTTTATTTAAAAAAAGTAAAATAAATGACCAGTCAGTGCCCTTCTGTTCCAGCTGGGTGTGGGTGTGTGCACGCCCTTTGAGGCTCAGCTTGCAGTGAACATAGTTAGCACAGCACATTCATTTAAAAGGGGTTTTGAATCCTGCATCATTAGACCACTCTATGCAGTGCAACTAATGTTTAACTTCAAACCAACATTCAGTGTTTAAAGATGAGCAATTCGCTACCTGATTAAAACAAACATCCGTTACTTGATTCTGATCTTGCCTGTGACTTTATGTGCGGTCCGTTTTTCGAACATACAGCTTCCAAGTGGAACCGATAGTAAGATGGGCTAGAAAAATGCTTCAGCTACTCTCCATGTGCCAGCCCCACTGCTGCTCAACGACAACCTCTGGGCTCACTTTTAGGTTCCCAACACTGGCTAGTTTTAATTGTGCGGGGCTTGTGCCTTGAGAGAAAATGCCAAGCTGTTATGCTCAGCAATGGGCAGGGAGTGTTGCCTGGGGAATGGTACATGCAGGACTTTTTTTCTGCTGGTACAGCGTACTGGCACCTATTTTTCCCTGGCCATCCTGCAGGGGCCAGGAACAGGAGAGGGTCTCCTTTCTCCTGCTGACTCTGTCCCCCAGGAGTGCACTGCTTCTGTCCCCTGCTGATGCTGGTCCCCAGCTGGGCAGCAGGGCTGGCAAGGGAAAGGAGACCCGTTCTTTTTCCCTGCCGATCCCAGTCCCCAGCTGAGCAGTGGGACCGGCCAGCAGCAGGAGTGGTGTGCTCCTAGGGGACTGCTCCTTTCCCCTGCTGATCCCAGCACCCAGGAGCACACCGTTTCTGCCACTGGCCAGCTCTGCTGCCCAGCTGGGGGCTGGGATCAACAGGGGAAAGGTGTGTGCCACTCCTGTCCCCGATGCCCAGCTGGGGGGGCAGGATCAGCATGGGAAAGGAGCGGGTCTCCTGCCCCCTGCAGTGCACTGCTTCTGCTGGCAGAGTACCGGCACCTTTTTTTTTTAATAGAAAAAAAGCACTGAGTACATGGTAGCTTCAATGAACTGGCCCATTGGCAGCTTGCATGACACAGCCCAGCCCTGAGGTAGCTCTAATTTCTGTAGGGCATGGCCCAGCGGTCAGACAGCCCTAAGCCTGGGCGCTGCAGAGGAAATTTCAAACCAGTTTTGTAGCCACGATCCCCTCCCCCACACAAACTGCACAGCACACCCTGCTGGCAGGTCAGGACCCAGGTCAGTCTGTGTTGGAGATACATCCTGACCACAGCTCCTGGCTTTTCCTGATGCTTTGTGGCATCATGGCTGCTTCTGCGGCAAACACAGGCTGTTTCTAGAACAGGGGCCTGCACAGCAGAACAAAACCATTTGGCAAGTAAGGACAAGGCTGAACTTCACTTTTGATATCCGGGCCAGTGATTTATAAACAAATCAGCCGTGACCTCACAGCACTCGGGCTGTTCTTAATTTTCTGCTCTACAGTAGTCCAGCTCTAGCAGTCTGGTAAGGGGACATAGCAATCTGCAGACTACCAACCCCACACTCCCCTCTCAGGCTAGGACCCTAACCAGCACCGTCTCCCTTATCACTACACCCTTCCTTCTTCCGCATCCTGCACATACACGGGACGGCAGTGGCAGACGCTCACTCTCCTCCCCCTCAACCATACGATACAGGATGTGTCCAGGGAAATTAAAGGTGGCTTTTCTTCTCCAAAGGGGTAGCCGTGTTAGTCTATTGCAGGAAAACAACAGCGTCCTGTGGTTCTTTTAAAGACTAACAGATTTATTTATCGCATGAGCTTTCGTGGGAGAAAATCCCACTTTGTTGTTTCTCCCACGAAAGCTCATGTGATAAATAAATCTGTAGTCTTTAAAAGTGCCACAGGACGCTGTTGTTTTTCTTTCTCTCCCGTGGTCTTCTTTTTCTCATGATGCAGTGATTGAGGGGTTGGTGTGGCCTCCTTGCTGCTAATCACCCCTTACCAATTCAAGCACTCTTCGTTGCGTACTGAGAAATAAGGGAATGAATGAGCCCAGCCATGTTACTCATTGCCCGGCCATCTGTGCCGTGCAGTTTAATGGCTGTTGTGAAAGTCCATAGAACCGAAGAAGCTATAAGCAGATCAGACAAAGGCTGAGAAGTCACAAGGTGGAGCCTATCTGGCATGTTGACAAGTTATTCAAGCAAATGTTTCCTGTGTCTTGATTGCACAGTCAAATAGTTACTGCTTAAGCAACATGAAACGACAGAGTTCTATTATGATGTAAAGTACGGACAGTGGCCTGTCCCCGCCACATGCCAAATGACTCAGAATGGAGATGACGCTGAAGAAGCAGAGCCTGATAGAGTCTATACTGGGATAGAAGTAGCCCACACCGCTTTCAGTTGCAAAATCTCTTGGCTTGCTATTTGAGGTTTTATCATTCAGGCCACAACAGCAGACGTATTTCTGATCAGCCGTGGGATTAATTGGAAGCAGCACAGCAAATACAGTTGTTCATTTTTTAAATAACTTCCCAACACTTTTAATATACAGTAACTTTTCCTAACAGGAGTGAGATACTGGTCTGGTCAGCGATAGTGTGTTTTTCCCTTAAAGCTGTTTCCAGGCCACCACTCACTTTAAAATGACAAAGTAAATAACATCAGGCATTAACTGGATGGCCGGAGTAGCTGCTTTGCTGCTATAGGGGACTAGACCAGAGATCAGCAACTGAATGATAAGAGCAGCCATTTAAAAAAATGTCTTCAATAAGAAGCACAAGTGCAATTGAGAAGACAACTGCTAAAGAATACTCCAATCCACGGTGCAGGGCGCACTGCCACCTAATGTGTAGCACCATAGGGACACCACTCGAAGAACCACCAAGTGTTTTGAGAGCTGCACTGGATGTAGCCTCCTGGTGGGGGGAGCTGGGCCAGGGTGTCTGCCATAGGGTCCCCTGGTGGGAGGGGGGAACCCAGAGCCTGGTGCAGGCTGCCTGCAATGTCCCCCAGTAGCAGGGGCCTGGAGCCAGGAGTGGGTTGCCTGCAGGGTCCCACGGTGGCCGGGAGGAGCGGGGGAACGCACAGGTTGCAGACACCTGAACTAAGGTGATGGGAGCCAGATAGTTACTTGAGATGAACAGGAAGCCCTTCACCATGTTTGGGGACGCCACTGATGCATTTCCAGGCTGAGCAGAGAGAGGCACCCATCCCTTCTTCTCCAGTGTAAAACAGGATTTGCTTTCCCAGCATGAACACCTCATGCTCTAGGCTATTCCTGAGTCTCTGCAAATGTATTTTATATGCTGGCTATGATTTAAGCAACTGGCAGGTGAACACAGGCTAGGTCTAGGGGGCAGGAGCGAAAGGAATTAATTCGCTCAGTACCTGCTTAGAGAGCTTTCTGGCTGCTGTATGTAGAAAAGAAGAGTATGTGGGACGTTATCAGCACCAAGACTGAAACTCATCGTGTTAACTCAGTTTGGGCTCAAAGGGAAGCTGCAGATTTTAAGAAGAGAAGCTCCTCGCGTTCCCTGATTCATTTTGTGTAGAAATTAATAGTGTTACTGCTTCAAGGGTTTTGATGACAGTTGCTAGCTGTGATTTAGAGCAGCTGACACCTTTGCACAATTAACCACAACTAGATTGAGTGCATCCCAATGTATAAATAATACATTTTATGAGCAACCACAGGTGTGGCTTCCACCTATGACTCAGAAAAAAAATGAGTTGTATGTGGATGGAAATAGGCATTTGGATAGGGATTAAGCAAGGCCAGAATTATAATGCAGGATGGGTGGGGGAAGGGGAACACCTCTTTCAGTCAGAACAAAGGCTAATGACAAGGTCAGTAGTTAGAATTCTTTACAATTGTATTTGACAAATATTAAGTTACATGTAATTAAAACCATGCACTAGATTTCCTATGCACATGACAGCTGAGAAACAACTGCCAAGAACAATTGTTCAGCTTCAGTCTTTTATTAATGCTACCACCTTTAGAAAATATGATATGCATTAATGCTCATAGAAAATG
The DNA here is from genome assembly GCA_007922175.1 of Pelusios castaneus. Taxonomy (NCBI): domain Eukaryota; kingdom Metazoa; phylum Chordata; order Testudines; family Pelomedusidae; genus Pelusios; species Pelusios castaneus. Next base: position 1,772,764 of record ML685899.1, on the reverse strand, counting down.
AGTCAGTTTTTGTACCCTAATAGTCCTGTAGAAGACTGGCACCTTATACAGAAGTGAAGACCACATGATCTGTAGTTATCTTCTGTTTAAGCTTTTTGCTCTTGAAATTTATCAGAGATAGGTAGACATTTCTATTGTGCAGCAAGTCTCATAGGAACATGATACTTCTACTCCCATTTGTCCTCATGTAGCCAGCTGCTGTCTGGTCTGATACTTTGTTCCTGCCCCAGGGAGTTTTTTGTTCTGGGTTCATGCAGTATCTAGCATCCTGATCAAGCTCTTAGAGCGCATCTACACTTACAAATTAAGTTGATTTAAGCTTGCTACAGTGGATGCAAAGTAGCCCTAAGTTGACTTCAAGGGCTTCAGGGCTCCCCCACTGCCCGGGTGGCTGGCACAGGCAGAGCCTGGCATACCCCCCAACAGGGCAGGACAAAGCCCTGCCCACCCTGCTCCTAGGCCCTGCCAGTGTCCCTGTCCAGCTCAGCCCCTATTGTACCCAGGTACAGTGGGGCAAATGCTGAGGCTCCCAGCACTTGGCAAGGGGTGCCCCCACCACCACTGTGGACCTGTCCCAGTTCCACCTAGCCCCTACAAGTCAACTTAGGTCTCATACTAGTATTGATAAATACTCATATTCCCCCTCTACTCTGCAGACTGGAGAAAGGCACCTTTGTAAACTCCTTGATTATTAAAGAGAGGGCTGTATTCCTAGTCACACCTGCTTTGAAATCTGCTTTTGCTGACCAGATCTCCCATCTGGCAAAGGGCTTCCCCATGCTACTAAACTTCAGTTTTTGCCCAAGTGAAGCTCTGCTGTCCAACCTGAACAGTCAAATGTAATCAGAAGCTCTTGCACAGGCACAATGTGATGCCTTGACAAGTCATATCATGTGCCAGTAGATGAGCAGAACCACTTCTGCTGGCTGGAACCTGCAGGGCTGCCCTTATAGCTGAGGGGTGGATTACTCATGTGGGGAGCCAGAAAATACAATGTGATCCACCCAGGATTTATCCTGCAAATTCACAGGAATCCTACATAGTTCAGGAATGTACATGAAAGATTTTACTGCTTTGGCCACTGCACACCTAAATTTGCTGCTAGTGAAAAGCATTAAATCATGAAATGGGTTCAGAGTACATGAGGAAGCCTGATCAGTAAGGCTCTTTAAAGGGAAAGTGATCAGAGAACAGGAAAGTATGCTGGAGGGAACAATCCTGCACTGTCCCCCATGAAATGGAAAAGGCCTATTAGCTCATGTAGTTCTGCTCCAGTGTCTATGCTTCAGCTAACAAACAAGAATAGTAGCAGTTCGAGAGGAAGCATTGCACAATCCTGGAAAGAGTGATCATAAATTTAGAGTCATAGCCTTGTCGCATACAATTCCAGTTAAAGTCAAGAGTTGGGTGACAAAGCCACTTTGGAAATTCAGTGGCCAAAAACCTAAAATCAACATAAAAACCTCACAAGCGCAACAGCCCCATACATAAAAACTGCCTCCAGCTTGAGAAGGAAAATTGACAAAGCTACATGAACAGGAGACATTTCAGCCACAGGATAGCGAATTCTCTCCCACCCTCATTCTTTCCCTCCTTCACCAAAGGAGTGACAAGCACCTGAAAATGAACTGGATTCTGCCACCATAAACCAAAAGCATACCACAGTGCCTGGGACAGGCCACCACATGACATTAGGTTGGCTTCCGAGTCCACACTTGCATTACTGGGTTAAAATTCAGCATTCTTCTTGGCAGAATTTATTTCCCAGGGAGGTGAAGCTCAGAGGATGGTATGATTCTTCATGCTGACCTAACAGCACAAGGGACTAATCTTTGTGTTAAATACATTAAAATATTGATTGATGATGAAATCCAGTCCATGACGTGGATAAGTTCTTTGAAATTTTCCATTTTTTGCCTCACTACATTCATGAATAATTGTTAACAGTCCCATTCCAGGAATATTCCCTGGCCTTTTCCAGGAAGAACAGCAATATTGCAGAAAGTCATATACTACTCAGGGCTGATTTATTGCCATGAATGTGAGTGGAGATAGTTAGCATGCCTAAAAGGAAACCTGCTCCCTCTTTAGCCTCCTCTACTAAAACTTCCTAATTTATACCTATGTAACCATAAGGCACAAAAAATGCTTTCACAGTCCTCATCCTCTTATTGCTGTTATGAAAGAGAAGCCATGAACATGATTGCTAGCAACTTAGATGTAAAGCTCAGCAACCTCTTCAGCATTAATCTACCTAAATAAAGCCTCCTGCCCCTGTAAAATAGAATTACCGATGCCTGGACTACCCCTTTTAAAGAACCTCAAGATCACTCCATCAGTGTACTGGACACTGTAGGTCAGTATGAAGTCCAGGTCTTTGTCCTGAGGATCTCACAAGTCAAAAGATAAGAGTCCAAGCCTGGGATGACACAAACAGAGTAGTGTTGCGACCGAACAGAGATATCTGCTCCATAATCTGAGCTTAATCTTACTTTTATATTTTGTTCATTACAGCTCTCTCCTGTGGGCAGAACTAAGACTCCCAAGCCTTTGGGAAGCAATATGCTTTAAGGAGAAACTATGCAGGCATAACAGATTGGGGTAGAGAGGGGTTTCCAGGCATCTGGGGCCATGTGGGACAAGGCCTGGAGTCAAGAATGGGAGGAGAACATGAAGGGGATGGTTAGTCATGCAGCTTGGGTGGAGCAGACAGGATGAGGAGGTGGAAACAAAGGGAGAACATTTCTAGTGAAGTGACACCTATTAGGCTACAGCATGGCTGATAATCAGCACTGAAATCAGATGGACTGCAATTTAGTGTTGCAGCTGGTTTGTCAGCTACTGCTGGAAGATATGCGAGAACATGGTGTGTTGGGGCACATGATTAATACAGCTCCACTTTAATGATAGGTTGCAACAGCAATTCCTAAATACATACTGCATTCAAGAAGAATTCACAGAAGTCCCAATGCTCTCAGCAGGCCATGACATCCAAGCATAAAAATAATGCCGAGATGATCTTTTCAGGTAGATCTCAAACTAGCAGCAGGACAAGCTCACCTGGCTGGGCCCAAAGCAGATAGGGCTGGAAAAACAGGCAAATAGTTACTTACCTTTCCTCTGGGCTTGCACAGTGCATAGGGCTATAGAACCAGTACAAGTCCGACAATTCACATTTCTCTCTTCTGCGCCAATGGCACTCAGGGAAGCTGCAATTCCATAGACACCTGCTCTGATAAGTGACACCAGCTGCTCTCAGAAGAGTTGGAGGAGATTGTGGTTAAATCACCATGCCACTAATGCTACAGTAATGGTGGGAATTTTGTAAAGAGCGCCATGTAGATATAGCCTAGAGGTCTCTATAACCATAAAAGAGAAATGTGCCTTTTATTTTTGCTACAAAAGCCCTCCATATGCAAATTCAACGGATATAGAATCCCCATAAACACAGGCCCAACTTATTTTGAAATATCACTTGCCTACTCTCCAGAATTATTTTCACCTAATAGCTAAATTGCTTAGATTACAAGATCATTAAAACCAGGGACTTGATCTGCGAAGAATCACTGGTGTTGGAGAAAACACTGTCATCTCTTTTCAGGGTTCATGCACTAGGTAAGTATGTGTTGTATGAACAATGATGCAGCTTCTTTCCTATGAACAGAAAAATAGTTCTGAATATAGAGTTATACTTTATTTCATTTAGGAAAAACAGAAGACCTCCCTTCCTTTGTCCTCCCTCTGTCCACTTTTGGGCTTTTTAGAATGTGAGTTTACAGGTCAGGAATACTGCTTTTTGTGTTCCCATAGTGGGTAGCACATTATGGGTGTTGTTGGACACAATAACAGGTTTAGTAACCTTGACAGACTGTGCAGCATGACTTTATGGCATATCTTATTGGCTAACCTGATAAGTTAGACACACCCAAAAATAGGCTGGGAAAAGCTACACAATGAAATGAAACGAAACAAGAACAGAAGATAGCATGCAATGAGAATGAGTAAAACACCCCTGTAGGAATCTGAGTAAGTCAAGAATTGCAAAAGTTAACTGTGGAGCCTTAAAATGTTGTATTAACATTTAGCATTTAATGGAAGTTTTTCCTGTTAGAAAAACCCCAGTGAAAGCTAAAATGAATGCAACCAACATAAGCCACCCAATAAAGCAAGAAACATTAAATGTATCATAAATAGTATATTATAACTTTATTAAATTCAAGACATGACCATATTCAAAATAAAACAGTGAATAAAATCCTTTTGTCCAATACTGTACACAATGCAGAAATAGTGCATTTTCCATAGCATGTATTTCACCTTCATTTAGTTTGTACTAAAACATAAGAGTAAGCTTTAAAATAGCTCAAATATCTCATTCAGCAGTTTAAATTGTAAACAGCTTGTTTATTTCTTTTAGGAAGAGAACATGAGAGTCACGTATCTCCATTAATGAGCACCCTTTCTCTTGTGCTATAAAAGGATAAATATGAGAAAGTTAAGTATGAGAAACAGCTAATGCCCAAGAACTGCATCTCACCAACCTGAATGGAACAGTGAGGCAGCCTCTGGGGAAAGAAATTGAAACAGAAAGAAGCAGTATCTAAAGCAAAGGTAGATGTGACTGATACTGTTTGTAAGTGGAATCATGTTTAATTTACCAAAAAACAAAAACCACACAACCAGGAAATACTGAATAGAAACCAGAACACAAGACCAGCTTGTGCTACGTTTCTTTTTATAATACAGTCAGAAGTTTGTATACTAGATGGGCATCAAGTCGCTGCTGCCCATTTACCAGCAAATACACAGTTATATCTTTTCCCTGCCAGTTTTAGGACACCAATATGTGTTCCTTGGACCCTAGTGATGAGAACAGTGGATAAATGTTTGCATTAGCTGGTCCTAGTCTCTGCTAGGAAAATCTGCAGAATTCTGCCAAGTGCTTGTTAGTGGGTGAAAGAATCCAAGAGGCACCAATTTTTTTTTTAAAAAAAAAAGCAGGAGTCAAACCTCAGTGGGAAGCTACTTCACTAAGTTCTTTTTGTATCCTAAGTTTTCAAAATATTGGACATATAAAAAAAGAATCAGCCTGAACACTTTTCCAGTCAACTTGCAAGTCTTTAAATGGATGTCAATTTCCTTCTAGCCAGCTGAGCAAATTCTAGCTAAAGAGAAAACGGTCTGTTCTCATCAATGCCTTATTCTGCAAAAGATTTTAAAATGCCAAGCTCGTCATTTTAAAAATGCCTCTGCTATAAACAAAAATACTGTACTGCACTTTCTTCCCTGATTTCAGTTTCAGACACGTGTTATCAAAACTGGATTTCTTTCTTAATATGCCTTTACAAAATATATTACTCTAGGATAGTGTATAACTGGCTAACCATGGCTATGGCTGCTCCATAAACATTTTACAGTCTTCCAATTATACAGACTAAGACAGCCTTAGTCCCAAAAAATAATTCAGAGGGATCTGCAGCATAAGGAGGACTTTACCATTGACTTTCTACTTTTCTCCTGAAAAAGGGGAAGAATTCTATTACATCATTAATTGAGAACTTTACTTGGATCTCAAAAAAACCTTAGCAGAATGGTTAAAATCTACTCCATCCTAAACTGTGGTGAATATTCCAAGAATTTAAGGAGAAACTACGCAAGACAGGGTTTTTTGTTTCACATGTCCATTCTAGCTTTTGAGTCCTGCTTTGCTGGGGTGGAAGCTGTGGTGCAGTCACCAGACCAGGACTTCACTTCTGTGTTTGAGCTGGTTTCTTCTGCTTCTCTGAAAAATTTCTCATATTTGTCCAGATATGGAGGTCTTTCAGGCAGCAGATAGTAGTGTGTTGAACTGGCCTTCTTACCATTTTCAATAATGGGAAGAATGCAAGGGATCCTATTGGCAGATCCCTCACTGTTTTGTCTTTGTAGAGCTTTACTGCTGACATACTTCGGATCAGGGGCAAAGCTCTGTGTGGGGGGCATGACCCCATTGAGGTACAATGGCAGACTTTTAGGGCTCGGTGTACGGGAATTGCTTCCCGATAAAGGTTCTCTTGGGGGCACTTTGGGAGGTCTGTCTTCATCACTGTATGCACTAGAAGTGACTTCTGCTGACCACCTTCTATAATCCGGTTTGAGTGCCCTAGGAGGTATGGGGACCCTAGGTGGGACCTCTGGTTTGTCTTCATCAGAATTGGGAGAAGCCCTATTTAAGTGGCTAGATATCCTCACTACTGGTTTATTAAATGATCCAGCTGGTCCTGAATGGGACCTTCGCAAACGGCGATGCAGCTGCTGTGGAGGAGGACATGGGCTTGGTGTACATCCATTTAGATTAGTTGCAGAGTTGGCATCTTCTATTTTAGATACTGCTGGGGCATCAAAATAGGCATAATTAATCTGTCCGCAGCCCCTAAAGCTCCGCCTGCTTGGAGCACTTGGCTTAAAAGAAGGGAGTTCATAATCATCTAACAAGAAGGCCGTGTCTGAACTGGTTAAGAATTCCACTTCTCTGTCAACAGCATCTGGAGAGAGGTCCTCCGAAATGGGCAGTGGAGGTAGTGGCCTGGAGCTGCGGTCATTGGAAGATGCAAAAGGAAACTGAAGTAGCCCACTCTTCGCTGGTCCATGAGGGGGCATGTCTTCAGAAACATGGCCCACAGTTACGGACAGTTTGCTGAAAACAGGAACAAGGTAGTCTTCATAATTTGGAGGAGGTGGGCTGGATTTTTGAGGAGAGTCTCTGACACAGCTTTCAGTAAAGCAGTAGCCGTTTACTGGTGCAGGATTTGCAATGTGCCCTAGGAGAGGAGATTAAAGTTAAAAAAGGTCTTTCTAACTCTTCCCCACCACCACCATAAATCTGTCACATTATCTAACCATCCATTTGTTCCAGATTCAGCACTGGGAAATATGCCACCTTAATAAGATTTTAAACTACAGTAATCCTGAAACATTTGTTCATGAACAGCCAGCTGTTGTCCCAGCCACACAGTATGCATTACACAGCACACTTCACCATTCCCAAGCAAGTTTTACAGCATGGATCCTCAAAGGGAGAATATTTAACACTATATAATTTATCTAAGACCTATACTATACCAGTGCCCCATTTAAGAAAGAGTACCAATACCTAATGTAGATTAGAACAGGGCTGTGTCTCCATGACAGGTGTTTTAATATACAATTGATTTGCCCCAATCACTTTGCAATCACTATTTCCAGAGTTCTATCCTTGTGACCAAGTTTTGCTAAATATTTGACAACACTCCATTTCTTTCACATTCAAACTAAATATGTTTGGTCAGAACAAAAAAATATACTATTAAGTTATATGGGGAAAAGTCAGAAGTACTTTGGAACAGAGCTAAAGAAGCGTTTAAATAATGTCACTAGAGGGCAGCCTGGTGTCTAAAATCAGAGTCCCTCCAGTGTCTCACTGGAGATATTAAAGGGGCAGATTTTCTTCTAAACAATTCCACTAAAGGGTTTAAAGCAACGTATCTGAAAACCTTCAACGTACATACCAATGGCTGTACAATGCTGCTTTGTCGATGGATTCAGATTATATGCCATTGCTAGAGGATCCACGTTAAAGAAAGTACTGAAAAAAGGAAAAAACACTCAGTCAGTGACTCATGAATAAGCACCAATACCAGTTATTGGGTCCACTTGTGTCACATGATTGGGAAGACCTCTCAAAGCCATCTGCAAGGTGAATTTTCCCCACTTACTTTTCAAACCCATTATGGCCGTTCCAGCAGGTTTTCAGACTCCCCATGCCTTGGTCATTATGGAGAAATCCAGTCTTTAATGGAACTCTCATCTCCTGAGCAGCAACTCCTGCTGTTGACATTATCCCTTTCTCTGCAATGCCTCCAAACTTTAGAAATCCACAGTTCTCGCCAGATATCCTGCAGTTTTCATTCCCTTCAGAGAAGAGAAGGATGTAAGCACCACTAAACAAATGTGAAAGTCTCCCATTTTAAATGCCACCCAAATCTGTGAATTACAGTGACTCCTTTGTGCAAGGACCTCTCCGACCCAAACACCTGCTGATAAGAAGGAAATATTTCACACATCAGAAGTGTTTGCCCTTCTATTTCTGTGACTACAAAAACAAATCCACCAATTAGAATAAGTTATGCAAGAGTTTGTTTTTTAGGAAACATCAATTCAAAGTTTTTAAAATTTCAGTAAAATGGGAAATGAATAGACATTTTATGCCAGCAAATTCAGACCTTGTACACAGACTGACAGTTGCTCAGACACACCAAGTTTGCCAAAACATACAACCCTTTGTATAACCTTATATTAGACAAACCTCCCTCTGTATTATTGTGATAAGAAGTCATTTTGCCAAGGGTTTTTAACATAAAAGGAAACTAAAGCACAATAGCCTCATTTATACTGAATATAAAGTGACTGCTTAAATCAAGGGTCTGGTCAATTCACAAGGCTTTCAAATAGGATCATTATATTGATTAATTGCCTTTTTAAGTGTTAGCTACTAAAATTCGTTTGTCAGTCTCAATGTTTCCTTCTAGCATGTATCCCTCAAACAATTACAAGCTATTGGACTGAGCAAACCTAAACAAAGTAGGATCATCTTTTTCTTGTTCAGAAGCTTGTTTAGAATTGGTGCACAATAATTTAGTAGACCCATTCATCATGAGAAAGAGAAAAGTTCTGGCAAACACTTAAGTTAATTAGAAATGGCAATTATGAAATATTAAAGTATAAACTTATTAGATCATTTAAATTAAGAAATAGTTATTAAGCAGTACACTTTTACTACCAAATATTAAAGAAAGTCATACCACTGAATTGGTAGAACTCACAGGCTAAGAACTTGGAACCAGCCTGTTAAGTGCTAAGCCACCATTTGACAGCATTAGCCTCTTATACAAGTACTGAGAGGCTTTAGAAACACAAGAATGGCCACACTGGATCAGACTAATAATCCATCTAGCCTAGTATCTTGTCTTCCAACAGTGGCAAATGCCAGGTATTTCACAAGGAATGAACAGAACAGATTCTAGTGATCCACTCCATCCCCCCATTTCAATTTTCACATCAGTTTATTCAGCTAGTTCAGTATACTATTAGTTCATAACCTAACCGGGAGATGAAAAAGCAGGAAAGTTCCCCTCCCCCCTCCTTTGATCTACAAATTAAAAGTATGTGTTAAGGGATAAGATCTATTAGTTCTAAAATCTTGAATGACATGGTGACCAGAAACCATGACTTCAATCTACCAAGATAATTCTTCCATTGTTTAATAAATCAGTTCTATGTTCAAAACATGTGCTGCTAAATTTTTCTTGTGTATCTAGACCATTTAACAGTAGTTTTAATGAACTAAAAATTAAAATGCTGTTTAAACACATTTCAAACTGAACTTCAATTTTCCTACAATTAGAGCTTGACACAAAACAAAATAAAAAAGTTACTCTGTAAATAATTGCACTATTTGCTAATACATAAAAATTATTAACATGAATAAAAGGTATGTAAAACTATGTACTTGCTTACATAAACTTGTATAGTTGCTATAATGTGTATCATAGAATCTTTAGGCTGGAAGGGATCTCATGAGGTCATCTAGTCCAACCCCCTGCTAAAAGCACAACCACTCCCACTAAATCATCCCAGCCAGGGTTTTGTCTAATTGGACCCTAAATACCTCCAAAGATGGAGATTCCACCACCTCTGTAGGTAACCCATTCCAATGCTTCACCACCCTCCCAATGAAAAAGTTTTTCCTAATATCCAACCTCAACCTCCTCAGTTGTAACTTGAAACCATTGCTCCTTGTTCTGTCCTCTGTTACTACTGAGAACAGCCTAGTTCCCTCCTCTTTGGAGCATCCCTTCAAGTAGTTGAAGGTTGCTATCAAATCCCCCCTCAGTCTTCTCCTCTGTAGACCAAATAAGCCTAGTTCCTTCAGTCTCTCCTCATAAGTCATGTGCCCCAGCCCTCTAATCATTTTCATTGCCTTCCACTGGGCTCTTTCTAATTTGTTCACAACCTTTCTGTAGTGGGGAGCCCAAAACTGGACACAGTATTCCAGATGCGGCCTCACCAGTGCCAAATAGAGGGGCATAATCACATCCCTCTATCTGCTGGCAATGCTTTTCCTGATTCAGCCCAATATGCCATTGGCCTTTTTGGCAACAAGAGCACACTGTTGGTTCATATCCAGCTTCCTGTCCACCATAACCCCCAGGTCCTTTTCTACAGCACTGCTACTTAGCCGATCGATCCCCAGCCTGTAGCAGTGCATCGGATTTTTTCATCTTAAGTGCAGGACTTAGCACTTTGTTGAACCTCATGAGATTTCTTTCGGCCCAGAGTTCCAATTTGTCTAAGTTCCCTGAATCCTGTCCCTGCCCTCCAGTGTGTCTACCATTTCCACCCAGCCTGGGGTCATCTGCAAACTTACTAAGCATGCAATCTATCCCATCATCAAGATCATTAATGAAGATGTTGAACAGAACCAGCCCCAGGACCGACCCCTGAGGCACTACACTCGTTACTGGTTGCCAACTAGATATTGAGCCATTGATGCCTACCCGCCGAGGCGGTTGATCTAGTCAGTTTTCTATCCACCTTACGGTCCATTCATCCAACCCATGCTTCCTCAACTTGCCAATGAGAATGCTGTGGGAAACGTAATCAAAAGCCTTGCTAAAGTCAAGGTATACCACGTCAACAGCTCTTCCCGCATCCACAAATCCAGTCATCTCAACATAGAAAGCAATCAGGTTGGTCAGGCACGATCCTCCTGGTTAGCAAAAGCAGTACCAAATTTAGAATAAAAATTAGATTTGTTGCAAATCAACATGTTTTAATTGTTGACCCATATGTTTTTCTTTAAGTAGTACATAGACATGCAATTCCTGAATGTGATTAAAAGCTATTCTATTAGCTGATAACTAGCAAATGACTTAAGGTTTACGAGACTCCAGCTAAGGCATAAACTTCTCATTCTTTCAGTTGTGAAAGCACAGAGTTTAAAAAAAACCCATTTTAGCAAGAGCCTTTTAAGCAGCACAACAGAAGTAGAACACTGATCCTCACTCAATCCATGCAAGTTTATACCATACAGAGCAAGGGTCACTCATAAGCCAGAAATCCATGTTCCAACTGGAGTTCGACTACTCATGTCAGTTGAAGCCGTCTCACCATTTTAAGTCTTCATTTATTCAGATAATCTTCACTTACTAGCTACCAGGTTCAGTTTAAAAATATTTAATCCACAGGCTAAAATGCAAAGAATGGGTCCAAACATTCATGCTGTTTGATTTACACCAGTGTCCCACCTTATTATGCTTACAAGAACTGGTAAGACCACAGAGAAAGTGTCTGTTGCAATATAAAAAGCAGAAGATGAGATTGGAAGGAGCCTGTTTAAATAGTTTGAAAGCACATGTAGGGTAGAGTGCTTGTTCTGATTACATGAAATAGCCTGCAGGGATTTCAAGAGGCCCAGCCTCCACCTGCTCCCTGCCAAAACCACTACTAGTAATTAGTGTGTCAACCTCTAATGCTGTCCAAATCTCAGCTTTCAGAGTGATTGTGCAATATCGCCTGCTCTGAAATCTCCTTGGAATTCTAAGCTTCCATTTCAATAGACATTTAAATATTTACACACTCTTTTCAATCATTTCTATCACCTAGTCAGTTTTCTGACTAAAAAAGACAAATTGTGTTCATAAAACCGGCTCACTTAACAATAATCTCTTTGTGAATTCATGGAAGGTGACCTTCCTCTAACATATCAATAGGGAAATGAACAAGCTGTTATGAAATTGTCCCAGCTTCCAATGTTCTTGAAGTAGAAGTAGAAGGGGGAGAAAAGAGAGCAACATAACTACATGTTCTCTACTACAAAGTCAGTTTTACCTTATTGTAGCCTGTGTCTAAAGTGTTTGTGCTGCTATTTTAAAATGCACAGCACACTATTTAGAATTGTGAACTTGATGTTTAGTAGAGAGCAAATTCTGAGACTCTACCAGACAGATGCATTAACGCTTGATTTTGGAGGGTACTCTCTCAAAAAGGATACTACGAAATATCTATTTCTCCATGGATGTATCATCATCAATTTGCAGCAGAAACCATCAGCTATGTGACAGTAATTGGGTTTGTGGATTAGTAAAGACATAATAAAATTATAGTTCTATGAAATTGCATAATTGATTTCACAAAATATAACAAGATACATGTGCTACCCTTACCATAAAGCTAAATTACACTTACCAAAGTAACCAGACAAACTACCACATAACACAGCATCCTTTATTTATGTTTGCTGTGAAAATGAGTGAGTTAGCAAACTCGGTTATTCACAATTGCTTTCCAAATCATGCTAATAAGCCCTACACACATGAACTAAAGTAATTAGAAAGATACAAGCCTGTGAGGACTTCCTGAAAATATTAGGTTTGTGTATCTAGTCAAGAAACTAGACGACTATAAAAGGAAACTACAGTTATTTTTTGCTTCATTCACTAAAAACTCAAGAGACCCAAGCTAAAGCAATTTGAAAAGGTTGGTTTGTGGCAATTTGTGACCAGCCATTGCTCTCCAGCATGGTTAGGCAATGTAACTGTACAAAGAGAATTTTAAAATATTCTTCACAGACCATATTGCCACAAGTATAAATATCTGGACGTTAAGGTTGTTTAGAGAAGTGGCTTTCAACCTTCCCAGACTACTATACCTCTTTCAGAAGTCTGATTTGCCTTGTGTATCTCAAGTTTCACCTCACTTAAAAGCTATTTGCTTACAAAAATCAGAGCATACTATTACTGAAAAATTGCTTACTTCCTCATTTTCACCAAACACTTATAAAATAAATCACGTGGAACATATATTGTACATACTTTTCAGTACAAAATTTTAGGTTGTACCAACTTCCTTAGTGCTTTTTATGTAGCCTGTTGTAAAACTACTAGACAAATAGCTAACTGAACTCACATATCCCCTAGAAGATCACTGTGTACCCCCAGGGGTACGAGTATCCCAACTGAGAACCACTGACTTATGGTATGCAATATACCTGATGAAGATTTTTTTTGCTGTTTCCCTATTGAAAAACATATCTATGCACATACTACAGTTGTGTTGCAGCTACAATATTTGTTTTTCATATCTGACCAGAAATTAAAATGTGAATTTCCATTTCAGTCTTTTTGTGGTCATGCAGCCATATTTATCAGACTACAGCCATTTTTTCCTGAAAGCAATGGAACATTTAGATACCCCAGTTTTTTTGTCTATTGGAACTTCTGTAGCAGTCACTAGAGCTCTGAATGGATACAAAATTTGTATCTTCACCCGATCTGCATCCACAAACATGGTCTGCAGATATCCAGAGATTGCAAGGCTCTAAGAAAAATGTTGAATGTCTACATAAAAATCTAGACAGTGATTATACATGCATCTATGTGATCTTCAAGCTGAAGCGATAACAGTTCAGATTCTCTGGTATACAGAATTAAAAGCTGCAACCATCTACTATACATTCATAAAAGAACAAAGAATCAGTAAGAACATATCTTCTCAACCTAATTTTGCTTACCTTGCCACCATGTATTATTAATGAAACTCTCAAGCAATTCATAGGAGGGGCACATTTTTGTCACACAAGTCATCTGTTCAGCTTAACTCTTCCTTAGTTGACAGTATGATGTAATTTCTCTCACACACACACACACACACACACACACACACACACACGGATGACAGCTAGCCTTTTGTGCTGCTTTTAATGTTTAGCCATAGACTTCAGAAAGTCTATTTGATGTTACTATTTAATCCAGTGGTTCTCAACCTTTTTTCCAATCACGATACACCTGACAGATGTTCCCCTGTGTGACACACTACAATCTGCCAGTGGCACTTGAGAGGCTGTGGCACTCTGGAGGATGCAGCATTCTGGGACCTAGATTGGGGGAGAGTCAAGCCAGCTCAGCCTGGCCATCTGGCTTGATGGGGCTGGGCTTATTTTTGTAGGGCAGGGCAGGTCATGCGCCCCTCCCCCTGCACGCTCACAACCCAGGATCTCTGGGTTGCAGCCCCTAAGTCCCTTTACTCCTCTGGCCCTGGTTGCTGCCTGTATTATGCTGCAGGAGTGGGCTGTTGAGGCAGCAGAGAGCAGCAGGGTGACATGACCCCAAGCTGAGCTGCCAATTTTCCGTGACACACCAGCCAGCTCTTGGTGCCACTTTTGTGTCGTGACACAGTGGTTGAGAACCAGTGATTTAATCTACTCTCTGAAATTCATGATGCATCGTAATTAGGCTTTGAAAGTTAGTTTCTGCAATGGTCATTACATAATTTCATTAGGCCCTTAAACACACAGTTACAGTCTCAATACTAACTCAGGTGACCAAAGACTGAAAAAAAATCAACCCTTTATTTGGCTTTTTTTTACGTGTGGGCATCAATCTTTAGGCATATTAATTAAACAAAAAAGAGACATCAAAATACATCAGGTAGCCCTTAGACAAACAGATCACTCAAGCACCTACTGACTCAGAATGGGCTTTATCTCATCAATCTTGAAAAGTTTCCTGGAAAATCATGTTTTAGGGAGCGGTTTAAGTGACGATTCTGTGCACCAGGTTACCACTGTAACATGTGCACACAAACTGTTCAAAGAATTAAAGAGCAGCAAGTAGGGTGAAGACAAGCAACAAAACAGGAAAACAGCTTGGAAAGACATGAGTAGGTAGAAATAAAAGTAGAGATGGGTAGGAGTGGAGCTGTGCAGACGTTTTCCTTCTGCTATAACTTTAAGCAACTAAAAACTAGAATAGCCACATTATATGGCTGTGACAGAATGATTTTTTTGCATGGACTGAAGGGACCTTGTTGTTTACCTTCTACAGGAGATTTACCCCAAGTTTTAACTATATTAATTTTGGTGATTAAAAACAGCATCCAAGGAAACTTGTTAATTACAGACTAAAAATTGCCCTTTAAATCTAAAATGACTATCCTGCTGCTGCTTGTTAGATTTCAGTCTCAGGCTGCAGTGTATTATGTAGTCTCACAGGGGATAATAGCCACCCTGCATTTCAAAAAAGACCACCATTTAATGTGTACCTAAATAAATAACTACACTAAATTTGATAAATTCCATAACAGCATACCAGACATAACAGAACATGGCTTATCACTTTAATAGTATAACTTAAGACCCTCAACCTGTCGATAAGAGACATGAGACCACTGAAGTTTCAAAGCCACTACACACCATTTATATTGTGAATTAGAGTGCTGTGCATTCAAAAGCAGCATTATAAATACAGCAAGTATACAGTGCTGTCTTTGGTTTTAAGCAACACAAATGAGCAATTTAAAAACAAACAAACAACAACAACAACAAAAACCAACCAGGAGGCCATATTAAGGGCTATGGTGATCAAGAAAACACAAGTCATCTTAAATTAGAGTGCGGAGAGGGAAGAAAAAAAATAAATCTGACCTCACAATGTGTTATTTATTTAAAGGCTGGCAAAACAAATAGAAGGGGGTGTGTGAAAGAGTTACTACTAACCACTTTGCTGTTTCAGTTCAGGGGAAAAAGTTATTTGTGGCAGAGTTATAATGCCTGAAAACAGGAGTTCATACTGGAAATACTAGACCCATTAACTACCCACATGAAAATATGCTGCAATAAGTCACACAGTAAATGTACGAAGCGCGACTAATTTTCATGAAACTAAATGCCCCCAAACCCCTTCCTTTCGGGGGGGGGGGGGGGGGAATGCAATATACATAAGGGTGCAGAGTTTTAAACTGTACATTTGTTTTCTTTGCCTAAGTTCTATAGCTAGGTGATAAGAGCCATCAATTGCAAATTCACGTAAAGCCATACCTGTGTTGGCTTTCAAAGAAACAGAAATGAATTATCTTTTTCTGGCTCAGTTTCTCCCTTTGAAACAGAAGGTCTTGTTAATATGTCAATAACATTTTATGATGCAAAGCCAGGCCTCAATGCTGCAGTAATACTTACGCTTATTGAAGGCACTGGGACAGTGCATGTGAGAAACCATACAGATATGCTTAGGTGTTTGTAGGATCATGGCTTAAAACTGGAACTTAGATTTCTTTCTGACATAAAATTAGACTGCCTGCAGTATTCTTACATAGCACCACAACAGCTAGCATGAAGCCAGGTTAAACAAACATGTTTTAGAAAAACATCGCCCCCTCCCCACTCTAAAATCCAAGTCTTCAGTCAACCATTAAGTTCCCCATCTTCAAAGCATCTGAGGAAGTGGGATTTTTTTTTTCTCCCACGAAAACTCATGCGATAAATAAATTTGTCTTTAGAAGTGCCACCAGACTCCTTGTTTGTGTTGCTGAACTAGACCAACACGGCTACCCCTTTGAAAGTCTTATTAGGTAAAGATAATAGTTTAGGGTATTATGACTGAGAGCAACAAGGGCAGAGAAGATGTGTCATCTTTTTTGGATCAACAAAAGTAAAAACATTTATTTAAATCACTAGCTTTTGGACGCAACATCTTAACTTCAAACAGTGGCAGATTATTCAAAAATATGGTGATTTTTTTAGTTTGTCAACAGAACATTGTTACGTATTTAGTCATTTTTCTTTCAGGACCATTGTGACTAGCCTGATATAGGAAACAATTATTGCCGATTATTGACTGGAAGCTTTCTACCACCTTTGGCCTCCCGGAGAACTTGGGCTGAAGTGTTAGTGACAGGCCCTGGGCTAGCTAGAGCCCAGTGAACGTGAACTGAACCGGGACACGGCTCAGAGCGAACACAACGTAGCTTTCCTGCCAGCCCGAGAATCTCTTAGCCCTGGGATGCGGGTCCGCCCACGGGGCGGCTGATGACAAACCTCTCCTCCCGGAAGCTGGCCACAAACAGAGCGGGGGAGGAGCCGAGGACCGAACTGGCTGGAGCACTCAGCAGCGTCACGGCCCCACACGCCGAGCGAGGCCGGCTTTTCCCGGGTTAGGGAGCAGACTGGCGCTTGCTCCTCAGCCGTCCCCTTCTTCCCCCGGACAACGGCGCGGTAACCGAGCGCGCCACGCCCGTGCCGCAGGTGCGCCCGCCTGGAGGCACGAACACCCCCAGCTGCGTGACTAACTCCCACCCAGTCACAGTGTCCAGCCCAGGGCGCGGCGCCCGGACACCCTCCCAGCATCCACGGGACAACCGGGGAGCCCCCGCCCAGCCCAGGGAGCGCGGTGCCGCTTTCGCTCGGCTGCCCGCATCCGGGCCGACGCCAGGCCGCACCGCGGCAAGCAGGCCTTTCCCAGAGGGCAGCGGCTGCGTAGCACCTGCGGCCGCAGCCAAAGCCAAGCGCGAGAAGCCGGCGGAGACGCGGCGCCCTGCGGCGGGGCCCGGCTGCCATGGCAACAAGCGCTAGTTCCGAAAGAACCCTAGGGGCCAGAGCCGGAGGCGCGGACGGAACAGTGCCGAACTGCCTCAGCGCGCCGCTCCCGGCGCAGTCCTTCCGCGTAGGGAACTACTTACCCAAAGGACAGCGCCACGGCTCCGCATGTCCCTGTCCGGCTTGGAGAACGCTGCGCGTGCGCCAAGCCCGCCGCTAGCAGCTCCTAGTTTGCGCTATGGCTATTGCAGCTACCCAGCTGCGCCCGACTTCTTATGTTGGTGGGCGTGGCCACGCCCCTGGGCCGGCCGCACCTCCTGCCGTCACTGAATTCGGAGAAAGCCTTAAAGGGGCGATGCCGGCGCCGGGGCGGTGCCTGGGAAGTGCAGTGAGCGCTGCCACCGGGCGGCACGATGTGGGCGCGGTTCTAGGAATCTAAGACAACAGAGTCCTGTGGCACTTTTAAAGACTAACAGATTTATTTATCGCATGAGCTTTCGTGGGAGAAAATCCCACTTCCTCAGAGGCTCTGAAGATGGGAAAGTTAACGAACAGTGATGTGTATTTTCACACACAGCGCCCTAGCCATTTTCAAAGGTGATTGTCCACCTGGGGGGTGGGGGCCTGATTGCCCACAGGGGCGGAACAGTACCTACCCCTTGCAACCCGCATCCCGTGACTGGTGCCTGGGGGGG